>CM045924.1:2145000-2605000 GCA_025177825.1 Aechmea fasciata | reverse complement strand
AAAAATATCTACTAATGCCTAAATATAAAGCCTAATCCAATCAAAAATAAAATATTACTCTACTCAACCCACCCCACCCAGCCTATTTGACACGATTACAAACAGAAAAGAAAAAAAGAAAGAAAAATCGATTACCATCTCCCCTACTCCCTTCACTCAATCCACTGAAATTCTAAATGAGGAACCTTTTTCTTTTGTCTTCCTCCGCCACCGCAGCCAACGAGATAGAGTTTCGGCGATTGCTAAATGCTAAAATAAGTGTTGGTAAATTAGCAGCATTCTTTTAGGTTATAGCGACACTCTTTAACTATCACTATATACCTAGCGACCCCACATATAGCAACACTTTTTAAAGTGTCGGTAATTTAGCTAGCGACACTTTTTGACATGTACCAACTTTTAAAAGTGTCGCTATAGACCGTTTTTGTTGTAGTGCGCCAACGATCCGACACGAGTATCTTGTTCCATATATTTTTATAATTTACTTGAAAATTTTGTGTATTTGGTAGATGAAAAGTGTGATCAAATATCTAAAATTGGATTCTGTATTATCATCCTTAAAATTATTTTTTCGGATGAGATAAATTACCTCTGAAGAAAATTATCCTACCAAATCATGAATATTAAGATTTTTCAAAGACCAAAAGTCAAATTTCTTCCTTGCAATCACACTAGAAAATTTTTATATTTAACTTATCCTGACTTCAAAGTAGGATCTAAAAGAATCTAAATCACACTTCTTCTTTTTTTTTTTGTACTATCTTGCTTCTAAAGATGTTCTCTAAGCTACCGTTTGGTTCGAAGTTAAGGAAAAACTAGTTATTCCAGAGATAGTAAGTTTAGGGTTAAGGTGGGATTAGAGTATTTTTGTGTTTGGTTGGGGGTTGGAGTTAGTTCAGGATAGTGAAAAATAGTGTTTGGTTGGAGTATGTGGGATAAGAAGAATAGTGGGTTATTATGAATAGAAAATAGTATTTGGTTGGAATTTGATGGGGTTTGGTGGGATTAGATGGGATTAGCTAAGCCAGGATAATCCATTTGAGGTAGAGTTAGCTAATCTCATCTATTTTTGAAGGTGTTTGAGGATAAAAACTCCCAACCAAACGGAGGCTAAGAACTTAAGCAGAACTCGAACTCGAACTCGAACTCGAAATATTTCGCTTTGATACAATTTTTACAAAAAAAATTAAGCTGTCCAATTATGATATAATTTTAATATTTTAAGTAAGTGTTTTCCAGGTCCTTATGATTAGGGGAGCAGAAGCATGCCTTATGCTCTGAGCCTCATGTCATCTCCCTTCATCATCATCATCATTTTGATCATGTGATCTCTTCTCTCCTCCTTTTCATCAGTTACCCTTCTCTCTATAAATCTTTTTAAATCTCCTCTGTTTTTTCCCCCTCATGATCTCCACCCAATAGGAGATCACTTTTTTCCCTGTGCAATTGAAAGGCTATCAAAGAGCCTTTGAGCACCTGCTCTGATCAGGTGAAAATGTATGGAGACCCTTCAACTTTAGGGCATTTTAAAATAGGTCCCTCTCAGCTTTGCTTTTTTTCAAACTGACATCTTTCCAATTTTACTTTATTTTTAGTTATTTCAATCAAAGATTTGTTGAATTTAATTGGTCCAGTTTCAATTTTACGAAAAGTAATTAAAACTATTTACTTTGATGAGTTATTTCAGAGTAGTTTGGAGTTGAGGAGGAGTTGTCACACACTTTAAGACTCTGCCTTTTATTAAGCAAGATTTTAAGTGTCCGTCGACACGGATCGTATTCACCGTGCTGTATCGTCCCAATAAGATGTAGGCACGATACAGATCCCATACCGATGGTATAGCTTAAAGTTCTATATTTTTTAAATTAGTAAGTAATTTTTTCAATAAAATTCAAAAGATGTGATAAAAGAATATAATAAAAATTTTTTTGGTAGCACGCATCAAGACGGTTCGACACGCACCGTGCCGACAAATTTCCGCATGATCCCGTGCCGCAGTACTTAAATCCTTGCTTTTGAGGGATACAGGGCACTTTGGAGCATGCCATGCTGCAGTTTTTGAGTCCAAAGTCCTGATCCAATCATGCTTTTGCTGAGATCCAGAGTAGAGTTCTATTAATTAAGGCATGTCCTTTCTGCTGAAGTGCAGATTTATAATTTTATATATGTACTGGTTCCTCAGATTGTGTTTCATGGCCTTTCCACCAACATGTTCTCAATATATAGTTTTTTTTTTTTTTTTTTTTTTTTTTTTTTTTTTTTTTTTAAGGTTTAGTGTTTTTAATGATGGAAAAAAAAAAAAAAAAAAAAAAAGAGAAAAGGTTCTAGTGCAGAGAAAATAATGAGAAGAGGAAAAGATTGATAAATGCAATCGCACCCGGATGTATATGCCCTAGCTTTTAAATTTGTACATAATTCAATACGTTAGTGAGGTTGTCTTGAACAAAATTTGTACAAATTTGTACAAAATTTCTAGGTAAATGCTATTGGATTTTATTGGGTTTTGTGATTTAAAATTTATTAAAATCACTTGAGGAGCCCAATAATTGTTGAGCCCAATTTGAATTTTTATATGTGATGTTTAGTCCTATATTGAAAACTTATAGGGTGTTTGTGATTTTTATATAGTTCTTTATTCTCAAGTTAATTAGTTGGATGGATTTTAGAGTCATTATTTTACGCGCGGATCATTTCAAATAAAAATATTAACTAAGTAATAATTATGTAAGTAATAATTTATTCTCAAATAAAAATATTAATTTTTTGCCATTAGATCTAATTTAACGATTGAAAATAAAATATCTGTCATAAATTTTTTAAATATCTCACTAATCCACCTATCATACACGTACACTATCTACATATTATATTATCCAATTAACTTTTCTCACACGTAATATCCACGCGTTTTTTAAATATCTCATCAAAATTCTAATCTTTTATTATCGTTACTCAAAAATTCTCTCAACCTATTATAATTTTGAATTAAACATATTCTCGCATTTAAATTTAAATATTAAAATAGATCAAAATTAAAATTAAAATTTTAAATTAAATATAAAATTTATTGCAAAAATATCTCTTCCACTATAGATGATTTGTAAGCAGACCAGTCAAATATTATATATTACATCTTTCATAAAAAATTAAACCATGACTCAATATCGAAAAACCTCCATAATTATAAGTGACTTTGAAATTAAACCTCCCTCGCTATAGGTGACTGAAATAGATCTCTCAACAATTATATATTTATTTTTAATTGATATATTTCCGACTTTTATTTTTTATTAATTAATTAATTCAGTTTATTTTTTATATAGAAAAGTTAATTAATCTATTTTTTAAAATCCTTTCTCAACATAATATTCGTAAATTTTTTAAATATCTCATTAATCCACCTATTTGTCACGCCCCGGGGTCTATTTATAGAGTAAACTACAGCGAAATTTTTTTTTTGAAAACCTGACTCCAAGATATGCCAGATCCGCCACAAATAGAGAGAGTTCACTGTACACACGATCGAGTCTCTCGTATTTGCACGGCGTCGCACAAGTACAAGGAGTACAAACAGCCATACAACCACAAACAAGTATATAAATAATCAATCTGATTCACATACACATATTCACACCATTCACCATAATTTCATCCATAATATTCATTTTATAAAATTATAGTCTATCATTTGAAATATTTCCTACTAAACCTTTTCTTTTAAAAGGCTACCACGAGGGGTAGAAAACCTTTTTTTTTTTGAAAATCCAAAATCCTTCCTTCCTTTCCAAAACCAACAGATATCCAAAAGTAATAACAGAACTGAATCATAATAGTATCTAAGTCATGTAAGTAAACTGAGTAAGGAAATAACCGACAAAAAGGACGAATCTCTATCGCATAAACATGTCTCCCCTCCCGGGATCTCTATCGCATAAACATGTCTCCCCTCCCAGTGGGTGCCCCCTCCCAGTGGGTGCCCCAAACTGACGTGGGCGAGTGGTACTCACTAGTCACGAAGATAATCAAAGTAAAGCTGATCTTGTTCCCTCCCGAGCTCGGCCTGGATGGACCAAGCTTGAACGCAGCTTCTTCCGGCGGCTCCGGCGATGAACGGCGACGGCGGGGATCATCGGAGATGCAAGCCCGGAGGTAGATCTGGCCGAGGGATGTCGGATCTATGTTCCCACAAGCCTTCCAAGGTTTCTCGGGCTAAGGGTGGAAGGCAAAAATTAAGGCAGGGTATGCTTACAAATTTTATTATTTTCTTTCCATTAGAAGGTTTTTTACAATTTCCTTCCTTCTCAGGTAACTGATTTAACTCTTGCTAGAGAAAACCAATCAAGCTTTGAAGAATATCTAAACAGCAATCCTCTGGCAAGTCCTGGAATTGACCTTACAGTGACTGTTTTAATGACTGGGTTTTGGCCTAGTTATAAATCCTTTGATCTTAATCTTCCTGTCGTAATGCGTTCTTAGGTTTTTTAGGGACATTTAAAATCGTCCCTAACTGCTAAATGTTATATTTTTTTTGTTGTGAATCATGAAATCAGGACAATCCGAGCAAGCTAATAAAACAAGCAATTCGATCCGATTCTGGTTTTTAGATACGTTGGCTATTTAGTTTGTAAATTTCTCACGCCTCTAACTTCCAACATTTTCAAACGCTTCACAAGATAATTCAGGAGGACATGGGGCCTTAGTTATCTCCAATATCTCACAGCAATTTTTCTAGAACTTTTTTTTTTCATTTATTTTTTTGTCATTCATAGTCTTTTACCCTACAAAAGATGATTCTCTATTTATCATAAACTTATATAGACCACTCTAGCTCATGGAAAATCAATGCTAACTATATGTATTATGTAACAAAACTTCACACACATAATGTTGGGGTTATCATGCAATATGTATATGTTCATCACATCTCTCTCTCTCTCTCTCTCTCTCTCTCTCTCTCTCTCTCTCTCTCTCTTTAATTTTATTTTTGTTCTCTCTTGTTCTTTCTAAAATATGAATTGTTCCAAAAGCAACAAAAGTATTTTTAAAAAAAAAATCAAACTAAATGAACCTACTATCTCTTTTACTGCATATATATATATATATATATATATATATATATATGTAGTAGGTAAAGCCATTAAAAGGATTCTATTTTTCTCTTATAGCCTATTTTACAATTTTAAAAGCACAAACGCCTTTAAAATTATAAAGTTATAAAATTATTAAATCATCATTTTATTGTGAAGGGCCGTCTTTCAATGCAATAGCTTAAACTGTACTAAATTAAGAGCATCTTTTAATATTTTACAACAATTAATTTAAATGACTCAAAAAATTCGATTCTTGATGAGAACAGTTGAATTAAATCTTCGTACTTATTCTAATTAATTAAGTGAAACTATTGTAAGAAATATATATAGCACTAAAATCCGATTGCAATTAGATAAATCTAACAAATTTTGTCATTAAATTAAAACAAACTTGTAGAGAAACGCTGAAGGGACATAAACGAAGCCAAGATGTGACAAATGCTTTTCCGCTTCTTTCGTTCAGCTTACAATAATTTTCTCATAAAAATATTTTTGGCCAATTTATATAAAAAATTCACAAATTTTGAGATTTTGCAAAACTAGACCGTCTTTTTTAATTTTGAAGATTCGGTCTGAATTTTCAGCAAACTAATTAAAATACTCTTACACATTTTTCTCTCTCCTTTTTTTTCTTAGAGTTTTTTTTTTTTTTTGCTCCAAAGAAGGTGGCGGAGGCGGAGGCGGAGACAAACGATCCGCCTCGCCTTTGCCCTCACGCCCTTGCCCTCGCCCGGGCACCTCCCGCCTTCCTCGCCTCCGACCCCGCCGAGGCTGCGCCGCGATCTTTTTTTTTTTTTTTTTTTTTTTTTCTCCGACTCTCCGTCACCGTCTCCGTCCCCCCGCCCCTCCAAGAGGAAGAAAAAGAGAAGAAAAATGATCAGAGGGTAAGAAAGGAGAAAATAAGCACTCATGTGCTATTTAGTGGTTGAACACAACAGCAGAAAAGCCATCAAACCTCAAAACACACAACTCTAAGTCGAAAAACCAATTTTCGGCCATCCAGAATCATCTTTCGAGCATCCAAAATCTCACAAATGAAGATATTTGGGTATGCACGTACAGTTGCAGTGGTCGCTTGAACCTATCGTAGCTACGCCCATAGTTAGTTAATTCGAGAATTATTCGCGAATTATTGAAAATCCAAATTAAACGGTCCGTTTACGAATTTTTTTCCAAAAAACCTGAATTATTCGCGAATTTTTGGGCCGGCCGAATAATTCGCGAATAATTCGTGCATTTTTCCCGAATTATTAAAAATATGAATAAAACACTTATCATTTTTATTTTTAAATATAAATTATCTAATATTTTATATTTTATATTTTATATTTTATATTTTATACCGAATTGATTTTTTAAGCCGAATTTTTCAACAAATTTAAAAATTAGAAAACTAATTTTATGCGTATTATATTCGTACCGAATTTTTGCCGAATCCGAATTAACTAACTATGGCTACGCCTGCAGCACTTTCCTGCACCTAGACTCTATGCCCGAATCTCTGTGCAGTCACTCTGCCGACTCACGTGGACACCGTCGCAGTCAAATCAACCTTACCTAACATCCGAGTCGTTACAGTAACAATCGGGCACCCGCAACCCAACTACTCAACTTTTGAATCCACCTACCATAGAACTGGGCGTCCTCAACCACACTTCGAATCTCCAGCTCCTTAGCTTGCCACTTTTGGGCGCCCTAAACTATTTTCAAGCATTCAAAAGCTCTAAAACTCTTAAGTTCCAACAGACTTCAACTTTTTGAAATCTATTTGCATGTCTATTTTGTGTCAAAACTGCTCCAACTCAACCCAGTACTCTACAAACGTGTCGACCATTAACTCAAACTGCAACCTTGCCTGTTTGGCAAGGTCCTACTAACACACTACAATTTATCAGAAGAAAATTATAATGAATTAAGTCTTGGAAAACAATCCTTGAATTTAACTATTATATAGACAAAGTTTAGATCGAATTTTCCGTCACAAATAGGTACGTGCTTTAATAGTTAGGTATTGTACCTTGATTTCTCATGAGAGCGAGTTTTTATAGAAAGCCCTATTATGATTTAGTTAGATTTGTAGGTGAATTCTATTTTGATTAGAATTAATATTTAAATATGTTGGAGATATATTAAGATTTAAATATTAATTAGAGGATAAACCTAACTAGATTACGATTAATATTTAAATATATTAGAGATATATTAAGATAGATTTAAATATTTATTGGAATAGAAATCATAAATATACTAGAATTGACGCTTTGGATGCTATATATATATATATATATATATATAGTGTGAGATATACTATGCTATCTAAAGAGAAGCACGGAGCCTTCCGTGCTTCCACGTCGTTTTCGATGATCTGTTTCGAATCGTCGATCATAAACTTGATCTAGAGTATTTGAAGTATCTAGAAAATAAATTTTATAATTTTTCGATATCATTTGCCTAGTGATCGAAGGGCACAAAATCAAATAATTTTAATGGTCATAGTGAGCCGTTTGAAAGTTTAATCGGTGTAGAAATATCCAAATTACATGAAATTTTGATAGAAAATTCTTTATACTATATAAAACAAGATCAATATCTTTGATCTAAATTTTTAATGCTATATTATCGCGTTTTGTAAGATTTTTATTTTTAGCCGTTGATTTTTAACCCCTTCGTTCGCTAGGCAAATAATATCGAAAAATCGCAAAATTTATTTTCTAGGTACTTCAAATACTCTAGATCAAGTTTAACGGAGCCGATCGACGATCTTAAGCTCACAACATCGAAACGACATGGAAGACGGAGCCTCCGTGCTTCCGTAAGATAAGCCTTACTCATATATATATATATATATATATATATATATATATATATATATATATATATATATATATAGCATTAAGGTGTTAATTAGCCTGTGAGGTACGGCCGAATTAATTTAGAGCTTCATGCCTGAAAGCTTGAAGACATTACGAGCATAGTTTGAGAGAGAAAGTTCTAACTATGCTTTGTGTACACCTAGTGCACAGGTTCATGGATTGTCTTCTTTGGGTGTTATAGAAGACGAGAGAATGGTAGAAGAGATTCAGAAAAGAAGACTCGGGTTGTAGCTACTCTGTGCAGAAGAGGAGTCAGATGTAATCCTCTCTTATTTAATGAATCTTATTTTACCCGCATATTTTCTGTTTTGGTTCTTTTGTGATTGTATCAGCTTTTGCTGAGGAGACGGATTTATGGTAAAAACTCGATTCGACGCTTCTGTTGCGGAATCCCAACAATTGATACCGGATCCACAGTAGCTCAGATCGGAGCGGTTATGATTCACAAGATCCCAGACGGTGAGTACCGAATTCCCAACATTTGGTATCAGAGTCGAAGGTTACTGATTTGCGGGAGAGATCGACGGAGATGACCACGAAATTCGAAATCGAGAAGTTCGACGGTAAGAACAATTTCGGATTGTGGCAAATTAAAGTACGGGCGATCCTCGTACAGCAAGATTTAGATGAGACGTTGAACGGAAAGGAGGCGACGCCGAAGGAGGTCACGATGCGGCATGGACGAAAATGGAGCGGAAGGCGCTGAGTACGCTTCATCTATCTTTAGTAGATGAGATTCTTTATAATGTAGTCGGCGAGACGACACCGGCGAAGTTGTGGAAGAAATTGGAAGATCTGTATATGACCAAATCCTTGACGGACAGATTGTATCTGAAGCAGCGACTGTTTACGCTGCGGATGCAAGAAACGGCGAGCCTACACGAGCATCTGAACAAGTTCAACAAGATGGTAGCCAAGTTGACCAGTATCGGAGTCAATCTGGATGACGAAGATAAGGCGCTGATTATACTATCTTCGCTACCGGCGGTATATGAGCATTTGGTGACCACGCTGCTTTATGGTAAGGAGACCACAAGCGTGGAGGCGATCATGGCGGCGCTTCTATCAAACGAGATGCGGAAGATGACTCAGGAGTCCGGCATGCAGAGCCGGGATACTGCTTTGGTCGTGAGAGCGAAGAAGGAGGCGACAACATCAGCGACTAGAGATCGACAGAAGAAGCCGCTAACCGAGGTAGAGTGCTTTTACTGTCACAGGAAAGGGTATATCAAGCGCAATTGTCGAAAACTTCAGGATGACCTCAAGGAGTTAAAGCGACAGAAGGAGAAAAATGTTGTGAACCAAGACGAGACGGTATCAGCGACGGCGCAAGCGGCAGAATCAGAGATGATGGATCCTGACGTGCTATATGCGGCGACTAGAGGTGAGAAAATTTCGGATGATGCGTGGGTGGTCGATTCGGCGTGTTCCTTTCACGTCTGCCTGGAGAAGGAGTCTTTTACTACTTATAAAATGATCAAGTGTGAAAAAGTTCTAATGGGGAACGGGACGGCGTGCAAAGTTTTGGGAGTCGGCACGGTAAAGATCCGAATGCACGATGGGATCGTGAGGGCGCTGACAGGTGTGCGGCACATTCCTGGATTGAAGCGAAATTTGATCTCGTTAGGCGCGTTGGACTCGAAGGGTTGTAATTTTTCGGCTTCAGGCGGAGCTATGAGGGTCCGAAAGCGAGATCGGGTCGTGTGCGAGGCGAACAAGCGTGGGAACTTGTACGTTCTGAACGAGAGCACAGTCAGAACGGAAGCGAAGACGGTTTGAGTTACAAAAGTTCGCGAAGGTGCAGTCGCTCGAGGTGGAGTGGCGGATGCGGCGACATCGAGCAGAGGAGACAATCTCAAGGTGGAGCTTGCATGGTGAGCTCGACGCAGCGATTGAAGATCACAAATCAAACCAAGGTGGAGAATGTTAGGATTTGAATCTTATTTGGATTAGAATCTATAAACCTTATGAAATCCCGTTCTCTTTTGTCCACGTGGCAACATTAGGTTAATCTAATTTTTGCGGACCATACCTGCCATCTTAAGATAAGATAATTTATTAATTAATTAATAAACTTTAATACTCACCCAACCAAATATTTTCATTTAATTTACCCTGCTTCTAATTAACTTTTTCTACCTCGGCTACTTCGCTCGCCCTTCTACCGCTCCGACTCTTGTTCCTTCGCTCGCATCCCTGCAACGCGCCTCTTCGATAGTGCCTCCGCTTCGATCCCGTTGCTCCCCCTATATCTCCTCTCCTCTCCTCCCCTTTCCTTTGATCCCTTCGTCCCCTCGACCTCTCCCCTCCCCCGAAACCCTAGCTCTTATCGGTGGAGAACGCCCACGACGAGTCAATCTGGGCGGCGACGTGGGTCCCTGCCATCGACTCCCGCCCCGCGGCCACGTCCTCGGCGTCGTCGCCGCCGCCGCCTCTCTCGACAGCTCCGTCCGCGTCTTCGACGTCGACTCCAACGCCTCCGTCGTCTCCCTCGGAAGGTATTCGATGAATTGCCTGAATGAATTTTTGTGTGTGTATGTGCGTGTGATGGTGCAGTCGGACGGGGTGTTGTTCGAGTCGCTGAGAAGGCTGCAGCTAATGGTGCTTTCGGTGCAGACGCTGCAGGTGCAGATCAGATCGAATACCAGTCTGCTCGAAAATCCTTTCGTGTTATTTTATTGTCGAAATCAGAATTTCTTTGTTTAGGCTACTGAAATTGGGAAGACGGGCCGGAAGGTGTTCGATGAATTGCCTGAATGAATTTTTGTGTGTGTATGTGCGTGTGATGTTGCGATGGACGGTGTCTTTATTCGAGTAGCTGAGAAGGCTGCAGCTGATGGAGCTTTCGTTGCAAACGATGCAGGTGCGGATCGGATCGAATACCAGTTTGCTCAAAAATCCTTTCGTGTTATTTTATTGTCGAAATCGAAATTTCTTTGTTTAGGCTACTGAAATTGGGAAAACGGTTAACGGTCTGAAGAGACACAACTCGAAGCAAATTCGAGATTATACTATTAAACCAACTAACCACTCAACCTTAGGAGGCACACATCATCCCAACCGCACAGCCCTTAATCCAAAGGCCAAAAACTTACAAGCACTAATGACTTGATATTTTTAAAAACATAGGAGCTTAATTTTATATATTTATATATATAAAATAGTGGATGCAAAAGTTTTGAAAATTTAATTGATATTCTAATCTTTAAAAGTGCTTTTGGAAGAGTCGATCCAAAAAAATATATAATATACTTTAAAGTTTCTGTTTGAGTGTTGGTGATTAAAAATATTGTTGAACAATTTTGTCGAGAGATTTAATTATAACTCAAGAAGGTCGATTCCTTTTATATTTATTTGGTTATTTTTATTCCTTTTTAACTTGGCTGATTAAGAAACATCTTTCAATTAGTTGTTCTCTTCGTGATGTTATTTGGTTAATATGAAGGTTGCAAGTAGCTTGGATTCATCCGACTCTAAATAGCATTTGTTGGCTTGAGTAGTATCGTTGTTAAATATTTTTTTTGCATCTTATCAAAAGTTGCTCTAACAATGTAATTTTTTGTTGCTAAGTTATCATCTTATTTTATTTCACTTTATATCTTTTCTATTGTTGTGATGATATATATATTTTTTTACTTTTATAATCAATTTTCAAAGTTGCTGCTTCACTTGGTCTTTTGCTACACTGTAACGAAGATAATCAGCTATTATAAGTTAAATATTGAATATTACCTACCCGTCGCATCGCGGGTCATCGCACCTGATTAATATTTAAATCATTGGAGATATATTAAGATTTAAATATTAATTAAAGAATAAACCTAACTAGATTAGGAACCCACTTAACCCAAGAGGGCCCACATCATCGAAACCCTTTGATCATTAGGCAAATGATGTCGAAAATATTTGAAATTTGATTTCTAAACACTTTAAGTGGTATAGATCATGTTCAACGGAGCCGATCGTCAATTTGGAAGCTCTATCATCGAAAACAACTCGATAGTAAAATGCCCCGTTTACTATCGAGAGTATTCTAGCTCAACTCTATATATATAGGTGGTGGTAGGTGGAATAGTGTTAGATCCAATGGCTATTAGTAGTCAAAAAAGTAGATCCAATGGCTAGAAACTTAGAAGCACCAAAAGTTGGTGCTTCCAAAAGTATTCTAGCTCAATTCTATATATATATATAATTGAGTTCCTATGCTTTTAAAAGTACCAAGTCATTGGTGCTTGTAAGTTTTTAGCCCTTAGATTAATAGATGTGCGGTTAAGATGATGTGGGCTCCCTTGGGTTAAGTGGGTGGTTGGTTGAATAGTATAATCTAACGGATGAAAATGATTAAAGTTGTAGATCTAACGGTAAAAAATTCACAAGCACAGTGCTTGGTGCTTTTACAAGCACCATAGCCTGACTCTCTCTCTCTCTCTCTCTCTCTCTCTATATATATATATATATATATATATATATATAGTGGAGCTAGAATACTTTTGGAAGCACCAACCCCTCGGTGCTTCCAAGTTTCTAGCAATATATTGGATCCACTTCTTGATTACTAATAACCCTTAGATCAAACACTATTCTACCTATCACCACCTACTACCACCTACCACGATCATCTCAACCCTACAACTTTCTATCCAAAGACTAAAAACTCAAAAGCACCAACCCAATGGTGCTTTTGAGAGTATTCTGGCTCAACTTATATGGTGCTTTTGAGTTTTTAGCCTTTGGATGGAGAGTTGTAGGGTTGAGATGATGGTGGTAAGTGGAATAGTGTTTGATCCAAGGGGTATTAGTAATGGGGTGTGGATCCAAGGGTTAGAAACTTAGAAGCACCAATGAGTTGGTGCTTCCAAAAGTATTCTACCTCTACTCTCTCTCTCTCTCTCTCTATATATATATATATAGAACTAGGCTACTATGCTATTAATAGCACAAAGTCATTGGTGCTATATAAATATATATATACTACTTATATATAGTTGAGCTAGAATATTCTCAAATGCACCAAGGAGTTTGTGTTTTTGAGTTTTTAACCATTGGATGGAGAGATGTAGGGTTGAGATATTGGTGGTAGATGGAATGGTATAGTTGTTTTCCATGAAGGAGCTTTTGAATCGACAATTCATTCCTTTAAATATGATCTAAATTATTTGAGACTTTTAAAAATAAATTTTGCAATTTTTTAAAATTATAATAAAGTCTATCAAGAGAGTATAAAATAAACGATCAAATCGAACGACATCCTAAAAATAAATGATTGAATTCTTCAATTTAAGATCAGAGTTACTGATCTTTATCTAAATAGTGAATAAAATTTTCTATTAAAAATTTAACTTATTTCAATTCTTTTACACTATTAAATTAAATTAGCAAGTATCTCATAAAGGTCTTTTAAAAATTGTTAATTTTGTGAACTTTTGATCGCAAGGTAAATAATATTGAAAAATTATGAAATGTGATTTATAAAAATTTTAAATATTTTAAATAATATTTAACGGTATGGATCGTTAATTTAATAATTTTATCATTAAAAATAACTTATGAGTACGAGGGCGATTGTACTCAGTGACCGGACTCCATATATTATTATTTTATTTTATATATATTATTTGATATTTTTTGGTGGTGGTAAAGAAATTAACCCAAAGCTTCATTAGTCCTTGTCCCCCCCCCCCCCCCCCCCCCCTCCCCTCTGTCCAACTCCACCTCCTTTCCCTGCGCAGAAACCCTAATTCGCCATCCGAAGGAGCCCTCGATCCTCAGACCTCTCCCTCCTCAACGACGACGACGACGACGACGACGACGGCGACGACATGAGACGATCCTCCGCGAGGAAGACGGGGTCTTCCACCGCCGCCGCCGCCGCCGCCGTGAACTCCTCCGGTAAAATTTTGAGGATCTTTCGTCTTTGTTTCGACAGCGTTCGATTCGATTGCTCCGTGCCCCCTTTGATTCTGGAGTGTTGAATCTCGCGTGTTTGGTTGAGTTGTTGATGTATTTGAATCTGTATCTTTCGATTGATTCCTTTCCTTTTGAATCTTGGTGGATTGTTGGTTTCTGTATATTAAGAGATCAAGAATAGATTTTTGGGCTTTTTCATCACTAGATTTGGTTCACGGACGGAGCAATGAAGTGTTCTTGTGTGAATAACTCGAATTACCGCAACTAAGATGACATTACGGTTAGTTGGTACGATGGAGTAGCCTAAGAATTGCATTATTTGAGCAAACTTTGTTGGAGCTAATTATATCGTCTTCACAATCGTTGAAGGAAGAGTAACTGCTTCAATAAGTTCCGAAGATAAGGGTTGTTTTGAAACCTGATGTAAAAGAGGGATATAGGGTTATTAGATTCTACGTATTATGAAAACTGGCTTTCTTTTTTTTTTTCATTTTTAAGTAATCAATTCCCTAAATCAAACTGTGGATTGTTGATTTAGTGATTAGTATATGCAAGTTATCCAATGGTAAGTTATGCGCTATGAGGATTCTCTTTTGTGATTGTAAGTTAAGAGTTTGAGATTAGCTTCTTGGAAGGTCTTGAAAGTCATGATTTGGTAGTTGGTGTATTTCATCTACGAGGTGATTTATGTAATAACGAGAAAATGACTTGAAGGCCAATATAGTATGCCTTTGTAGACATTTGATTATACTCATATACCAAATACAATAAGCTTCTTGAGTAAATGAAGTAATTGTACTGAATAATGTATTCAGGGATTCAAACAGAGCCTAATTGGCATAGCTGTTGTATAAGAAAAACCACCTATAACCATACAAACATGTAATTGGATCAATTGAGTTACAATAGATATTTATCATGATGAATTACCCATAGATGACATGTAAAATTGCAATAAATTGCTTTATCTATCTTAGAGATTGCAAATAAGTGCTTGTGTGCGATGCCTGCTTTGACTTTTCCAACTGGAGGGAAATTTCTTTAGCACTGCATGGGAACTTGAGAATAAATAACTTGACCGCATGACAAATCAGAGGTCGGTGCTCAATAGTCGTGCTTGTGCAACGAAGTTAACACAAGTTAACATAAGCATGAAAAATGTGCTTAGCAAGGTATTCATGCCTCCGAACGGGATCTCAATAAATTTTCCTCTGGCATAGAGAGCTGGGAAGTGATTTGAATGTTCTAACTGCTCTGAATAGCTATATAGGATTTCTAGTTTACTTACAAAAGGCTCTATTGTTTAAAACCTATTAGGAAACCAGTGGTTCTTGTCTTTTAATCCTTGATAAAATTCTATATGGCATATAGGATGAACACTTTTAACCAGTTGTGGAATATGATGCTGTAATCATTTAGTTGGCGATTAAAATGATCTAAATTGAGCTCTAATTGCTTCAGCTTTGCTTCTTGTACTTATTCCCCTGTATTCATCTATATACTTTTTCTCCCCCTTGTTCACATGCGATCCACATTTTTCCATTGCTGAGTCTTATTATCTTGTATATCCATCTTTTGTACATCCCGTATCTTGTAACATAACTTTTCTTTGATTGTTACTGATCTCAACTTAAGTGAGCCAATGAAGATCAAGAATTTATTTCAAACTCTCTAACATCAGGATTTTCTCAGCTCTTACCCACTTTAGCTTCATTAATAACATGAAAAATAGTGCTTGAAATCTTCACTCGTTATTGCAGATTGTATAGATATTTGATATGCTTCATGACTGGGAGAATTTTTGACAGCATTGTCTTTTTTCACTTTTCAGGTCCAACAAAAGCTGCTTCAAAGGAAATGGAACGAATTGACCAGCTGTTTTATGCATATGCTGATACCTCTTCTGGGATGATAGAGTGAGTTTAATATATTAATGTTGACTGCCTTCCTTTGTTGTTCATACCAAGGATTTAAGTGCCGTGGCACGGAATAGTGCCGGAAACTTGCCGGCATGGTAAAGCACGGTGCGTGCAGAGCCGTGCCGATGTGTGCCGGTTAACAAAATTCTTGTGTGCTGACACATAATAGCTGAAATATTTATTTTTTTTAGCAACAAAATATTCTAACTATTTATTATGTCTTTTTATCATATTTTTTAAACTTTATTGAAAAAATTACTTAATAATTTAAAGAACAGACGGCTTTGAGCTGTGCCATCGGAACGGAGTCCATGATCGTGCCGGTATTTTATTGGCACGGTACGGTACGGTGGATACGGTCCGTGCCGACGGGCACTTAAACCTTGGTTCATACATCATTCTTTAATGTAAGATGTTTGTCAACTCTATGTCCTTCATGCTTATTCGGAAAGGAAAAAAAAACACTATCAACACTTGCTTATAGAAAGAAATTTTTTTTTTCTTCTATCACTCTTGTGAACTTTCAGGATGGACTATCCTTTGTTGTCACTGATTTATTCTTTTTACGTACATTTTGGTTAAAATTTTGCCATGGTATGATCAATGTAGAGCCCAAGCAGGCCCCCCAATTTTTACCCATTGAACAAAATAATGCGAGAGAAAAAGTAGAAAAGAAAAAGTTTATTTAGTAGTAATTAACTTTAATGCCCATATCCTTGGTAAGATCGGACATATATAGCTAGTCAAGAACATGTAGTCATATAATTTTCCTACCTTTCTGATTAGCAATAGTTGAGTTGGAAACAGTTAATGGCAGTTAGTTAGACTTGCTGCCATATTACTAAGAACCTGGTGAGAAGGACAAAAAAAATCTGAAGATGGGTTATTTAGTTTTCAGGATTGTCATTCTTTTAGTTAGTTCAATGCTTTGGTCTTAGGTAAAAGCATGGCAATAATTAAGATTTCTGTGGTTGGTCTTCAACTGGAAATTTATACAACAAATTCTGGATATACTCTTGTTGATTTCTCCCGTGATGCTCTATCTGTGCAAAAGTTTGAGCACACCAGTGGAGAGTCAAACTGCTTTTTATCGTGGTAAACGTTTGGCATTTCATCTGGTTTGACCAAGTATTTGAAATTAATAAAATAATAAGATATTTCAAAAGAAAAAGAATATTATATCAGTTGATGGTCTGGAGAACCCTAATAAGTGCAACTTTCTGTATTCTTGTTTCGGTCCTTGCATAGGATGGCTGTCACTTTTGTAATTGCTCATGTGATTTTATCAAACTCTTTATCAAATACTGCTGTAAGGCATGGAAATTGTGGAAATCCCTGAAAGCAGACTGTCAACCTGTCATAACATGTAGTTAAACTTTTACTTTGTTCATAGCTTATTCACCTATGAGGCAAAGAATGGACTGTAACCAGTGTTTTAAAAGGCGCGCCTTGGGCGCGCGCCTAGGCGCTAGGCGCAACCGCGCGCGCCTGGGAGCTCCCTAGGCGGGCGACCTCGCGCGCCTCGATGCGCCTGTGCGCTCGCCTTCACTAAGGCGCAAGGCGCGCCTTATGCTTTAAAAAAATAAGGATGAACATGATGATTGATGAATGAAGATTGAAGACTAATTAATATTTTTAGTTGGCCCATTTTGGCTCGATTGCTCCAAACCTTGACCAGTTGACCTTGAATACTTAGTTTCTATATGATGCCTTTTTAATGTTCTTTGGCTTAAAACATATGTTTTTAACTTTTTATGCATGCTTTGCTACTTGCCTATTTTTTGATGATCTTATGCTTATGATTGGTATGTTTTTGACGTAGTATAAGTTTGTGCATTACTATATGATGACACTTTGACATGGGAATATTGTTCTCTACTTTAGTTCTTTTTGCACGTGTTTGTGCATTACTATATGATGACACTTTGACATGGGAGTATTGTTCTCTACTTTAGTTCTTTTTGCATGTGTTTATTTTGTTTTTCACATTATTATAATCATATATCTATTGTTTTATTTGTTTAGTTTCTTTTTTTACATTAATTTTATTCCGATGATGTGATTAAATACTTATTCATAAAATATCTATTGTGTAATATAATTTTTAAATAGTATTCATTGCTCTTTAATAATTATTAAAAAGTATATTTGTTTATTTCAAGTGTGCGCCTCACCTCTCTCAGGCGCGCGCCTGCGCCTTGCGCCTAGGCTCTAAGAGCCTTTTGCGCCTTGATGCGCCTTGGGCTTTTTAAAATACTGACTGTAACTCTGATGATGAAATCGTCATTTATTTATTTAACACCTTATAAGGGGTAGATAATTATTGTTTCTTCATATGGATAAGTGGAATACTATTAAAAGTGTTCTCCAGGCTCCCAAGTGAGTTGCTGAAGGGCTTTATAAGCTTGGGCTGTATATTAGATTGTTGATTAGGCGCCTTGCTGTAGGCGGAATGCCTAGAGAATCAGGTCATCACCTAGCTCACTTAGGCACTCACAAGATGACCTTTGAATTACTCTTAGGTTCACCGTTCAGTTTTGTCTTTTTTTAAATTATTATTATTTTTTGTTTTCCTGAGACGGGGATAACTTGGCTGGTGAGAATAAGAAGGTATGGTGATGACAATTGCAAGTAAACATAAGATTCATGCTTGTTGGAACACAATATATGAAGTTAAACATGGACTAGTTGTAATATTTCTCTTTAAACATGATCAGCACGTGTAGTAACATGTTTTGCATATGGTTGCAAATGACAGGCAGGCCTAGAGTAACATTTACACATGGATACAAAGAATAGGTCGCTGCATTGGTGGTGAAATATTTTGGGTCCACCCTATGTTTGGTGCCAGGATGCTAATAATACTGTAAAAACATATTGGTATTAGACCACAAATAATTAGGAAAGAGAAAAGAAACATTTTGTTGGATGCACATAATCTTGGAAAGCCAACAAAAGAATGGAAAGAAAATGGTGGCGTGGTGGGTCATTTAAGGCTTTCAGTACCTTTCAATTTTTCATGGAATAATTTGAAATACATGCAGATAACATTGGAAAGACATATAATGGTTGAGAATATGTCAAAGTCTCCTGCTCCCTTGTAAGATTTAAGAGAATTGGATGGCGTGTCCTTATTATGTTCAGATTTTCACTGGCACATATTTGGTAACTGTGCTAATCTCGATAGTTATACCATGGTGATGCATAGGTGCAAAAAAGCCAAAAAATGTTGTGAAATGTTTTAAAATTCATCTCTAAGGAATTGTGAATGCTGTACGACCATCAGTTGCCTGGCTGGCTTGCATCTCGAGTTACCAATTTAGTTCTTTTTGCATAAGAGTTGTGCAAATTTTAGAGTGATCTTAGAAGATTAACCCCCCCAAAAAAAATCTCTACTAATGAGGAAAATCTGCTCTTAATTCTCTTTCACTATTGCTGATTTTGAAGAATATCCATACAGGTCTATTGGCAAGAACCTGGAGGATGTTCTTCAAAATAATGAAAATTGTGCTGCATGATATATGACTTACTTTATCACGGAGTATGGGTAGATGGAAATTTTAATAGCATATAGTGGGCAGCTATGATTTAAACTTTGCTACATTTGGACATGGGAAGCCTGTAAGACCTAAGGCTAATTTCTGTAGTTTAAATTTGGTGCTCCTTGTGAGGGTGTTATACGGTCTTGCTGTTCCAGATAGTTAGTTTATGCTAATTGTCAAGATTCCTTGCAATTAGCTGATGTAAAGTACTTGATTTTGTGCTTTTGTGTGCATTTATTCTGAGCGGTCACATAGAAATGGTTCATGTCTGCGTGACTGCATAAAACTAGTACTATTCCAACAATGAGCTCCAATAGAATGTAAGGTGAATTTGTCAATTAGTTTTCTACTTGTGAGGTAGAGATGGCCTTATTTCTTTTTGCTGAAAGATAGTTAAACTAGGTAACATTATGTTGATGGAAGTGTGCTGATCTATGGTGTGGTAGTTTTGAGGGGAGCTCAAGTGAGAAACTAATTTTGTAAACTTCTGACATTGTAAATCCAACCAATAATCGAATATTTGTTTGTAATGAATTGTCTTAAACATTGGTCATTGTTAACAAATGTCTTAAACGCTCTTTTTTTTTGGCATAAAAGTTCTTTAAAATTGTTCAAGATGAAAACGCATTTCCGACCTTATTTAAGACTATCAAATTTGTGGAGATATACTTTCTCCACATGTTACAATGTATTTGGTAAATACTGTATCAAATATAGTATTCTATAAGGAGATGCATACATTATTGAAGTGTATATGCATCATTGAGTATCGCACTAAGATCTTTTCTGAACAAACTAACCTATAGGCTCTCAGATGATCTGCTGAAGAAATAAAACTGAGACCTTCTATTGCATAAAATTACTCATGTTGTTTTTTTGCCTTTTTGACAGCCCAGAAGGTATTGAGTCTTTCTGTGCCAATATGGAGGTTGATCCTACAGATGTCAGGATATTGATCCTCGCATGGTATGTGATCATTTATATATTATTATATTCCATTCACATTCTACATGTTGTTTCTTTCTGGTTGTAATTGCTCCCTGCCGAACTGTGATATTGTATTTGTTATTCTTCATCAGGAAAATGAGAGCTCAAAAACAAGGTTATTTTACTTTGGTATGCAATTCTCCATTCATTCAATGAACTTCTCATAACACTTCATTTGATAAGCTTATTTATGTTTTTTCTCAGGTAATCATAATCTTTTTCCTCTTTACAATCTTTAACTGTGAATGCGCTTCTCTCAGGAAGAATGGCGAACCGGGCTTAAAGCTCTACGAGCTGATACTATAAGCAAACTAAAGAAGGCACTCACAGAAGTAGTGAAAGAGGTCTCTGTACTACTGCATATCACAATTTTTACATGTTATTACTCTTCTTTTTTTTTGTAGTTTTCCATGTAAATATTTTGTTTCTTTGGCCTTGCGTCTTGGTTCAATTAAACATTTGCTGATGCCATTTCATTTCTTAACAGGTAGTGAGGCCATCTAATTTCCTTGATTTCTACTCATATTCATTTCGTTATTGCTTAACAGGTATGTTCCTCTTCTAAAAATTGATGTTCAACGCCATAGGTTTCTAATTTCTTGCTCTTCTTATATTGATGTTGCGTACTTTCAGAGGACAAGCAGAAGTGTATAGACATTGAAAACGCCTGCGAACTACTGAATCTGGTTTTAGGCACCCTATTCCCCCCTCAACTAGAAGAACTTATCGAGTATCTTCAGGTAATATTACCAAGCCATGTTTTCTTTTTCTTTTCCATCTAGGATAAATTTCCAAAGTTAAATTATTTAGCGCATTGGGTCCAAGAACCCTCTGGATTGCCACGCATGGTCAAATTTTTTTCCCCTTCTTTTGTGTAAACTTTAATTTTGGCCCCCATGTGGTTTAGCTCATTTTTTCCCTGTCATCTTGTGCTTCAAAAAGTTACACTTAACTATTATATGGTTTAACTCATTTATACTTTATCATCCTGTGATTCAAAAAGTTATACCTAACTATTCCGTGGTTATCAGAAAAATTTATTGTGCTATCCTAGTTCACAGTATATATTCTAGGTGAAAATAGAGATAAATCCATCAGGTAGTATAGTGCAACTTTTTAGACTTCAGGGTGGCAAAGTGAAAATGAGTTAAATCACGTGGGGACAAATTGAACTTTGCCCCTTGTTGATTCTTAAGGAACAAAAAAAATGAGGATTGAGAACAAAAGCTTATCACTCTTATTCAGAAACTGAAAAGAATTGCATTAAAACCCTATTTCAGATTTTTTTTTGACCTAAGGGGGCGTTTGGCTCCCTGTAAAACTGGCCAGAAAAAAAATTTTCAGTGGAAAATCATTTTTCTAGCGTTTGGTTCCACGTAAAAAAATTTTCCAGGAAATTTTTTTTTCCAGATTTCATGTAAAATGCAGCTTTTTGTTTTCCGCCGTGATTCGGCAGAAAACGAAAACTACTGCGGCTCGTGGGGCTTCCTGCATCGGGGTCCACGAGCTCATGTAAGAGCTCGTGGACCGAGGTGAGTGGTCCACCCTGGACCACTCACCTATATATATATATAATAATATATTTTATAATATTAAATATATATATTATTATTATAATATATTTATTATATAATATATTTTAAATATATTTTGTTTATAAATATAAATTATAATAATTAAATATATTATGATAATTATTATATATTAATAATATATAATATATATAATAAAAAATATATTAAATATTTTTTTCTTTTCCTTCCAACCAAACAATCGTTACGGAAAACTATTTTTCTTTTCCTACAAACCAAATACAAACAACATAAAACTTTTTTCCCACCGAAACTTTTTTTTTCCACCGAAAATTTTTTTTCCACAGTTTTACGTGGAACCAAACACACCCTAAGCTTCATACGTTGCTAGCCAACTATCAGTTTACTTGGTCCACAAAATGAGCAACAAACTAACAAAATAACCAAACTACAGCTAAACACTCCTAAAAATTATGACATTAGCAAACTAACTAAACAAAAATTAGATAGTGCAGCCTTGATACATCAACACTCTCCTCTTGGATCAAGTGCTGCACACCTAGTTTTGCCCTGAGACATTCAAATCGACCAACATGAAATGACTTAGTGAATATATCTGCAATTTGGTCTTCTGAGCTGTACACGAGCTTCACCTCTCCGGCCTTCTGCACTTCTCTCAAGTAGTAATATTTGATCTTAAAATGCTTTGTTTTTCCATGAAATATTGGATTCTGTGAAATGGCTAGAGTAGCTTGATTATCCACAAATACTTCTATGCCCTCTTCTTGCTCCAAATGTAGATCCTCCATTAGCTTCTTCAACCATAATGCTTGATTTACAGCTGCAGTAGCTGCAATGAACTCAGCTTCTGCAGTTGATTGAGCCACTATTTCTTGCTTCTTTGAACACCAAGAAAAACATGCTGACCCAAATGTAAAGCAATAACCTGCAGTGCTCCTCATATCATCCATTGATCCTGCCCAATCACTATCAGAATACCCCTGCAACTTAAATTTCTGAACTCTGCAAAACTTAATCCCATATGAAAGAGTACCCTTCAAGTACCTTAACACCCTCTTTGCAGCTACCATATGCAACTCATTTGTACAAGTGAGAAATCTAGACAATATACTTACTGGAAACATAATGTCTGGTCTAGTTGCAGTGAGGTACATAAGACAGCCAATCAAACTTCTATAAACTCTTTCATTTGCAGGTTTAGATCCATCCTTCTTATGAAGCTTTTCCTTCTGACCCATTGGAGTATTCACACTCTTGCACTCCTCCATATTGAATCTCTTCAGGATCTCCTTCAAATACTTCTTTTGACAGATAAAAACTTCATTTTGAGTCTGCTTAACCTCCATCCCCAGAAAATATGACATCTCACCAAGATTAGTCATTTCAAACATCTTCATCATCTCTTGCTTAAATGCAGCAATCTGAGCACTATTACTCCCCGTCACGAGCATATCATCCACATAAAGAGACACTACTACAATGTCAGATGTTATCTTCTTGACATATAAAGTGGACTTACTGAGGCTTTTCTTGAAACCCAGACCAAGTAAGTGCTCATCCATCTTACAGTACCAAGCTCTGGGAGCTTGCCTCAAGCCATAGAGAGCCTTCTTCAGCAAATAGACTTTTTCCTCCTGGCTTGGTGTGACAAAACCTTCTGGCTGCTCAACATAAATCTCCTCCTGCAACACTCCATTCAAAAATGCATCAATGAAAATAATGAAATACCTGCTGCCATTTAGTGAAGGAGTTACTTGTGGACCACAGAGATCTGTATGAATCAGCTGCAGCCTCTCTGTAGCTCTCCAAGTGGATTCCTTGAATGGAAGTCTTGTCTGTTTGCCCAGCAAACAAGTCTTGCACCTTATGATCTGCTCCTCCAGGATTGGTAATCCAGTTGCCATTTCATTCCTTTGCATGAACAACAAACCTTTGTGATGAAAGTGGCCCAACCTCTTGTGCCATATTTCTAAATTACTGGTCTGACACTTGAATGCCACCTGCTCCTTCTCAAGAGGATTCAAAGAAAAACTCTTCTGTTGCATCTTTATTTTGAACAGCTTCTGATCACTGGAGTCAAGGATCAAACACTTTCCCTCTTCAAATATCACTTTGAATCCCTTTTCAACCAACTGTCCCACACTTAACAAATTTTGATCAATCTCAGGCACATACATTACATCAGAAACCAGCTTAGTTCCAACACAACTCTCTATTGCTACAGTTCCCTTCCCTTTCACTTCTAAGTACTCCCCATTTCCAATCTTCACTCTTGATTTTAATGACTTGTCAAGGTTAATGAATAGCTTTTCATCACTTGTCATATGGTTTGTGCAACCACTGTCAACAAGCCAACTATCACATGGAGTACCAGAGGAGAAACAAGAGGCAACAAACAATTGATCTACCTCTTGCTGAAATGCAACTTGTGCCTCACCTTGCTGCTGATTTCCTTTCTCCTTGCAGAACCTCTCAATGTGTCCAAACTTTTGACATTTTCTGTACTTGACATTTGGCCTCTTCCAGCATCTAAAGTGTGGATGATTCTGTTTTCCACAGTGCTGACATGGGGAGTACCTTCTCCAATTGTTCTTAGAGTTGTCTGCACTGTTCTCTCCTGTAGCAGATTTTGAACCACTACTGCCACTCCCTTTCTTCCCTTTCCACTTCTTGCCTCTTTCACCTACATTGTGCTACTCTTTGGCCTGCAGAGCTCCTTCTGTACTTTCTTCCGGCCTCATTAACCTTCTCTGCTCTTGTGCTTGCAGAGCACTTAGCAATTCAGTAAGTTTGATCTGAGATAAATCCTTGTTATTTTCCAAAGAGGTAATGGTTGGCTCAACCCTCTCGGGCAGGGAAACAAGAATCTTCTGCACTAGCCTATTATCAGAGAGGTCAGTGCCAAGAACTCTTGCTCGATTTGCAATGCTGGTTAACTTATCAGAATACTCCTTAATTGTCTCAGACTCCTTCATTTGCAGTTTCTCGAATTCTCGCATCAGATTTAGCCCCTTCATGTTTCTAATACTCTCGTCTCCTTGATACTCCGCTTTGAGGAAATCCCAGATAGCTTTGGCTGATTCACAAGTCATAATTCTGCTGAAAATGGCTAATGTGACGGCAGAATATAAACAAGACTTTGCCTTAGCTTTTCTTGTTGTCCTCTCCTTGTGAAACTTGATCTGATTGATGGTTGGATTGTCAGGAAGTGGAGCAACTTCATAATCTTGTTCCACTGCTTCCCAAAGATCACAACCCTCTAGATAGGCTCGCATTCTTACTACCCAGGCTTGATAATTTTCTCCATCAAACACTGGTGGAGCCATGGCTGAGAGACCACTCGATCCTGCCTCCATCTTGCCTTCAGCTTCTATGGATGCAGACACACCTCTCAATCAATCTCACAAGCCACTAACAGCCCCTTAAGATCAAGAAGGCTCTGATACCAATGTTGATTCTTAAGGAACAAGAAAAATGAGGATTGAGGACAAAAGCTTATCACTCTTATTCAGAAACTGAAAAGAATTGCATTAAAAGCCTATTTCAGATTTTTTTTCACCTAAGCTTCATACGTTGCTAGCCAACTATCAGTTTACTTGGTCCACAAAATCAGCGACAAACTAACAAAATAACCAAACTACAGCTAAATACTCCTAAAAAATATGACATTAGCAAACTAACTAAACAAAAATTAGATAGTGCAGCCTTGATACATCAACACCCCTTCTCTTTTCTGAAATTTTGAATACTTATACATGGTTAATTGCAGTACCAACATGACTACAAGGTGATAAACATGGACCAGTGGATGAATTTTCTTCGATTTTGTAATGAGGTTGGGTTCAGAAGCATTTGTCGTGAAATCGTATTTCATGCGATACTCTTCTTCCTTACACATCGTTGCTTCCTAAATTTCCATGTTACAGATAAACTTCCCATCGCTCGATAATTACGACGCAGAGCAAGCTTGGCCGTTGATTTTGGACAATTTTGTCGAATGGATGCAAGCGAAGGCAAGTTAATTTCCTTCGTAAAAATATTATACCGTGGCGACCCAATTTAAACATGCTTGCGCAAAAGAGGTATATGAACCATTTTTCGTTTAATCTCTTGTTGTTTACTATAAAGTTCTACATTTGTTATTGTGTCGTTTTCGTTTCATCCATGTACAGGCATCAGAGAGATTCACAAAGAATTCTGCTAAATAATTTGCCAAAGTTGTTTTCTTTTCGAATGATCTTATTTTCCTTTCTTACTTTTTCTCTCTTTTCGTGGGTTTCTTACCGTGCTTGAGAGTGATTTGAATTGGCTGTCATTCTTGCAGTTTGGATGAATATCTTTCCCGTTGATCGGACAGATTGTTTCTGATGTAAAAAACGAGGTAAAAAAAAAAGAAAAAAGGAAAGAAAGATCTGAGGAGGGTATTACCATACAAATGTTTAGTTCATATGCTCAATCTCACACTTAGTACATGTATTCCTCTGGTTTTTATGTGGGCCTATTTCTCATGCACCACACAATGGTAGCTTTTGTTGAGTTTTCGCTTGTTAATTTCGATCGTATGACCTGATGGATTCCATTTATGAGAAGATGTAGCATTTTCTGGGACAAATGATTACTTAATCCTTCATGCCTTTTAAGTTTGAATGCCAAGATCATTCCATTCATATTGTCTTCTTTTGTTTATCTTTTGAGCAGAATCATAGCCGCGATATTCAAAAACTTAACTTATTTCGACATCCAAATAGATTCTCGAGTAAAAGAGGAGAAAAAGAAGAAGAAGAAGAAGAAAACATATTGGATTAATATTTAGTTTTCTTTTGATTTGTCAAAAGTAAATTGGTGGTCCCTGAGATTTCACAAGAAATCATTTTATTTTACATTACATCCTTTTTTTTAATTATTGTTGGTATTGGATCCCTTTAATTATTTGATGCAATCCGGTTTTTCTTTCTGATATTGGTCTCGTTGTCCTCAAATTTTAATTTGTTATCGTTTTCATTGCTTGAATTTTATAAATTATTGTAATTAAATCCTGCAATCGAATCTAGTTGATTAAATATTGATACGTCGCTGATAGTTTTGAGGACCAGTAGTGCAATTTAGCCCCAGTAGATTTCATGATCTTCTTAGAGCATGTTTGGTTCACGATTAGAATATGAATGAAAAATAGAATTGGATTGCTTTGGAATGAGAAGCGGAATGACGAATTATTCAAAAATATTTGGTTCATTATCGGAATGAAAATTTAAAATTTTTGAGAGAGGGTTTTGATTAAGAGAGATGAAAGTGATGAAAGGAAAGGAGATAGATCTCGATGATGAAAGAGGATTTTGAATAGTTTACTTTGGAATGAGTCATTCTGGAATTCATAGCCGGATTGGAACATAAATGGATTTCAGAATCCAATTCCTATAAAACAAACGACAATTATCAGAATTAATGAATTTCATTCCGATTTTTATAATCTAAAATATGTGAACTAAACATGCCCTTAATGTAAATGGATTACATTACAGTAACATTAAAACCCAGTTTAGACCCACCGTACACAATTAGGTACACGGTACACGGTTCTTTGATACCTTAAAGGTTGGTATAATTGGCTCCACATGGATCGTCGAATTTAATAGCGACTGAAGAACAACCAATACATGTTATAGGGACTGGGTTGTAATAACCAAAAGTCGAGGGTCGCAATAAATCCTTAATTGAAGGTTAAGAGCGTGTTTTGTAGCGAGCTCTCCATTAATTCGCGAATTTTTTAAAATCCGAAAAATCCGAATAAAACAATCCGTATGTGATTTTTTTTTTAAAAAAAATAAAAATAAAACGTAAATTTTTTGGTTAAATTTATATTCATGAATAATTCACGTATGCGAAACTATTCGGCAAAAAAAAAAAAGAAAAAAAGAGAGAATTTTTAGATAAAATCTCTTTTTCCAACATAATTAATTCGTAAATTATTTACAAATTATTGAAAAATTTTATGAACTTTCGAAATATGTGAATCATAAAAACGATGAAGATAGAGATAGTAATAAATTTTGCTTTTTTTTTTTACTTAATTTATTTTATTTTGTAGCTTTCTATTTTTGTATTCTTTAAAAATTATAACTACTTATTTATACTAGTAGCATAATTTAGAGAAAAAAGTTTAATTTAATACCCAAATTTTGTATGCTGAATATTTAATTAGTGAACGTATAATTTTCGTATTAATCGCGTATCCGAATAATTGACGAACCTTGTTTTTTAAGTTGTATTTTTTAAAAAATTTGGAGGTTGGAGGAAGTAAATCCACACAAGATTACAACTTTACTTGCAAACAAGGTTACTTGAAGTGATCACTTAATTTGAAGTCCCTTTTTTTTTTTTTTTTTTTTTTTTTGGTTCAACTAACTATTGTCAATGACCCATTGAGGGTGAGATTGTGCACATGATAATATACTTGTTAATATTTGGATATAAAATTTCATTCATGTCCCATTATTTTTAAACCGTTCAATCACACCCATAATTGTATGATGATTCAATTGTTGGCCCCACAATTTGCTGTTGCTAGGATATAGCCCAATGCTACTTCTTGTCCAATTTTGCATGAGAGAGAGAGAGAGAGAGAGAGAGAGAGAGAGAGAGAGAGAGAGAGTGTGTGTGGAGAGCAACAACAAACCAGGCTAGCATTAGCCAAACACCAATTAGGGACAAACAAATAACAGCTGTACTCTTTTGTGTTATTCCTCAAGGTGGCATACACAATCTTATGCCTAAATTGCATGTTTGGTCCGCAAACTATGATGCGACTGGTATTTTAGATCATATTTAACGGAGTGGATCGTCGATTCGGAAGCTCTATTATCGAAAACAACTTATGAGTAGTAGGGCTCTACTACTCTCTCTATAGAGTAGGGCTACTATACTATTATAAGTAGTAGAGCCCTACTACTCATAAGTTGTTTTCGATGATAGAACTTCTGAATCGACGATCCACTCCGTTAAATATGATCTAGAGTATTTAAAACTTCTAGAAAATAAATTTCGTAATTTTTCAAAATCATAATAAAGTCCATCAAATGAGCATAAAATGAACGGCCGAAATCGAACGATGTCCTAAAAATAGATGATTTATATATATAGAGAGAGAGAGAGAGAGAGTCCGGTTATGGTGTTTGTAAAAGCACCCAGCACTTGGTGCTTGTAAATTTTCTACCATCATATCTATACTTTTGATCATTTTCACCCGTTAAATTATACTATTCAACCAATCACTCACTCAACCCTAGGGGCCCACATCATCCTAACCACACATCCCTTAATCTAAAGGTCGAAAACTTACAAGAACTAATGACTTGGACCCTATATATAGGCCATGGCTACTTATACTATTATGAGTACTGGAGCCCTCGTACTCATAAGTTGTTTTCGTTGATGGAGCTTCCGAATCGACAATCCACTCTGTTAAATATGATCTAGATTATTTGAAACTTCTAGAAAATAAATTTCGTAATTTTTTGAAATCATAATAAAGTCCATCAAGCGGGCATAAAATGAACGGTCAAAATCGAACGGCGTCCTAAAAAAGAATGATCGGATCCTTCCTTTAAAATTCCGATTCATTTATTTTGATACCAAAAATAGATTTCCAAAATTTATAAAACCTTAAAACCATACATTTTAAGCACTCCAGATCACATTTAATGATTTAGATCTCAATTTCCAGCTTTCTAGATTTGAATTTATACTTGTATAAAAAGAGTTATGTAACTTACACGTACGTAATCTGATCGATCTCTACACAAACTCTAATAATATGAATAGAGCTTAAACATTTTATGTCGATGATTTGAATCCAATAAGTTATTTGTGCTAGAACCGGACGATTGTTACAAAATTAAGCTGTATTTATTATAAATATATTAAGATCTAACAAAAAGATTATAAAAAGGGAGAAATAGATAGAGCAACAAGCAGATGCAAGATAATTACCAAAGTTGGAACATCTCTAAGCTTTCAACAACTCAAAAATTCGAGAAATTTTATTTCTACAACACAAAAAAAAATAAAACTTTTATATTCTCTGAATCTTAAAAAAATTTAAAAAAAATAATTTTTTAAATTTTTATAAAAAATTGTGGTGGCCTATAAATTTTGTTTTCATGTTTAAAGCTTTTTCATGTAATATCATGTCTCAATCAAAAGCCAACTTCAATTTATATCTGATCCAATTAAATCACAGTAAAACATTGTATGGAGTTCCCGAAATCATTGAATAGGGGATGAATATAAAAATCATAAATTTATCAAATATCTTATTTTGAAATATTAGTAATTGTGATTTGATTTGTTTGAGATGATTTGGAGTTATTTCAAAAAGTACAAGCTCCTTCTTCTTTTTTTTTTTTCTTCTTTATTCTCTTTCTTCTCTTGCCTTTTCTTCTTTCTCGTCCTCCTTTAACTTTCGTGCCGATTCTAAGCTTTTCTCTCTTATATCGCCCACACTTTTGCCGACGCCGGCTTGAATATAACACAGATCGCAATTGCAACGGCGACAGCGACGAAAATGCCGTAGGATTTAAAAATGAAAAGGAGAAAGAGCAAATCGGAGCTAGAGCGACTGTTGCAGCAAAGAGAATGGGAGGAGGTGCGCGATAGCGTAAAAAGATGCAAAATGTGAAGGAAACAAAAAAGAATAACTAAAAAAAAAAAGAAAAAAAAATATTTTTTTCCAAAAGATAATTTTTTTTTTCTTTTCCTGAGAAAATAATCATATGTCGTAGCCGCTACAAAAAAAAAAAAACTAAGTAGGGGAAAAAAAAAAGACGAAAAAAGTTGCATTGTTGAGGCGAAATTATACTGTTTAATTTAAGACTAAGCTGTATCATTTAAAACTATCTAAGACTAAGTTATACTATATAAAGAAGAAATTATCAAATTTTAAAATTTTTTGAATTTAATTGAGATGATAACAAAGTGCTCAGCGGTAATCGTCATTAAATGGCTAAAGATCTCCGCCACGCGTTTAATACGTTTAAACAGTATTTATACTGGGAATGGGCCAGCTTATATTCGTTTACAAGTGATAATGTGAAGTCAGTCAATCGAGATCCGCAAGCATTGTTGTACTTTTAAGAATTTGTCAGACATTTCTAATAAATAAACAGACAATTACAAGGCCAACGATCCGACAGTAACCACTGCAATCTTTAACGCAGGAAGATAAGTGATGAGACCGAGGCTAAAGTGCAAGGAAACTTTTTATATGTAATTTAGCGAAAAGTATGAGGACCAAAGTGCGACGCGACTCATAGTTTGAGGGCCAAAAGCGCAATTTATCTTTTTTTTTTTTTCCTTTATTAAATTATTTAGTACCACATACCTTAATTAGTTGTCACAGTAAAGTGGTTTCGTTTTGATTCATAAATTTCTCGAAATCGCGTGGACCCACCCGAGTCATACTCCGACCGTGTTGTGACCGTTGGGTCTTGACCCACCACATTATAAGCATCTTTGCGAGAGAGAGACTTACAATTTTTCATTTTGTTTTTCTTAGAATTATTTTAAATTTTCTTTATTATTATTATTATTATTATTATTATTATTATTATTTAATTTTAGAAAAGACTTCAAATACTCACCTGCCTGTTTGCACTTTCTTGGCCAAGACTTTTTTAAAGCTGTATTAAGCGTGGTTTTCTCACTTTTTCGTACACTGTGGTTTAAAGTGTATCAAGTTAGTACTCTATTATTTTATTTTTGTGTCGAGTAGTACCATGTGGTTTCATTTTTCTCTTTTTATTATTCATTTCGGAATACTTTTTTCGTTAAATCAGTGACAAAGTTAAAACTAAAAGGTACTAAAATAAATTTCGATAAACTTAGGTAGGGTATTTGAAGCTTTTTGTACATAATTTAACGAAACATTAAACCAAAGGGTAGTAAAGTGAGAAAGTGCGAAACCACATAGTACTTAACTCGATACACTTTAAACCACATGGTACTAAAGTGAGAAAGTGAGAAAGTGCGAAACCATAAGGTACTAATTTGATACATTTTAAATCGTGCGTAGGGTACTAAAGTGAGAAAGTGTGAAATCACAGGGGGAGAGTATTTGAAGTTTTTCCTTAATTTTATATATGTTTCTACAAATATAGTAAATGACAAATATATCCTTATAAAGTTTAACTGTCATATATTGTTCCTACAAAAATCCTAATGTATTTTGAAAGACGGACACAAAGCGAATTGAATTTCCAATTTCGTAGACGATGAGATGATGATTCCATGGCTTTAATTATTTGATAACTAAAAAGATCAGCTTCAAGAATTGATATGAATGTGATACAGAGAGCTCATGAAAATGAACAAGAATTTTTAAATTTTTACCATAGAAATAAAAATTCCCTCAAAGCTTTAAAAAAAAAAAAAGTTTTTAATGTATTTTTCTTGTTTTTTACATGTATGAAATAAAATATATAAGAATAAGAACAGATGTAATAAGAATAAGAATATACAGACATTTTTTTTTTAATGAGAAGATACTTGTTAATACCAAAATTGAGCCGACCTAACCCACGTATGAACCAAAGAAATAAAGACACGCGGTACATCAGGAGTCGGCAATAAGGCGCCTGAAGGACGAAGACGAGAACGGTTGAAGATTGGGGTGTAACTTTCATGAGGAGTTTGTGTAACTTCCATGAGGAGTTAGCGTAACTTCCATAAGAAGTTAGTGTAACTTTCACGATCATTGTTACAACCACTTCCCCAACTACTTTCAACCAACCAATAATGTGGGCTACAAATAGTAATTTTGAAGCCTGCAATAGAGATTTTTCTCCATCCTGAGCGAGAAGACCATCCTTATTTCCTCAACATTTTATCGCTTTCCTAGGAGTAGTCTAAATGTAATCTTTTCTTTTCCGCATTTACTGCTTTCCTAAGAGTAGTCTGTAATTTAGATTTTTGGAGTCCTGTCGCTCTTCGGCATCACTCCTGGAGTCTGTCTGCCCCACGGGCATCACTCCGTTGTAGACTATATCTACAAAGTCTGTCTGCCCCACGGGCATCACTCTGTTGTAACCTTTATTTGCAGAGTCTGTCTGCCCCACGGGCATCACTCTGTTTTATTAATATATAAAAACATTCGGCTCTTTCGATTATTATGTACTTCTTCCATTCGGCTCCTTCAGCCGACCAGTTACTGTGTACTTATTCTATTCGGCTCTTCTGCCGACATTGATCCCTGCACAGTTTGTACATTCAGCTACTCCAGCCAAACCAGTGTTATAGTGAAGGTTTTCGGAACCGGCTGATTCGATCCCTCGTCAGCCGAATCGTTTGATCCAGTCGAAGGGCGCAATCTTCAAGGGTCACTAACCGCAGCCGTACGCACTTCCCGAGGAAGATATTTAACCCGGTCAAGGGTCGGAAAATTCGGCTCCTAACAATACTATACTAGCTAGAGAACTAAAAGATAAGATTGTGCCAAACATGTGCTTTTGAGAGCTGTAATGCCAAGTTTTGAATCTCTACAAAAGAATATGCACTTTCTTATTGAAGCTAAAAAATACTACATCCATTATTGTAAGTTTTATAATAAGTAACTTTAATCTCTCACAGGTACACATATATACATTTATGCACTAACTAATTCTGAGGGACAAGTAATCTAAGTGTGGGATTGAAGGATTAATTGTGCATGATTGGGCTCAAAAGAGAGAGAGAGAGAGAGAGAGAGAGAGAGTGTGTGTGTGGAGAAAAAATTGAAAAAAAAGAAAAAGAAAAAGAAAAGAAGGGGAATCCTTTGCACATGGGTTGTTAACTTTATGTATATGTTAGGTTTGGTGGTGTTTAAGACACATGCAACCTATTCCAAAAAAGCCAAAAATGGGGCCATTGATGTTCACAGTGAAGCAGCAAATAAAAGGGTATTGAAAAGAGCAAACAAAAATATGTGCTTTAATTAGATATGGAGAGAAAAAAAAAAAAAAAAAAAAGAAAAAAAAGAAAAAGGGCAAGACTCAAGAGAAGAGCTTTAATTGAGAGGAAAAGCTCATGTGCTTTTGCCCTCTTTAATTAACTCCATTATAATGTTGGACAAAAATGGCTCTTTCATGTTTCATGAAATTTAAAGCTTTATTATTGTACTAAAGTAGGGTATAAGTAATTAATTAATTAATTAATCAAGAGGGCTTTTAATTAAGTTTTTTGGTTGGGAAAACACTCTTTCCAGCTAGATAGCCTTAAATGACATTGGATTCTATTAAAATTGAAAATCAGATTTTTTATTATTTTTTTCATTTGAATACAATGCACTTATTATTAATAGTTATATATTCTTGGGCAGTTTAGTATCTGACTGATTTTTTTTTTTTTCATAACATAATTATTGAATAAATATATAAAATATTTATAGGCTAATAGCTTCAGTTTTTAGAGTTATCAATTGTTTCGTGTAGTAGCAGAGTGAAAGACCAAAATTTTAATATAATACACACTTCAACAGAATTAGATTATAGGGACACATGTTAGAACATTTTTGTGTAAGTGTCCCATTTATACTAAAACTTAAAAAAATATTTACTAATGCCTAAATATAAAGCCCAATCCAACCAAAAATAAAATGTTACTCTACTCTACTTAACCCACCTCACCCAGCTCATTTGGCCCGATTACAAACAGAAAAAAAAAAAAAAAATCGATTACCATCTCTCCTTCTCCCTTCACCCCATTCACTGAAATTCTAGATGAAAAGCCCTTTCTGTTGTCCTCCTCCGCCACATGACGAGATAGAGTTTGGCGGTTGCTAAATGCTTAAATAAGTGTTGGTAAATTAGCGACAATTTTTAGGTTATAGTGACACTCTTTAACTGTCACTATATACCTAGCAACCCCATATAATAAATACTTTTTAAAACTACGTAATTTAGCTAGCAGCACTTTTTTTGACCTATACCAATATTTAAAAGTGTCGCTATAGACCGTTTTTGTTGTAGTGACATCTCTTAGTCTTATTTAATTATCTCTCATTTAAGTAGGCATCTTTGTTTGGATTAATTGCATTCAACTCCCTGTAAATATATCGAATGGTTAATATATTTCTATAAAGTTTAAATTTTAACTCTTATACCTGCAGAAGTCTAGTGATATTCATATTTCTTTCTCTAATTTGTTGCTATTAAAAAAAATTTTTTTTTTTAATAGCAGATAAGTGAAATGTCAATTTTATTATCACAAATATGTCCTTCCAAAAGCTCTTAAAATAATTTCAATAGTCATCTTCTTCATCATTTTCTTCCTCTTTAAAACCCAATCCAATTTACCCTTATTATAATCTATTCTCTCTCTCCTTTCTTATAAATCTTTTTTTTAGCAAAATAAAAAAATATAAAGAAAATTGAATTGAAAAACAACACGCGTGCCACACAGGAGAAGCAACATGCGTTGTGGATGATTGGGGATGGAGAGAGAGAGAGAGAGAGAGAGAGAGAGAGAGAGGGGCTGGTATATATATTATCGCTAGCACGGAGACCTCTGTGCTACCAAATTATATTTAATTATGCAGCTTCCAAATCGATGATCGGCTCTGTTAGTCTTGATTTACACTATTGAAATTATTTGAAAACTAAATTTTATAATTTTTCGACATCATTTACTTATCAAACGAGCAGTCTAAAAATAAATTGCTGAAAATAAAAACCTAATAAAAAATGATGACTAAATACTTAAATTTAAGATCAGAGTTACTAATTTTACTCTAAATAATTAAAAAAAAAATTTCTATAAAAATTTTATCAGATTTTTATTGTTTTACACCGTTAAATTCACAAAGACATCACATCGACCATTAAAATTGTCAATTTTGAGATCTTTAGTTCACTAGCCAAATAATATCGAAAAAGTATTAAATTTATTTTGCAAATACTTTTAATAGTACAGATCAACTCTAACGGATCATCGATTTGAAAGTTGTTTCATTAAAAACAGCTTGATAGTACAGAAGCCTCTATGCTACTGATAGTATACCAACCCAACGCGTGCGCTCGCTCTCTCTCTTTCTCTCTCTCTCTCTCTCTCTCTATATATATATATATATATATATATAGTGTTACTGTGCTATCGGAAGCATAGAGAATTTGTTTTTTCTGATTTTTTAACTCTTGGATCAAAAATTATACTGTTGGGATGATTGCAGTCCACCCTAGAGTTGAGTAGTCCCTATAGTGTAAAAATATTAATCCAAAAGTTAAAAATGATTAAAGGGGTTGATATAAAAGCCAAAAAAATTTGAAGCACTAAATTCTCTATCCTTTCAATAGTTTCTAACTATCCATCAATTTTGATGGATGGTTACGATAAGAGAGAGATTAGAAATTGGAAAGAAAATAGGTTCATCTTTTTGCTCTATGATAATTGGCTTAGAAGACTAAATAATTCGGTTGGATAAGTCTAATAAGTTGAGTGAAGTTGCGGTTCATAATAGACCTAATAGTAAGAGACCAACAATAGGCATATCGTTTATATGAGTTGAGTCAGGTCAAAGCACATGAGCACTGTCGCTGAGCCCTTAAATACGATGAATGTGCCCTTTGTATCAGCACATACTTTTGCAGTAGTTGGTTAGCGCTGACGATCCAAACAATGGTGTACTCAAATAGCAAAATTTGTAAATCATAGAATAGTAAAATGAATATTCTATATAAACCACTTCATGGCAAACTGTAACACTTGTTTGTAAAATATATTATTTTATTAGTCTAAATTACAAAAAAATTTCTGTCAAAATTTGATTTTTTTACTTTCTCCCTGTTATTTAAAAACCTACATTTTGTCCTCTTATAAACTGAAAAATGTTCACTTCAGCCCTGCCGTTAGTGATCACTTAGGGTTCCGTTTATAAAATATTATTATATATTTTTTTATGCCAAAAATATTCTCAATCTTCTCTCGTGTTGTCAAAAAAGGTGAGGGACAAATAGTTATATTGTCATTACAGTTTACACTGTATTTCATCTGTGATTATTTTTATTTTACAAGAAGTCAAATTGTAGATTTTTTGTGACGCCCCAACTAGGGATGTCAATGGGTATGGATACCCGAAAAATTACCCGAACCCGAACCCGAACGGGGCAGATATACCCGAGCTAAATGGATATGGATTTGGTTATGGGTATAAAAAATAAAAACCCGACGGATATGGGTACGGATATGGATTTTGTTTATACCCGACCCGAACCCGAACCCGAACCCGAACGCGAAAAAATTATATATATATTATTTATTTATTTATGTAAGATATAAAATATATAAAATATTATAGTAAAATATTTAATTATGTTTATTTATATAACATGAATGCAATTTGAACGTATTTTATTGTGTTTTGAAATTTTAATTTTACTATAATATATTTTAAAATATGGTAAAAAAATTTATTATTTTGGGTTTGGGTTTTCGGGTTCGGGTTTTTCGGGTTCGGGTTCGGGTTTCGAGTTTTTGGTCGGGTCCGGATATGGATATGGATTTTTAAAACCCGTCGGGTTCGGGTTCGGGTTCGGGTATTAATTTCGAGTTCGGGTTTTTGAAAACCCGATCCAAACCCGACCCGTTGACATCCCTAGCCCCAACTTCCCAGGGTCACCCATCCTAGGACTACTCCCGTCCTAGCACGCTTAACTCTCTTAACCTCTTGGGTCTTGCCACCACCCAAAATGCTTAAGCCGGGTTAAGAGTTTAGCCCTATTATATCTTATATATAGGACTACCTGGGGTCTCACAATCTACCCCCCTTTAAGCCCTAACGTCCTCGTCAGTCTCAGACTCACAAGTACCAGGCGATGTGAGACTCGTCTCGCTAGCCCGTCATCCGACACAGCTCGGTGAGACTCATCTCACACTTAGTGGTAATTGGCTCACGATACCATATGTGACGCCCAACTTCCCACGGGTCACCCATCCTAGGACTACTCCCGTCTGGCGCGCTTAACTCTCTTAACCTCTTGGAGTCTTTGCCACCCAAAATGCTTGGCGGGTTAAGAGTTTAGCCCTATTATATCTTATATATAGGACTACCTGGGGTCTCACATTTTTAAATAACAAAAAAAAAAGTAAAAATTTAAATTTTGACAGAAAGATTTTATATAATTTAGTCATTTTATTATTTTGTTTAAGTGCATAGTTTTATAGTGAAATAAAGAAAAGATCATGACAGTATGGCAAAGCAACACTTTTCAAACAACAAGATACAGCAAAAATAAAAGTCCTTAAACCACGTAAGGACTAATTTAAGTTTCTCCTAAATTGAATAAGGCTAAATTGCAATTTTGGTCCTCAAACTTTGAGACACGTGCCATTTTCGTCCTCAAATTTTTATTTATTACGACTTTTAGCTCAAATATTTTAAATTATTATCATCAGATCTCACCGTCCAATTTAGTTTGCTAATTAAGTAGTGATGCGTTCTTAATATAGTGCTGATGTGTTAATATCCGTATCCACTTAACTAAATTGGACTGTACGACTTATTTACAACAATTTAAAAAATTTAAGACAAAAATTAAAATAAATTAGAATTTTTAGGACAAAAAGGTGCAATGTAGACAAAGAATAATAAGAGTAAGGCTACTATGCTTCTGGAAGCACGGAGGCTCCGTCTTGTCGTTCGATGTTGTGGCAAGATAAATCGATCGATTTCAGTTAAACTTGATCTAGAGTATTTGAAGTACCTAGAAAATAAATTTTGCGATTTTTCGATATTATTTGCCTAGCGAACAAAGGGGCTAAAAATCAACGGCTGAAAATAAAAATCTTACAAAACGCGATAATATAGCATTAAAAATTTAGATCAAAGATATTGATCTTGTTTTATATAGTATAAAAAATTTTCTATCAAAATTTCATGTAATTTGAATATTTCTACAGTTAAACTTTCAAACGGCTCACTATGACCATTAAAATTATTTGATTTTGTCTTCGATCACTAGGCAAATGATATCGAAAAATTATAAAATTTATTTTCTAGATACTTCAAATACTCTAGATCAAGTTTAACGATGATCGACGATTCGAAAGCGCGCATCATCGAAAACAACGTGGAAGCACGGAAGGCTCCGTGCTTCCGATAGCATAGTAGCCTCACACGAATAATAATAATAATAATAAAAAGACAAATTATGTCAATTTCTCATTTTTCTTCATTGAATAAGAGATAGTGACATTTTATAAGCTTTTATTACTGCTGATAGAATTAGATTATAGAACACATATATTTAGGATCTTTTGTATAAATATTTTATTTATGTTAAAATTTAAAAAAATATCTTCTAATGCCTAAATATAAAGCCCAATCCAACTAAAAATATAAGGTTACTCTACTCAACAAATAACATCTAGCCCATTTGGACCAATTACAAATAGAAAAAAAAAAAAGAAAATTTGATTACCATCTCCCCTTCTCCCCTTCACTCAATCCATCGAAATTCTAGGCGAAAAGTCCTTCTCTCTGTCCTCCTCCGCCACCGCAGCGAGATAGAGTTTCGGCGGTTGCTAAATGATTAAATAAGTGTTAGTAAATTAGCGTGACTTTTTTAGGTTATAAGCACTCTTTACGTCACTACATATCTAATACACGTATAGCAATACTTTTTAAAAATTAAAAAAGTGTCGGTAATTGATTAAGCGGTACTTTTTTTTGGCGTGTATCTATATTTAAAAATATTGTTATAGACAATTTTTATTGTAGTGTAATTAATATTTAATTTATTATAGATAAGTAGTAAACAGCATGGGTAAATTGAATCCTCAACGCGCGTACGAAGTACGTTTGTGTATTTATATATCCTCGCAATCGCCAGCTTATTCTTTGTTGGACAAAAATCATATATATTACTTCTTCTTTTTCTTTCTCTTTAATTTTTTTGTATTAGTTGTTTGAATTATTCTATTTATTAATATATATATATATATATATATATATATATATATATATATATATATATATATATATATATATATATATATATATATATATATATATATATATATATATGTTCTTTTTTTATTGTCACTTTCGCTCATGTTTCCAAATTGAGTTTCGATCCTTTAGCCACAATTGTGAACTTAATTATTATTAGACACTATGTGCGGAACATGCACGCATTCAATATACAGAGAAGGGAAGAGTACAAAATCTCTCTCTCTCTCTCTCTCTCTCTCTCTCTCTCTATATATATATATATATATATATATATATATATAGAGAGAGAGAGAGATTACTTATTGGTAGTAAAATTTCATTCTTATCAGTTTTTTATCCTTTGGATCACTTTCTTATCATTATTTCTAATCGTTGGATTAAATACTATAACCCATTGGGACCACTCAACCCTGGGGGCCACTCAACGCTAACTACCTAATATCATCCCGACCCTACAAATTTTCATCCGAGGGTTAAAAACTTTAGTAGTAAAAGGCGTTTTACTACTAATAGTATTAAATAATTATATATATATATATATATATATATATATATATATATATATATATATATATTATTATTATTATTATTATACAAAAAAAGAAAAAAAAACACGCATTCAATATACAGGGAAGAGTACAAAATCTATATATTATTATTAAAGTCCTTGGGATCTTATCGATAGCGCAATGCATTTGAGTCTTACTAAATTTTAAAGCGTTAGATCCACCTTTTGACGATTTTTTTAGTTAGATCATAATATTCAACCAACCACCCACCCACTTAACCCTAGGAGGCACATCATCCTAACCACACATCTCTCAATCCAAATGGCAAAAGTTTGGTAGCACAAATGACTTATCTTATTAATAGCGTAGTAACATAGTTTTTATTATTATAATATTATACAAAAAAAAAAAGAGAAAAAAAAAACGGAGTTGAAAATAAATTCGTGTGGGGTTCAAATGGCTTTGCTTCGCGTACACGTCGCCGCCACGTGGGCTTTGGTAGACGAGAAATTATTGCTTTGGAATTAGTACGGGACAAAAATTTAATTAGTGGGCATAGTCGCTTTGGGATTCGTGCTGATTTACAGGATGGGCGACGGATGTAGCCCATCCATCCCTTAATGGAGGCTTTATATTCCGAGCAAATATAATTTATAGATATAGGTTACGCTGTTTTCTAAAGTACGAAATTTATTTTGTATTTTTTAAGTTATTTTTAATAGAGTTAATTTTATACAGACTCTCTATAAATACAGTGAATGATAAATTTTTTTAAAAAAAAATTCAATTTTCTTGTATTGTTTATATAAAAGTCCTGATATTTTTAAATACAGTGAATGATAAATTAAATGCTTTATCTTAATTAATTTTTAACAGTTTTATCTCATTTATATTATATTGTTATGATTTTTGAATGAATATATTTGTGATTGTAAAATTAAAAATATAAACGGTTCTCTAATGGTAACAAAGTAGAGGAACATATTTAAAAATATTAAAATTTTCGTAATAACAATATATTGAATTTTATAGGAATATATTTGTCATTTACTATATTTACATGGACATGTCTGAAATTAACCTTTTTAAATTAAAAAATATTCGATTCAGCGATCGACTCAGTTATACATGATCTATATATAGTATTGAAACTATCTAGAAATTGATTCTCACAATTTTTTGGCTTTATTTGTCTAGTGAACGAACAGTCTTAAAATGAATGGTTAAAAATAAAATTCTAAATAAAAAACAAAAGAAAATTTATTTCAAATCAGACGTATTGATCTTGTTCTTGATCGCTAGATTAAATGTCTCACAGATAAAATATTAAAATTTGTAGGTTTAATTCTTAACTCTATGCGACAAAACAAATTATTTATAATTATAATATTTCTTTTTTATATCAAACCAAAGAAGTTATATATAGTCATAACTGGGTATATTTCAACTGCGTGTCTCCAACTATATTATATTTATAATTACATCCAAGCAAACGACTCGTCAGCATTACTCGGCATACAAAAAATGTTTTGCGCTCAGGAATTGCATTTGATGAAAATTTGAAAGTAAAAGAAAAGATAGAATTCTTGTGGAAGTAGGTGATACAACTAATCTCCTACATAGAATTTTTCAACTCCAATAAACATGTAAAATAACGAATATGAAAGATATGCTTTGAAATTGATAATCGACTTCAGTTTTGAGACTCCGTCTCATTGGCAATTTTCACGGTGTAATTAATTTGAAAAATAAATTGTGGAGAAATAATAAATATCTGTGGTGCGGCTCGAGACCGTAGCCCACAATTGACATTCATCAGGATCCGCGGGGGCCTCTGCCTCCTGCGGTACGGATCAAATTTGAAACTCGTTAAGAGTTTCTTTCTTTAAGCCCAAAAAGCGACAGATGATGATTGTTTTCTGAACTTTGTATTTTCTTTTTCAATAGTGAAGTTCTATCCTTTCTCTCCTGTGGTTTTTTCATGTAAAACATTTTCTATGTAAATCTGTGTATTCTTCTATTTTCTGCTTGTGGTTTATCTATTTTTCGTGTTTGTCGTTTTTGTTTTCATTCGTGCATTTGTCGTAACATAACAAAACTAGAATATTTCTAGAAGTAATTAAATGAAGTTGTTAATTTGCATATATCATTTCCAACAATGTGGCAAATTTGGCCTAGACTATATGAACTCTTTAATTAGGAACCAAATTTCATAATCTTTTTAGTATTATTTGCTTAACATTTAAATGATTTTAAAATTAGCAATTTAATATTAAATAGCTAATATAAAGTAAATTTACCACCGTTTGGTCACTGAAAAGCGTACGCAACGACACCATTTATAGTAAGTTAAAATAAAGTATTTTAGGTTAAACCGTATCGATCGTCAACTCAGATGCTCTGTTGTCAGAAATGAAGCAAAAGCAACAACATGCACCATCTACAATAACTTGCTTTGGAATTTTGTTCTATGGTGTTGCTTCTAAGTAAAACCAAAACTAGTCACTAATGTACAACTAGTTAGATATGCAATGATTGGTGCATAAGTGTATTCCAAGCACAAGGAATAATAAAGAGTGAGATAAAATTAAGGCTTAATTATAAAAATGTTTTTTTTATTTTATTCTGTGTCTTAAATACATGAATGTGTTTTCGTTTTGTTTTTTCTTGAGTTTTGATACTTGAGGGTGTGCTTACAGGAATTTAAATGGACTAAAAATATAGAGATAATTGTCTATATACCCCTCATATGTTTGAAAATATTCGATTTATCCTTTATTTTTATTTTTTTTTAAATACCCCTCATATGTTCCACCGTTATTGTAAAATACCTTTAGGGTGCATTTGGTTCGCGCTATCTTTTTAAGATTCCTTATAATTTAATGGGAATAAAAAAATATGACGGTGTTTGGCTAAACGCACTAAGTAATCTAGTTGGTAATATTGGATTTACTTGGGAATAAGATGCATCCCAAAGTACTAATCTCATTACCTTGATGGAGGGTGGGTATCCTCGTATTAATGGATTCGGTAATCATAATATGTCTAATTTTTTTTCTTTCTCTCTATCCGCCGGCTAGTTGTTATTATTTTTCATTACACTCTAACCTCATATCTCTCTCTAAACTTCAACTCTTTTTCTCTCTCTAAACTAAGCTCTCTCTACCGACCGTCCCTAGAGCAAGTGGCAAAGGGCTTGGTGGTTGGTACTCGAGACCCTGGTTCGAATCCTAGTTGATTCACATTTCTAGCTAAGTTTATTTCTAAATGAAATAAACGAAGCGGGTAGCGTGCTACCTATCTCTCAAAAAAAAAAAAAAACTAAGCTCTCTCTTCCCCTATTTTCTAAAATCTCAATTCTCTCTCTCTAACCTCGACTCTATATCTCTTCCTATTTTTTTTATTTTGCTCGCTCTCTCTGAGCTATATTCTCTCTCCTTTTTCTAAAAAAGTATTAAAATTTTTGATAGCATTATCTAAAATTAATTAAAATAAATAAATTAATTAATTGTATATTTTTTATAGTTTTAAATAACATAACTAAATAATATGACTGTACGAACCAAACACAGAAATGTTATATTTTTAGTAATATGATGAATGGGAATAGGATTCTCGGATATCTTTTTACTCCTAGTAATCTTTCATAATGCGAAGCAAACGCGCCCTTACAGTTATCTCCTGTTAAGTTAACTTGGGTTAAACGTTAGTTAAATATCTACCACAGTTAAAAAAAATTAAAATACCAAATTTGCCCTTAATTTAAGGGCAAATAAGAAATGTTGGTGACGGTAGAGGGGTATATTGGAAAAAACCAAAAGTCAAAATATTTTTTGTGCCCCTGACTTTAAGAGCAAACAAGAAAGACAGTAATGGTGGAGTATATTTAAAAGGACAAAATAGTAATTTTACAAAGATAACAGAGTTAATTAATAGATTTTAACTCTAAGGATATATTAGAAATATGTTGGAACGTAGTAAGGGTATTTTCAATATTAGCCTTCTAAGAGGGGTAAATTGAAAAGTCGGAAATTTTTCAGGAATATATAAGCAATTGCCCCAAAAATATATATTATCTTAGCATATCGCTTTTAAAAAGAGTAAAAAATTCGAACGAAAGGATCTATTTGATACGGAACTAAACTGCAAGGTTGACATTATTTAAAGGATAAATTGCATGTTTGGTCCTCAAACTTTGAGGCGAGTGACATTTTTGTTATCAAACTTTAATTTGTTATAATTTCAGGCGCTCTAATTTTTAGAATTATTACAGTCAAATTTTAGAATCATATTTAGTTGACTAAATATTAATATGTCGTTAATATGAAAGTAATAAACAGGGTCAAATGCATACAGGTCCCTACAAATATAGTCAATTGCAGAAATATTCCTGCAAAACGGAAATTCCACACGTTGTCCCTGCAAAAAACCTAAGTTATGCAGATATGTCCCTACCGTCCAGATCTGTTAAAAATATTTTATTACCCACGGTTAAAATACATAATCATGGTTAATTAAATTGTGAATTGACTGTTTTATCCTTTTTCTTCTTCCTCATTTTCTTCTTCCCTCTTCTTCGTCGTCGGCGAGGGCGACGGCGACGGCGCGGCGGCGGTTGCCATGACAAACCCTCTCCCTTTTCCTCTTCTCTCTTTCTCTTCCCCTTTTTTCTTCCTCTCCCTCTTTCTTTTCCCTCTTCTTCGTCGCCGACGAGAAAAAGATCTGGCCGCGAGCCCTCCCTCTTCCTCTCTCTCTTCCTCTTCGCCCTTCTTCTTCGTCTTTCTATCTTTTCCCTCTTCTTTGTTGCGAGCGAGAGAATCTGTGTGTGTGGCGGTGTGCGGCGCGAACTCTCCTCTTCATCTTTCTCTTCTCTCTTCCTCTCCCTCTTCCTTTCCTTCTTCCTCTTCCTTTTTTCTTCCTTCTTCTTCTTTCTCTTCCATCTTCTTCATCGTCGCGAATCCAACCGCTGCCGCACCGTCGTCCGCTCCGGCGGCCCAAAGAGGAAAGAGAAAGAAGTGGCTTTTGGAGGATATATTTGCAAGTGGCAAAATTGTCATTTCACGCTTCAACTGTTAAAAATTTAACAGTTCACTAACGGATGATGACCGCATGGACATATCTGTATAACTTTGGACTTTTGTAGGGACAACTTACCGAATTTCGCGTTTGCAGAGATATATCCGTAATTTACTATGTTTGCAGGGACCTGTATGCAAATAATCCTAATAAATATAGTAGTATTGTGAATTGTGAGTAGTGATGCTTTAAAAATTAAAAAATTATATTATTTTTATATAGCAATATATTAATATTTAATCAAAGAAATTAAAATATTAAATTTAATTTTGAGCCAGAAATTATAATAAATTAAAATTTGAGGACCCACCTCATTATTTAAGGACCATACATATATCCAAATTATTCTTAATTATTTAAAATTTTTATGCCGGAGTACATATTAATTTGAGACATGGTTTCATAATTAAGCCTAAAATTAAATTTAACATTTGTTTTACACTTTTGAATGCCACAAAACTATTTGGCATTATAGAAAAATGCTTACATTGCAACGTGTATTTATTTACTAAAATAAAAATGTACCTCCATTAAAGATAAAATATTAAGATGGGTTTCTTGCGTAAAATATCAGGTTAATGTTTGGATACATAAACATCTTGTTTTGCACATTTTTTTATATATATATAATTTACTTAATAAATTTGTTGTAAATTTTGTCTCAATCAATTTGGTTTTTTTGACCGTGCGTACACTACCACAGATTTAGATTATAGAGACACATATTTGGAACACTTTTGAGTATGTGTCTCATTTATACTAAAATTTAAAAAAAAACATCTACTAATGTCTAAATATAAAGTCCAATCCAACTAAAAATAAAAAAATTACTCTACTCAACCCACCACACCCAGTCTATTTGGCCCAATTACAAACAAAAATGAAAAAAAAAAATCAATTATCATCTTCCCTTCTCTCTTTACTCAATCCACTAAAATTTTAGACGAAGAGCCCTTTCCTGTCGCCCTCTTCTGCCACCGCAGCCAACGAGATAGAGTTTCGACTGTTGCTAAATACTTAAATAAGTATTAGTAAATTAGTAGCACTCTTTTAGATTATAACGACACTTTATAACTGTCGCTATATACCGTTTATGTATATAGCGACAGTTTTTTTTGACTTGTACCTATATTTAACGACACTCTTTAGCAACACTTTTTTTTGACTTGCACCTATATTTAAAAGTGTCGTTATAGACCGTTTTTGTTGTAGTGCATTTTAATTGGCATGTCAACGATAATCGTCCCATTAATAAAATTGTACTATGAGAATTTGATAGCAACAATTTAAAACAATTGAACAAGTTAGAAATAATGATAAATAAAAATGTGAGAACAAAAATATCATCTATCTTATAGTTTGATAGTTTGAGAATTAAAAACATTTATGGTGAAAAGAGACCTTGGTATCATTATCCCACGAAAAGACTCATTTCTAAATTAGGAATGACTAAAATTTTACATCAATCCAAATCCGAATGAAACTGATTAAAAAACACAACAGATTCGGGCTTGATTATATATAGTTTTTGTCTCTATTCGAACCAAACTCAAACTTGAAACCAAACTCACATAAAAATTTATTATATAAATATATAAATAGAGAGAGAGAGAGAGTTTGGCTACTATGTTATTTTTTTTTTTTGAGAGAGATAGGTAGCACGCTACCCGCTTCTCGTTTATTTTGTTAAGAAATAAACTTAGCTAGTGTTGATACCAAAATTGAGCCGACCTAACCCACGTATGAGATAATAAGAACACGTGGTACACCAGGAGTCGGCAATAAGGCGCCTGAAGGACTAGAAGGCGGGAACGGTTGAAGATTGGAGCGTAACTTCCATGAGAAGTTAATGTAACTTCCACGGGAGTTAGTGTAACTTCCACAGGGCGTAACTTCCATGAGAAGTTAGTGTAACTTCCACGATGATGGTTACAACCACTTCCTCCCTTCAACCAACCAATAATGCAGGCTATAAATAGGAACTTTGAAGCCTGCAATAGAGGTCTTTGCCCCTGCGCACAAAAGACCACCCTTATTCTACCGCATCTTTCTTTCCTGCATTTACTGCTTTCCTAGGAGTAGCATGTAACCTAGAATTTTGGAGTCTGTCTGCCCTTCGGGCATCACTCACTGAGTCTGTCCCGCTTCGGGCATCACTCCGCTCTTTGTTGTAATCTTTAGAGTCCTGTCATGCCTTTGGGCATCACTTTTGAGGATTACGGTCTATCCTTTGTATTCCCCGTGTATTTTCTCAATATAAATCATTACTCGGTGATCAGACATTGTTTAAGACTTTTTCTAGCCATTCGGCTCTTACTTTGCTTGATCTTTTACTTGTGCTGGCTATTCGGCTCTTTCCGCCGAACCGAAGTGAGAATAGAGCTTTCGAACCCGATCGGTTTGATCCTCGCCGATCGAATCGTTTGAAGATCGAGGAAGGCGCATTTCTCGAGGGTCATCAATCGAACCGCTTTCTATCCCGACGCACTTCCCGAGGAGGATCTAGTACCGGTTCTGGGATCGGGAGAATTTCAGAGACAAACAATTTTGGCACGCCCGGTGGGACACACTCAGGTTTTCCTAATCTAAACTTTTTCATATGGCTGACGATACTGCTATGAACCTCCGGAATAGAGTCATTCCCAGGCCTTCAGGGAATGACCAAGCTAGTAGCGCCGAAAATACGAATGAGAATCAGGCGGTGCTACCTGTTGGAGGCGAGACTAGTGGGCAGTCGGCTTATCAAAAGACGAGTCTAACTCAGTCACTCGGCCAGATGAGCCGAGTTCTGCAAACGTTAGATCAAAATATCCATCAAAGTACCGCTCGACTAGACGCGGTGCTGGCCGCCATCACGGCCTATAATGAAAATATTGTTCGAATTAGACAATTATTTATCCGAAACGAGCAACCTTATGAAGGGCAACAAAGGCCCCTAAATGCGCCGGTGCAACAAAATCCAGTCACGCCGGCGACTCAAACTGTTTATAGGTCGGCGAATATAAACGCCGACCCGCAGTCGGGGATTACATCGGGTTTACCTCCTTTACCAGCTTACCAACCCCAAAATATAGGGGCTAGAGCTGGGGGGCAGGCTCCCAATATGCAAGGAGTTAACCCTATTACACCGAATTTCGGTCTACCGCAAGGACCGAATGTAGTACAAGCACATATTCCCTTGCAGGGAAACAATAATGAAATATACGCACGGATTGAAGAAGTCATCCGAAATACTTTCGAAGTTGGCGCAAGGCGACGGTGCGGCCCGTATTTAGATCTCCATATCCCGCGAACATCGACGTGGAGCATCCGTATCCGCAAATTTGAAAATGCCGAAATTCGACAAGTTCTCAGGCGATGAGAGCGAGAATACTATCGAGCATATAGCCCGGTTCACGGCCCAATGTAGAGAAGCGGCCGCTGACTCATTTTTAAAATTTCGATTATTTCACACGTCGTTAACTAAGACGGCGTTTATTTGGTATACAAGTTTATCAGCCAATTCCGTCCAAGATTGGGACGAATTGGAAAGAAAATTTCATGAGCAATTTTATAGGTCGGAGTCACAAATATCGATAGCCGATTTGGCTTTATACCGACAAAAGTCAGGTGAAACGGTCGAAGAGTATTTGAATCGTTTCAAAATAGCCAAAATCCAGTGCTTTACGAGAATGCCGGAATCAGAGTTCGCCAAAATGGCGTTAAATGGTCTACATTTTAAGATAAAAGACCATTTTGAAGATAAGCATTTTGCTAACCTATTTGATTTAGGTGTTCGAGTTGCCCAATATGAGCAATTCCAAAAGAAAAGTGAGGATGATCGGGCAATGGAGCCGATATAAAAATCAAAGTAAAGGAAAGGAGAAATCCTTGCTAGAAGAACGATCGGTTCAAAAAGAAAGTCAATCGGATGAAAGTGAAGAATCGGTGATGGCGAGGTATAGCCACTTTCTTCAAGGAGAAAATTCTTGATAGAAGAACATTCGGTTCAAGAAGAGTCGAACCGATCGAATAAAAAAATCGGTTGATAAAGCGAGATATATCTGTGAGAGATTATAAAGAGCCGTTTTCTTTAAGCCGACCAAGACCAGCGAAAATAAAGTTTGGGTCTCGGCTGAGCAGTCGATTTGGCAGCAATAGTCATCCGAATGTTCATTCGAAAGACTATTGGGGGGGCATTGTTGATACCAAAATTGAGCCGACCTAACCCACGTATGAGATAATAAGAACACGTGGTACACCAGGAGTCGGCAATAAGGCGCCTGAAGGACTAGAAGGCGGGAACGGTTGAAGATTGGAGCGTAACTTCCATGAGAAGTTAATGTAACTTCCACGGGAGTTAGTGTAACTTCCACAGGGCGTAACTTCCATGAGAAGTTAGTGTAACTTCCACGATGATGGTTACAACCACTTCCTCCCTTCAACCAACCAATAGTGCAGGCTATAAATAGGAACTTTGAAGCCTGCAATAGAGGTCGTTGCCCGTGCGCACAAAAGACCACCCTTATTCTACCGCATCTTTCTTTCCTGCATTTACTGCTTTCCTAGGAGTAGCATGTAACCTAGAATTTTGGAGTCTGTCTGCCCTTCGGGCATCACTCCTGGAGTCTGTCTGCCTTCGGTGGCATCACTCCGCTCTTTGTTGTAATCTTTAGAGTCTGTCTGCCCTTTGGGCATCACTTTTGAGGATTACAGTCTATCCTTTGTATTCCCCAGTGTATTTTCTCAATATAAATCATTACTCGGCTGATCCGGGCCGACTGTCTAAGACTTTTTCTAGCTATTCGGCTCTTATTTTACTTGATCTTTTACTTGTCTTTGGCTATTCGGCTCTTTCCGCCGAACCGAAGTGAGAATAGAGCTTTCGAACCCGATCGGTTTGATCCCTCGCCGATCGAATCGTTTGAAGATCAGAAGGGCGCATTTCTCGAGGGTCATCAATCAACCGCTTTCTATCCCGACGCACTTCCAGGAGGATCTAGTACCGGTTACGGGATCGGGAGAATTTCAGAGACAAACAATTTTGGCACGCCCGGTGGGACACACTCAGGTTTTCCTAATCGAAACTTTTTCATATGGCTGACGATACTGCTATGAACCTCCGGAATAGAGTCATTCCCAGGCCTTCAGGGAATGACCAAGCTAGTAGCGCCGAAAATACGAATGAGAATCAGGCGGTGCTACCTGTTGGAGGCGAGACTAGTGGGCAGTCGGCTTATCAAGAGCCGAGTCTAACTCAGGCACTCGGCCAGATGAGCCGAGTTCTGCAAACTTTAGATCAAAATATCCATCAAAGTACCGCTCGACTAGACGCGGTGCTGGCCGCCATCACGGCCTATAATGAAAATATTGTTCGAATTAGACAATTATTTATCCGAAACGAGCAACCTTATGAAGGGCAACAAGGGCCCCTAAATGCGCCGGTGCAACAAAATCCAGTCACGCCGGCGGCTCAAACTGTTTATAGGTCGGCGAATATAAACGCCGACCCGCAGTCGGGGATTGCATCGGGTTTACCTCTTTTACCAGCTTACCAACCCCAAAATATAGGGGCTAGAGCTGGGGGGCAGGCTCCCAATATGCAAGGGGTTAACCCTATTACACCGAATTTCGGTCTACCGCAAGGACCGAATGTAGTACAAGCACATATACCCTGGCAGGGAAACAATAATGAAATATACGCACGTATTGAAGAAGTCATCCGAAATACTTTCGGAGTTGGCGCAAGGCGATGCGGCCGTATTTAGATCTCCACATCCCGCGAACATCGACGTGGAGCATCCGTATCCGGCAAATTGGAAAATGCCGAAATTCGACAAGTTCTCAGGCGATGAGACCGAGAATACTATCGAGCATATAGCCCGGTTCACGGCCCAATGTAGAAAAGCGGCCGCTGACTCATTTTTAAAATTTCGATTATTTCACACGTCGTTAACTAAGACGGCGTTTATTTGGTATACAAGTTTATCAGCCAATTCCGTCCAAGATTGGGACGAATTGGAAAGAAAATTTCATAAGCAATTTTATAGGTCGGAGTCACAAATATCGGTCGCCGATTTGGCTTTATACCGACAAAAGTCAGGTGAAACGGTCGAAGAGTATTTGAATCGTTTCAAAATAGCCAAAATCCAGTGCTTTACGAGAATGCCGGAATCAGAGTTCGCCAAAATGGCGTTAAATGGTCTACATTTTAAGATAAAAGACCATTTTGAAGATAAGCATTTTGCTAACCTATTTGATCTAGGTGTTCGAGTTGCCCAATATGAGCAATTCCAAAAGAAAAGTGAGGATGATCGGCTGCAATGGAGCCGATATAAAAATCAAAGTAAAAGTAAGGAGAAATCTTTGATAGAAGAACAGTCGGTTCAAAAAGAGCGAGCCAATCGGATGAAAGTGAAGAATCGGTGATGAAGCGAGGTATATTACTTTCTTCAAGGAGAAAATTCTTGATAGAAGAACATTCGGTTCAAGAAGAGTCGAACCGATCGAGTAAAAAAAAAAAAATCGGTTGATAAAGCCGAGATATATGCGGCAGAGATTATAAAGAGCCGTTTTCTTTAAGCCGACCAAGACCAGCGAAAATAAAGTTTGGGTCTCGGCTGAGCAGTCGATTTGGCACCAATAGTCATCCGAATGTTCATTCGAAAGACTATTGGGGGGGCATTGTTGATACCAAAATTGAGCCGACCTAACCCACGTATGAGATAATAAGAACACGTGGTACACCAGGAGTCGGCAATAAGGCGCCTGAAGGACAAGAAGGCGGGAACGGTTGAAGATTGGGGCGTAACTTCCATGAGAAGTTAATGTAACTTCCACGGGAGTTAGTGTAACTTCCACGATGATGGTTACAACCACTTCCTCCCTTCAACCAACCAATAATGCAGGCTATAAATAGAAACTTTGAAGCCTGCAATAGAGGTCTTTGCCCCTGCGCACAAAAGACCACCCTTATTCTACCGCATCTTTCTTTCCTGCATTTACTGCTTTCCTAGGAGTAGCATGTAACCTAGAATTTTGAGTCCGTCTGCCGCCGGGCATCACTCCTGGAGTCTGTCTGCCTTCGGTGGCATCACTCCGCTCTTTGTTGTAATCCTTAGAGTCTGTCTGCCCTTTGGGCATCACTTTTGAGGATTACAGTCTATCCTTTGTATTTCCCAGTGTATTTTCTCAATATAAATCATTACTCGGCTATTCCGGGCCGACTGTTTAAGACTTTTTCTAGCCATTCGGCTCTTACTTTGCTTGATCTTTTACTTGTGCTGGCTATTCGGCTCTTTCAGCCGAACCGAAGTGAGAATAGAGCTTTCGAACCCGATCGGTTTGATCCCTCGCCGATCGAATCGTTTGAAGATCAGAAGGGCGCATTTCGCGAGGGTCATCAATCTGAACCACTTTTCATCCCAGCACGCATCCCAAGGAAGATCAGGCATTTTCAGGGATCGGGGAGAATTTTGGAGACAAACAATTTTATTGTTGATACCAAAATTGAGCCGACCTAACCCACGTATGAGATAATAAGAACACGTGGTACACCAGGAGTCGGCAATAAGGCGCCTGAAGGACTAGAAGGCGGGAACGGTTGAAGATTGGAGCGTAACTTCCATGAGAAGTTAATGTAACTTCCACGGGAGTTAGTGTAACTTCCACAGGGCGTAACTTCCATGAGAAGTTAGTGTAACTTCCACGATGATGGTTACAACCACTTCCTCCCTTCAACCAACCAATAATGCAGGCTATAAATAGGAACTTTGAAGCCTGCAATAGGGGTCTTTGCCCCTGCGCACAAAAGACCACCCTTATTCTACCGCATCTTTCTTTCCTGCATTTACTGCTTTCCTAGGAGTAGCATGTAACCTAGAATTTTGAGTCCGTCGCCCTTCGGCATCACTCCCGGAGTCCGTCCGCTTCTGGCATCACTCCGCTCTTGTTGTAATCTTTAGAGTCCGTCTCGCCTTTGGGCATCACTTTTGAGGATTACCATCCTTTGTATTCCCCGTGTATTTTCTCAATATAAATCATTACTCTACCGATCCGGCCGACCGTTTAAGACTTTTTCTAGCCATTCGGCTCTTACTTTGCTTGATCTTTTACTTGTGCCGGTTATTCCCGCTCTTTCCGCCGAACCGAAGTGAGAATAGAGCTTTCGAACCCGATCGGTTTGATCCCTCGCCGATCGAATCGTTTGAAGATCAGAAGGGCGCATTTCTCGAGGGTCATCAATCTGAACCGCTTTCTATCCCGACGCACTTCCCGAGGAGGATCTAGTACCGGTTCTGGGATCGGAGAATTTCGTAGACAAACAATTTTGGCACGCCGCGGGACACACTCGTGTTTTCCTAATCTAAACTTTTTCATATGGTCGACGATATCGCTATGAACCTCCGGAATAGAGTCATTCCCAGGCCTTCAGGGAATGACCAAGCTAGTAGCGCCGAAAATACGAATGAGAATCAGGCGGTGCTACCTGTTGGAGGCGAGACTAGTGGGCAGTCGGCTTATCAAGAGCCGAGTCTAACTCAGGCACTCGGCCAGATGAGCCGAGTTCTGCAAACTTTAGATCAAAATATCCATCAAAGTACCGCTCGACTAGACGCGGTGCTGGCCGCCATCACGGCCTATAATGAAAATATTGTTCGAATTAGACAATTATTTATCCGAAACGAGCAACCTTATGAAGGGCAACAAAGGCCCCTAAATGCGCCGGTGCAACAAAATCCGCCACGCCGCGGCTCAAATCGTTTATAGGTCGGCGAATATAAACGCCGACCCGCAATGGGATTACATCGGGTTTACCTCCTTACTGCCTTACCAACCCCAAAATATAGGGGCTAGAGTCCGTGTGCTCCCAATATGCAAGGAGTTAACCCTATTACACCGAATTTCGGTCTACCGCAAGGACCGAATGTAGTACAAGCACATATTCTCAGGAAACAATAATGAAATATACGCACGTATTGAAGAAGTCATCCGAAATACTTTCGAAGTTGGCGCAAGGCGCGGTGCGGCCCGTATTTAGATCTCCATATCCCGCGAACATCGACGTGGAGCATCCGTATCCCAAAATTGGAAAATGCCGAAATTCGACAAGTTCTCGTGCGATGAGACCGAGAATACTATCGAGCATATAGCCCGGTTCACGGCCCAATGTAGAGAAGCGGCCGCTGACTCATTTTTAAAATTTCGATTATTTCACACGTCGTTAACTAAGACGGCGTTTATTTGGTATACAAGTTTATCAGCCAATTCCGTCCAAGATTGGGACGAATTGGAAAGAAAATTTCATGAGCAATTTTATAGGTCGGAGTCACAAATATCGATAGCCGATTTGGCTTTATACCGACAAAAGGCAGGTGAAACGGTCGAAGAGTATTTGAATCGTTTCAAAATAGCCAAAATCCAGTGCTTTACGAGAATGCCGGAATCAGAGTTCGCCAAAATGGCGTTAAATGGTCTACATTTTAAGATAAAAGACCATTTTGAAGATAAGCATTTTGCTAACCTATTTGATTTAGGTGTTCGAGTTGCCCAATATGAGCAATTCCAAAAGAAAAGTGAGGATGATCGGCTGCAATGGAGCCGATATAAAAATCAACGTAAAGGAAAGGAGAAATCCTTGCTAGAAGAACAATCGGTTCAAAAAGAGAGTCAATCGATGAAAGTGAAGAATCGGCTTATGAAGCCGAGGTATAGCCACTTTCTTCAAAGAGAAAATTCTTGATAGAAGAAAATTCGGTTCAAGAAGAGTCGAACCGATCGATTAAAAAAAAAATCGGTTGATAAAGCAGAGATATATGTGGCTGAGATTATAAAGAGTCGTTTTCTTTAAGCCGACCAAGACCAGCGAAACTAAAGTTTGGGTCTCAAAAGCAATGATTTATAAAGAATAGTCATCCGAATGTTCATTCGAAAGACTATCTGGCATTGTTGATACCAAAATTGAGCCGACCTAACCCACGTATGAGATAATAAGAACACGTGGTACACCGAGTCGCAATAAGGCGCTGAAGGACTAGAAGTGAACGGTTGAAGATTGGAGCGTAACTTCCATGAGAAGTTAATGTAACTTCCACGGGAGTTAGTGTAACTTCCACAGGGCGTAACTTCCATGAGAAGTTAGTGTAACTTCCACGATGATGGTTACAACCACTTCCTCCCTTCAACCAACCAATAATGCAGCTATAAATAGGAACTTTGAAGCTCGCAATGTGGTCTTTGCCCTCGCGCACAAAAGACCACCCTTATTCTACCGCATCTTTCTTTCCCCGCATTTATCCGCTTTCCTAGGAGTAGCATGTAACCTAGAATTTTGGAGTCTGTCTGCCCTTCGGGCATCACTCCTGGAGTCTGTCTGCCTTCGGTGGCATCACTCCGCTCTTTGTTGTAATCTTTAGAGTCTGTCTGCCCTTTGGGCATCACTTTTGAGGATTACAGTCTATCCTTTGTATTCCCCTGTGTATTTTCTCAATATAAATCATTACTCGGCTGATCCGGGCCGACTGTTTAAGACTTTTTCTAGCCATTCGGCTCTTACTTTGCTTGATCTTTTACTTGTGCTGGCTATTCGGCTCTTTCCGCCGAACCGAAGTGAGAATAGAGCTTTCGAACCCGATCGGTTTGATCCCTCGCCGATCGAATCGTTTGAAGATCAGAAGGGCGCATTTCTCGAGGGTCATCAATCTGAACCGCTTTCTATCCCGACGCACTTCCCGAGGAGGATCTAGTACCGGTTCTGGGATCGGGAGAATTTCAGAGACAAACAGCTAGAAATATGAATCAACTAGGATTCGAACTCGGGTCTCGGGTACCAACCACCAAGCCCTTTGACACTTGCTCTAGGGACGGTCGGTGGCTACTATGTTATTAATAGCACACAGTACTTGGTGCTACTAAATTTTCCACCGTTAGATCTATCATTTTGATCATTTTCACCCGTTAGATATCATACTATTCAACCAACCACCTACTCAATCCTAGGGGTAGGGATGTCACACTACAAAAAATCCTGTGCTTAAGGACACTTTTAATAATAATTAGTGACGCTTTAAAGTGTCGGCAAAAATAATCCCGACGTTCTTAAAAGCGTCGAGTAAAGAGTCGTTAAATAAACATGTTGGGATAAATATACCAACGTTTTAATATAGCGTCGGAAAATTTATATAAATATTTGATAAAAATATGTTTATTGGCGACGCTTAATCATAGTGTCGGCAAATGCTAAATATTAAAGACGCTAGAAGAAAGCGTTGTTTAAAAAGTTTCGTCTAAAACATATTTTGTTGTAGTGTCAATAGGTATGGATACCCGAAATTTTATCCGAATCCGAACCCGAATGAAACGGATATATCCGATGGATATGGATATGGATTTGGATATGGATATCAAAAATAGAAACCCGACGGATATGGATTTTAATTGTATCCGAGCCCGACCCGAATCCGAATTTATTTTGTATTATATATAATACATATATAAAAATTTGATGTTATATTTGAATTTGTATTTTAGAAATTTAGATTTAATATAAGATATTTTGAAATATTGAAAAAAGAAATAATTGTTTCGGATTCAAATTTTCGGGTTTGGGTTCGGGTTCGGGTTTTGAATTTTTGGTCGAGTTTGGGTTTGGATATGGATTTTTAAAAACCGTCGGGTTCGGGTTCGGGTTTCTCAAAATCCGCCCCGAACCCGACCCGTTGACATCTCTACCTAGGGGGCCTACATCATCCTAACCGTTTATTTTTTCATCTAAGTACCGAAAACCTAATAGCACCAAATGCTATTGATAGTATACCAGCCTAGGTATATATATATATAGAACTAGGCTAGAATACTATTAATAGCACTAAATTATTGGCACTATTAATTTTTTAGCCTTTGGATTGAGAAATGTGCTGTTAGGTTGATGTGGGGGCCTCCCAGGGTTGCGTGGGTGGTTGGTTGAATAGTATAATCTAACGGCTAAAAATAATCAAATGATTAAATCTAATTGTGAAAAACTCGATAGCACCAAACTCTTGATGCTATCGATAGTATTCTAGCCGGACTCTCTCTCTCTCTCTCTCTCTCTCTCTCTCTCTCTCTCTATATATATATATATATATATATATATATATTGTGTTTCGGGAGCACGTAGTTCTTTGTACTCCTGAGCCATTTTTTATGATGGGATGTCCGAATCAATGATCGGCACCGCTAAATTTGATCTAGCACATTTGAAGTATATAGAAAATTTCAAAATCAACGGTTGAAAATAAAAATCTCATAAAAAGTGGTGATATGGTACTAAAATTTTCGATCTGAGATATTGAACTTGCTATAGATAGTATAAAGAATTTTCTATCAGAATTTCATTTGATTTAGATACTTCTAATCCGTTAAACTTGAAACGATAGGTATTAACCATTCTGTATCTGATCATATTTAAGTATAATTTTGAGTTTCTTTTGTTTTTCAGATCCAATTTTAGATTTTATAAAAAATCACCTCGAAATAATTTTTTTTTTTGAGAGAGAAAGGTAGAAGGTTAATTGTTTCGTTTATTTCATTTAGAAATAAACTTAGCTAGAAATGTGAATCAACTAGAATTCGAATTAGGGTCTCAGATACCAATCACCAAGCCCTTTGCCACTTGCTCTAGGAATGGTCGGTGTCCGAAAGGAACCTGTTGACATTCCTAACCTAGACAAATATATATGTACCTAAGTATACTGTTTATTATTGTAAGTGTCACATTCAAAATTGCATAATATGATATTCAAAATAGTTGATTTGGTCTCTAATGGGTTAACCCCCAAATTAATCTGTGCTGACCCTTCAAAATTCCCAGGTCCTCAGAAAGGTCAAAAATTAAAGCACCAACTTTGACCACACATCCCCATTTTCTCCTTTTCTCAAATAGAATCTCTAGAAACACTTTACCTGCCCCTACCTATCCATACCAATTCACACTCACATGTCCCCTCTTTTTCCCCTCTCTCTCTCTCTCTCTCTCTCTCTCTCTCTCTCTCTCTCTCTCTCTCTCTCTCTCTCTCTCTCTCTCTCTCTCACAAATGCTCTCTCCCCAAGCTTCTCTCTCTCTCTCTCTCTCTCTCTCTCTCTCTCTCCCAAGAATGGTATCTCCAAAAGCTTCTCTCTCTCTCTCTCTCTCTCAAAAATGCTAATAAATAGGAATGATATCTAATATATCTTCCAAAGCTTATGAAATATTTAATATATTCTTTTTTTTTTTTGTTTTAGATATACTCCTCTTATATTTCTTCGTTATTTAAAAATAAGAATGATATTTAATATATCTCCAAAAGCTTCTGAAATATTTAATATATTCTTATTTTTTTGTATTAGATATACTCCTCGTATATTTCTTTGTTATTTAAAAATACCTCTCGTGACTAAAGTTAAACTTTTACTAGAGTCAAAAAATAATTAAAATACTTTTTTTGCCCCTAACTTAAGGACAAATTTGAAAGGTTGACAATGATAGAATAGTAAATTTGAAAGGATAAAAAATTAAAATAATTCTCTTTTTCCCTAACTAAAAGATAAATAAGAAAAATTTGTGATAGTAGAAGAATATATTTGAAAGAGCAAAATAGTATTTTCACAAAGATAAAAATTGTCGCTAACAGTTTACTAATAGAATTTAATTTTAGAAAAATATGTTTGAATTAACAACAAACGTTAAAAAAGTTTTTTTTTAATATTAACCTTCTAAAAGAAGTAAATAAGAAAACTAAAAACTTTTTAAGAGTATATATAAACAAATTGCCCCTAAATAAATAAATAATTAGTTGTATAGGACATCATTTTATTCTATGGTTACCATTTTGAAAAATTTTTTAGACCCTGCTTGTAGCTCCCCATGTCCTTGAAACTACTTAAAATATATTAAACTCGAAACTGGATGTTTTGGTCTCAAATTTAAGCATACACGGAGTCTCGAATTTTTAGTCGCAGAATTGAATGACTTATTTTTGACTAGTTATAAATCTTATACGGAATACATATTTATCAATTTTAAAAAAATGCTATGTTTTGTAAACCACACGATTCCATAAATTTTACTACAGCTTCTGAAACTGCGAGATTCGGTGATTTTATATGCACGCAGTTGTTCGCGAATTTTGTGATATTTTTAATTTTTTGAGTACTTTTTTTTTTTTACCTACATTTGAAAATGATTATACCCCTATTAATTGCTATACCTAATTAATTATTATTATGGTGATTGATTAGTAAAGTATTAGCATGTATAAGCTGGAATGGTGAAATGGTGGAATCTGAAGAGTCTCAGGAGCCATGCATGGATCCAACCACACTTGAGCCAATCACAGTTGGTTGGAGTGGGGTCCACAAGGAAATTATTGCCTAGACTGGGTCCACCATGAACCCAGCTCCTCAAACACAATCCTACATTAATGGTCTATAATCCTAAAAAAAAAAACCATAATTTTAAAACTCTATTTTGAAAAATTTCTCTATATAAATAAAAGTATGGCCTAATTTGCCATTGTATTTTTCAAAAAAACAACTGTTTTATGATTTAAAAAATGTTTTAAAAAATTCAAGAGCATTTACGATCTTTTCTTTTCCAATAATATAAATTACAATGACGGTTGTCTCTAAATTTACTAACATTTTTTACTGTAAAAAAAATATTTTATCTTTCAACATTATATTTGAAACATATGCCTCTCAAAAGTAGATTATTCTTAAGTTTTAAATCGCATGTAATAGTGATTTATACTTATGGTATTAATTGCTAATAATAGTGTCTAAAATACTCAAATAATTCGAAAGAACTTTTTATTTTTTATTTTTTCCTCTCAACCACCCAAAAAAAAAAAAATATTACTAACGAGAAAAATTACAGATTTTTTAAATTGTCGAGCCTTATAAAGTATAAAAGTGAATGTTTTGAATATCGCAATTTAAAACTAGACCTAACTTAAAGAAAATTGATAGCTATATATTTTCAGAAAAAAGAAAGTGTACATTTTACGCCCCACGTTTTAGAATTTAGAAATCTTTTAAGATTTTAAGGTTTAGTTTTGTATTGAGGCATATCTGATGTTATTAGATAAAATAGAGTTGGGATAAAAGCATATAGGAATAGAATTTTACATTCTCCGATGGAATCACATAAAATATATCGTAAATATATCGTAACCGACTCATCGCAATATGCGAAAATGCAAACATCGTATTTTTTTTTCTATCGTATTTTTTCAGCGTACGTAACACAATTTTTTTGCAATCCCAAACAAAATCTAAGTATTACTATTAAAAAAAACACAAAATATGAATACAATAATAAATTGTAGATGATGGAGTACTGTAATAAGATTTAGTAGATCTTTTTTGGGTCTGACTGATGGTATTGCTTTACTTTAACTTAAAACAACATTAACTTTATAATCGTTTGGTTCGGGTATAAGCAAGAACTAGCTATTACAGGGATAAATACAAATATGGGGATAAGAAAAAAAATAGCGTTTGGATGAAAATTAGGTTGTTCCCGAGGATAAAAAAAATATTAGATAGTTTTATATAGAAAATGAATGTGTTAGTGATAACCGAGAACTACTATTCTCGATAAAAAATTAAGAATGTGATAAAGAGGGGATAAGGGCCTATTCCTATCTCTATCCTCTAGCCAAACGATGCATAATTAATGTACTACTTATTTAGCTGACGTGGTGAACGGGGTCTAGGAAATACTCTTGACGGTCCACTGGGGTGTCAGTGGGGCCCAGCTCGTTCTACGGTCTCTCCGTGTTTGCCAACACCGCCCGGTGCGTGGTGAACACCACCACACGCTCCTTCCAAAATCCGTATTTATTCCAACCCCCTCTCTCTCTCTCTCTCTCTCTGCTTCGAATTTTCCTTCCGAAAAATAAAAACATTTCTCTCTCTCTCTCTCTAACCTGTGCCTGTGCTTGTGCTTGGGAATTGCGAAACCCTAGCTATTTTGATCGAACTTTGTATAGAATTAGGAAGCGAGGAGGAGCGAGAAGACGATGCCGGAGCTGATCCCGGCGTGCTTCCGCGGCGGCGCTGCGGCGGCGCGGCCACCGGAGGAGGCGGCGGCGGCGGCGGCGGGGGGGTCGAGCTTGACCACCTCCGTCTACGAGACGCGCCTGGGCATGGTCTCCCTCTCCTGGTCCCGCACCGCCCTCGGCCTCTCCCTGCTCGCCGAGCTCCGCCTCCGCGACGATGGCGGCGAGGGCGACGACGACGACGAGGAGCCCTCGCCTTCCGGATCCGCCCCTGGCTCTTCTGGAAGCGCCGCGGCTCGAAGCGCTTCCACATCGGCGATCGCCGCGGCGGCGGCGGCCCCCAGACGGTGGAGCTCGCGTGGGACCTCACGCGCGCGCGGTTCCCCCGGGCGGGGCCCCGGAGCCCGCCGGCGGGTACTTCGTCGCCGTCGCCGTGGACGGCGAGGCCGCCCTCGTCGCCGGCGACCTCCGCGGCGAGGCCTGCAAGAGGGCGGCGGCGCGATCGGCCCCGCGCCGGGAGGCGCTCCTGATCTCGCGTCGGGAGCACGTGGCGATGCGGCGGGACGTGCGGAGCGGGGTGCGGTCGTACGCTACCTCGGCGCTGTTCGGGGGCAAGGAGAGGGAGATCACCATCACCCTCATGTCGAAGGAGAAGGAGAAGGAGAAGGAGAAGGAGAAGGAGAGGAAGGGCAAGGGCAAGGGCAAGGCCAAAGGGGAGGACATGGCGATGTCGATCGCCGTCGACGGCTCCCGCGTCCTCCACGTCCGCCGCCTCCGCTGGAAGTTCCGCGGCAGCGACACCGTCGACGTCGACTCCTCTCCCATCCAGATCTCCTGGGACCTCCACAGCTGGCTCTTCCCGCCCCGCGCCGGCGCCGGCGCCGGCGACGTCGAATCGGCGGCGGCCCCGCCTCCTCCCCGCCGCCGCCGCGCGCCGTGTTCGTGTTCCGCTTCGAGAGGGAATCCACCCAAGGGGACCACCCCAAAACGAAGTGCGAGAGCGAGGGTTCGGCGCCGGGGAAGAAGAGCGGGGGGAGCAGCTTCGGGGGCTACGGGGGAGTCGTGGGGAGTACCTGGGGAAGCTCAGCATGCGGAATTGGAGCGAGAGCAGTAGCTGCGGCGGCGAGAGGAGGAGGAGGAGGAGGAAGAAGAAGAGCCTGTTGAAGACGAGCTCCTCGTCGTCGACCGCATCGTCCACCGCGTCGACGATCAGCGGATCGACGGTCATGGATTGGGCCAGCGCCGAGGAGGCGGAGATGCAGCGAGGTGAGGGGTTCTCTCTCTTGGTTTACGCTTTGAAGAGCTAGCTACTTACTTACTTAGTTACTACCTAATTCGCAATTTGGTGAATTTCCCATCCAAATCATCATCTTCCTTGTTCTCTCACCCTCTATTGGGGTTTTGAATTGTGTTCTTGGTGTAATTTGTGGCATTGAATTTTTGGGGAAGGGGGGGTCCTTTATATATATATATATATATATATATATATATATGCAAAACTACTGACTAATTTGTTCTTGGATAGACCTGAATAAGATCAAAGGTAAACAGTACAATAGGATGTTGTTTTAGTTGATTCATTTCCGTTCATTGGCTTTATTATTATTATTATTATTCATGTGCTTTTGAGTTATCTTGTAATATGTTAAAAGGATATAGAAAAGTCCTCTTAACTTTGGTGGTTGCTTCTTCTTGTGTATTTAGATTAGATCTCTAGTTCCAGAACTAGAAACCAACTGCTAAACTTTAGTTAAAATATTAGTGCTTCGTGGAACAGCTCTACTTCGTAGATATGCGAAATTAGAGATGGTGTTATTTATGCAATGTGCTTGGATATTTTCACACAAAAATCTCACGAGTGACTAATTTGCTTGGTATTATCTCTGGTGATTAAGGGTGTGTTTGTTTGGGTGAAAGTGAGGAGAAAGTGGAGAGGGGAAGTTGTTTACGCTACTTCTGTTGTTTGTTTTGCCGTAATTTTGTTACGGTCGAAACTCGAGTTCACCCAAAATAGAAAAATTGACTTCCCCCTTCCACGGGACGAAGTCAATTCCGGTGAAGTGCAAAGAGGCAAAAAAAATTTGTTAAATTTGATTAGATAATGTGATCAAATTTGGTTAGGTAAGTTTTAATATATTTTTTGTTTAATTTGTATATTTAGAAAATGATAAAAAATAAATTTATTAAATTTTAATAATTTTTTCATTTTAGAATTGTATTTGTTGTATTATTATAATTTATATATGCAAACAAATAATATAACTTTTTAAAATTTTATTTTATAATTATACATATATATAATTATATACATATATAATTATATTAATTTTTATTTATTATAATTTATTATTCATTAAGTTATACATCTATTTTCTACCAAACAAACAACAGAACTCGCAGAACTGTACTTCCACAATTAGAAACAAACAGCGAAAGTGAATTAATTTTCACCCTAACTCCACTTCAACCCAAAATCCACTTCCACCCTAAGTCTATTTACGTCGAAACAAACATACCCTAAGTGAATTGGTATATTTTTTGCATGGAGTTTAAAAAAAAAAAAAAAAGGTTCTTAATAGTGTGGTTTGGAGGTTAATTATCTGGTAATGTTTCTTCTTCCTCCAATGAAACTGTTGGTAGAAATCTACAAGCAACTGCTCTACTGTAAGCCATTATGAAATAGGTCCCTCATGTATTCTCATTTTGATTTATAGCCCCCAAACAAGTGTTTTATTCTTGTAATTGGATTTGGTGAAACTAATAGTGGTTGTATTAAATTTAATCACTATATATTTGTGCATTTTGATAATTATTATTAATGGCTGATAGCAAAACAAAGAACACTGTTATTGGGAAATTTCATTTGAGGATATTTTATTATTGGGAAATCCTGGTTGTACACCCTAAAAAGGGAGCCATGATCTTATACCCACCATCTAGATACAATTATAATAAACCAAACATAATTTTTTTTATTTTGTTTGTGGTCATAAATACAAGGCCAATTTGCATAAAAAATTTATAAATTTTGAGCTTCAAAGTTGGACCGTCTTTTTTAATTTTTTTTAATTTTGCAGATTCGGTCCGAATTTTCAGCAAACTAATCAAAATGCCCTTATTATTTTCTCTCTCTTTTTTTTTCTTTTGTTTATTTTTTTTTTCCTCGCGCCGAAGAAGCAGCGGAGGCAGAAGCGGAAACGGCCCGCCTCGCCTCTCACCCTCACTCTTTTTCTCGCCCTCGCCCTCACCTGCGCACCTCTAACCTTCCTCACCTCTGACCCCGCCCTCATGCTCTTGCCCTTACCCGCGCACCTCCAACCTTCCTCGCCTTGGACCTCGCCGAAGTCGCGTCGCGAGTCTTTTTTTTTTTTTCTCATCTCCGACTTTCCTCCACCGTTTATGACGACGACGCTTCTCACGTACTTCCCCGCCCTTCTCGTCCTCTCCCTCCTCTGCCACCTTCGACGAAGACACATCTTCGCCGACGCCGACACCGTCGCACCCCCGCTGGTGGTCAGCCTCAGCGGGGTCACAGCCGTCGGAACCGTGGCTCGATGAGGGTAATAAAAAAAAATTATAGAAGAAGTAAAGGAAAAAAAAATAAAGATAAAAATTATAGAAAAAGAAAGGTGAAGATAAAATTGGATCGTTAAAATAAAATTGCACTATTTTAAAAGAACGTTACATTATTATACATTTAAGTTGCACTACTTAAGATGTAAACTGCGGCTTTAAGATAAAAATTACATTTTTAAACAAAAATTGCATTCTTTGAAAAATATTTACATTTTTTTTTTATTGCACTCTTTTATATGTAAAATGCATCCATTAAGGTGAAAGTTACACTCTTTAAACAAAAGTTACACTCTTTGAGAGATATTTATACTATGTTTTCTCTTCTTGCACCATTTGAGATATAACTCCATTCCTTTAAGAGATATTTATACTGTTTCTTCTCTTGTTGTACTGTTTTTCCTCTTGTAACACTATTTCTCCTCTTAAAGGGTGTAAACTTCATTCCTTTAAAAGATATTTATACTATTTCTCCTCTTGTTGCACTGTTTCTCCTCTTATTGTACTATTTTTTCTCTTGTTATATTGTTTCTCCTCGAGAAAAAACAGTGTAACAAGAAAAAAAACAGTGCAACAAGAGGAGAAACAGTATAAATATCTCTTAAATGGATGCAGTTTACATCTCAAATAGTGTAATAAGAGAAGAAACAGTGTAAATAACTTTGAAAGAATGCAATTTTTATTTAAAGAGTGTAACTTTCATCTCAATGGATGCAGTTTACATATGAAAGAGTATAATAAGAGGAAAAACAGTATAAATATCTCTCAAAAAGTATAATTTTTGTTTAAATAGTGTAATTTTCATCTTAAAATTGCGGTTTACATATTAAGTAGAGCAACTTATATCCATAATAGTGTAATATTTTTTTTTAAAACTGTCTAATTTTATTTTAACGGTGCAATTTTATTTTCATCATTCCTTTTTCTTAATTTTTTTAATTTTTTTTCTTGCTTCTTCAATAATTTTTTTTTGTCACCCCTTTCTGCTAACTGCCAATGCGCCGGCGACGACGTCGCTAAGGACCCCTCTCTTCTAGGCTGCAGCGCTGCAGCGACCTCCACAGTGTCGGCGTCGGCGAAAATGCGTTGTCGTCGGAGGGGGCAGAGGAGGGAGAGGACGAGAAGAGCGAGAGAGACGTTGTCATCAGAGACAGGTGAGGAGAGTCGGAGAGGGAAAAAAAAGTCGCAGCGCGGCCTCGGCGGTGTCGGAGGCGAGGAAGGTTGGGGGTGCATGGGTGAGGGTCAGGGCGAGAGCATGAGGATGAGAGGCGGGCCATATCCGCTTCCGCCTCTGCCTCCGCTGCCTCTTCGGCAAGAAAAAAAAAATGAACGAGAGAAAAAAAAGGAGAGAGAAAAAGTAATAAGGGTATTTTGATCAGTTTGCTAAAAATCTGATCTGAATCTGAAAAATCGAAAAATATGGCTCACTTTTGCAAAAGCGCAAAACTAGTGGACTTTTTATGCAAATTGGCCTAAATACTATGTAAATTGAAACTCAAGCAACCAAAATAGAAGCGAAAAATAAATCTCCAAATTGGTGTCACAGCAACAAGTAACGAACTTTTCGGCTTTCAGAGACGGCCTCTAATCTGAAACTTCTACTCTTGCAGTGGCAGAGTAAGATGTGTTAGATTAATTGTATGGAAGCTTTTTATACCAGGACACTATTTGCCTTTTTCTTACCTTTCTATTGGTATCAATAAATATTTTTTTCGAGTTTGGGTACTAAATTATCGATAGTATCAAGTGTTTGGTATTATCAAGTTTTTTATTGTTAAATTTATCTTTTTGATCATTTGTATCTGTTAAATCATATTATTCAACCAACCATCACTCAACTCTAAAGAAATCGCTATCATTCTAACTGAGGACTACTATCATCCTAACCGCATTGCTCTTACAACTCTATATAATTTAAAACAAGGGTAATATTTGATATATCATTCAAGACTCCAAAATATCTAATATATTTCTAATTAACTAAAATATTTTTACTGATTTTCAAATATTCTCTCAAGTATGTCCAAACTCTTATTAGGGTTTACAAATGAGATTTGGGTTTAGAAGGATATCTTGCTAATTTCAGAACTGAAAATTTTGAATAGTAGTCAGAAATAAATAAGCAACAGTCTCTTTAAAAAAATAATTGTTATTTATATGTTGCTTCTAAGTGTGCTTGAGCTAATTAATGAGTACGTCGGAGCGTAAAACAGGAAAACATGTGACATCCTAAAATTTGGATAGTTATATATATATAATATAATAAAATTAAAACTTTTAAGAGGACTATAGCATTTTAAGAAGATTAAACATACTAGAGCTAAAGTAAGTTTTGATCGAATGAAACTCTGGAAAATGATGTGTCGCACTTATATATATATATATATATATATATATATATATATATATATAGAGTTCAACTAAAATACTATCGGTAGAAACGAGCCGGTTTACTACCGATTTGTTTTCGATGATAGAGCTTCGAAATTGACGATCGGCTCCGTTAAATATGATCTAAACCATTTAAACTACCTAGAAATCAAATTTCACGCATTTTCGATATTGTTCTTTTATCAATCAAGTGAACAGAAAATGAATGGTGAAAATGAATATTCTTTAAAAAATGATGATAGGAGTCTTGTAATCAAGATCAAGAGTATAGATCTTGTTTACTATCGATAGTATTCTAAAGAAAAACTCTATATATATATATATATATATATATATATATATATATATAGACACACACAAGCTAAGGGGTGTTTGGTCTAACTTTTAAAAAGCGCTTTTGAATTGAAAATTCAGCCCAATAGAGCGTTTGGCTACCTCTTTCTTAAAATCGATTCCGCTTCTCGTAATCGTAAACCGATTTTGAAGGAAGTTCGAAAAAAGTCGCTTCTTCAAATCGATTCGATTTTGGACTCAAACTTCAAATTTTTATTTTAATTTTAAATTAAATATTTAAATTTAAAATTATTTTTAAATTTAAATTTTTATATTTATTTTTTGAATTTTTAAAATTTAACTTTTAAATTTTAAATTTTGAAAAATAGATTTCAAACTTTAAATTTTAAATTTCAAATCTCAAATTTTAGATTTTAAATTTTCAAATTTCAAATTTAAGATAAAATTTAATCTTCAAATTATAAAATTTTAAATATTAAATATTAAATTTCAAATTTCAAATTTCAAATTTCAACTTTTAATCTTCAAATTATAAATTTTTTAAATTTAAAATTTAAGTTTTTAATTTTTAATTTTAAATATTCAAATTTAATTTTAAATTTTAAATATCATGATTATTTTAAATTTTAAATTTTACATATTCAAAAATCACTTTTATCTAAAGTCTGCCAAACGCTCTACAGCTTTTAACCAAAATCACTTTTTCAGACCAAAATCACTTTTTCGTGTTAGGCCAAACAGTGCCCTAAATTACATAAAATTTTTCTGTCAAAATCTGATTTTTCACTTTCCACTCCCCTGTCATTTAAAATCTACACTTTACCCTCTTAAAAAATAAAAAATATTCACAGGAGGGGTACGGTGTGTACTGTGATGATAAAATGACTATTTTACCCCTCACCATATTCGTCTCCTCCCTCATCTTCCTCAACTGCCACCTCGATCGACCGCGATTCACGCCTCGATCGGCCGCGGTTTCTCTCCATTTTCTTCTCTATCTGCTCCCTTTCTCCTCCTGCACCCTCGCCGCCCCTCGATTTCAGCGACAATAGGGAAAAAATCGAGATGGGCATGGATGGAGAGTTAGGCAAGGGCAACAAAGGAAAATGTGAGGCGGCGGAGTGTGAAAGGATGTTTGTGGGCGCAGACGGAGATGTGGGTGAGGGCGAGACAATGGAGGAGGGCTAGGCGAAAGAAAGCACAACAAGAGGGAAAAGGGGGAAGGGGTATTTTTGGCATAAAAAAATATTTTATAACGGAACCCTAATGGAGCACTAACGGTAGGGGGTGAAGTGCACATTTTTTTATTTTATAAGTGGACAAAGTGTGGGCTTTTAAATCACAGGGAGGAAAAGTGAAAAATCGAATTTTGACAGAAAAGTTTTTGGTAATTTAGCCATATATATATATATATATATATATAACTAGGCTACTATGCTATTAATAGTACCAAGTCATTGGTGCTACTAAGTTTTTAGCCGTTGGATTGAGAGATGTGCGGTTAGGATGATGTGGGTCCCCCAGGGTTAAGTGGGTGGTTGGTTGAATAGTATGATCTAACGGGTGAAAATCATCAAAGGGGTGGATCTAACGGTGAAAACTTGGTAGCACTGGTCGCTTCGCTTATAAAGACCGATACTTGCAAGTAGCACTTGAGCGATCGCCATTGATATATAGCACGACTATATATATATATATATATATATATATATATATATATATATAGAGAGAGAGAGAGAGAGAGAGAGAGAGAGAGGGAGAGAGAGAAAGCAGGGCTACTGTACTATTGGGAGCACAATAGTCTTTGTGCTCCAAAGTTTCGGTTTTTTGATGGGTAATCAGAGTGAAAGAGAAAAGAAAAATTAGAGAAATATTCAAGAAGAAGAGAAATTGAGAAATCTAATTTCTCTTTTCTCTCTCACCCTAACCACCCATCAAATTTAAAAAATAATTAGAAACTTAGGAGCACCATGGCTACTATGCTCCTAATAGTACTATAACTATATATATATATATATATATATATATATATATATATAGAGAGAGAGAGAGAGAGAGAGAGAGAGAGAGAGAGAGAGAGAGAGAACTAGATCGAAATACTATCAATAGCACCAAACTATTGGTACTATGAGTTTGTTATTCTTTGGATTGAAAAATGTACGGTTAGAATGATATGGGCCCCTAGTGTTGAGTGGGTTGTTGGTTGGTTGAATAATCTAACGAATAAAAATAATCAAAAGGATTAATCTAACGAAAAATTTGATAGCACAAAGTGCTTGGTTATTGATGATGACTCTTTCTCTCTCTCTCTCTCTCTCTCTCTCTCTCTCTCTCTCTATATATATATATATATATATATATATATATATATATATATATATATATATATATATATATATATATATATATATATATATATAGAGTCCCACGTACGTATGCTATCAATAGCACGAAGCACTCGGTGCTATTAAATTTTCCACCGTTAGATCCACCCCTTTGATGATTTTCACCCGTTAGATCATACTATTCAACGAACCACCTACTTAACCCTAGGGGCCCCACATCATCCTAACCGCACATCTCTCAATCCAACGGCCAAAAACTTGGTAGCACAAATTAGATCTCTTTTTTTTTCTTCTTTTTTTTAACAGCTGAGAAGAAAACAAAGAAGTACTGAAGTGAAAAAAAAAATCAAAATCAAGAGAGAGATCCAAACTGTTGTAGGTAGGATGAGAGAGAGAGAGAGAGAGAGACGTCCGTTGCCAATTATGTAGAGAGACGTGAGGAAGATGAAGGGTTTCACATAAATATAGAGGGAATTAAAACATAGTTAAAAAAATTAACGGGCCCTACTGTTCTCAAATTAAGGAGGTGCTGGCATGTCAGATGTAGTCATGAAAATTCATGTAATTGTATAGATTGGATAGATGTATAGATATTAGCTGATGATTATTTCTCTAGATTTTCATTATCACCTATATCTCTAATCATTTATAATGGTACCAAAAAAGATCAATATATATGATAAGCAAATAATTAGGATAAAACAAAGATATATAGAATTGACATGTCAGTTATAAAATAATAATTTGTCCCAAACCTATATTTCAAAAAAAAAAAAAAAAATCCATTCTCAGGACTTATACTTATCTATAAGTCTCGCATGTACGCGTCAGTCTCATTCAAAAAAATAATTTTTATTTTATTTTTTTATGTATTAAATATATAAAATGATAAATATTTTAATTTTGAAAGATTCCTTTTTGAATGATATGGATAAATATATTATAAATATGGCACTAAATGATAAAATATATCAATTTAGTACCATATTTAACGACAGTCTTAATGGCGTGATGAGAGTAAAATCACATTATAACAAAACGAGACACTTCAAACATTAGGGTACCATGCATCACAAACGATAAAATTTCATAGGGGAGCTCCCCCAACAACGCCTTGTTGGAGAGCTCGGGATCCGTTGCCACTTGTTAATTTTACATCCATCCAATAGTTTGTTGCAGGGACGGAGCTATTAAGGGGCCGACAATGGCCATGGCCCCCCCTTAATTTTTTAAATTACATAAAGGTTCTTTATAATAAAATTTAAAATATTATAGATTTTAATTTTAGGAGAGCAAATTAATTTTTTAGGGGCTATGACCCCCTCAATTTTTTAAAATTACATAAAGATCATTTATAAGAAAAATTAAAATATTATAGATTTTAATTTTAGGGGGCCACATTAATTTTTTTAATAAAATTTTTCTTAATTTTTTTTTCGAATTTTTTGGTCATTTTCTTTTAATTCTTACCGTCTTGTTCCTCTCTAAAATATATTGTCGTTATTATTGCTAGTAATAATTGATCAGTACTGATAAAAAAAATTTTCTTACTATTCGAGGTCAAAATTTTTTCCTATCAAATTTAAATTTTGGCCTCCCCAAATCTTAATTTCTGACTTCGTCCCTAGTTTGTTGGGCGTTTTTCTAATACTTATAAAATCCAATAAATAAATAAACCCAACGATTATAATATTTGGATAGAAATAAAAGCGGCACGTGGCGACCGACCGGGACTCCTTAGCGAGGCATCGTTGAGGAGCTCTCCGCTGAAATTGATGCAATTTTAATTCCATTACAAGAGGTTAAAAAAATAACAAAAACACATGACCTAAAGTACAGGGGGGCATTTGTAATTAGGCCAAAAAAATATATCATCGTCGTCATCAATATTAATGTAAAGCACGTAACGCACGTACCCATACACATGCGCAGGTGCAGGACACGGGAAAAACTACATGCCCTTGTGTTCTCAAAAATTTCCCTATAAATGGAGATGCATGCATGTGCACATCACGGTCGACGTACCGCGACATCGCATGTGAGCCGCGAACCCACCCCTTCGAACCTGATGATTACAGCCACCCTTCAAAGATCCCCTCGTAGTTTCGTAGTTTCATCGCACACGCTAGTCGTCGTATTCGACTCTGAATTCGATAGGATGCGAATACGAATGTCAAAATTTAGCATTCGATGAATCTTCGTATTCGAAGAAATATGGGTGCATGCTTACATATCTAGTTTCGTCAAAGATCTGATCGTGTTCGATCGTATTCATCCCTAGTAGGGAGATTATACGGTGATATCGTATTATTTATTTTGTTAAATAATATGTAGGCATGTGAAATGGAATGTGGGCGTAAAATTTTAGTTGCATTATATTATATTCACGTTAATTCTAGTTCATATTTATATATACATATTAGTTTATATTAATTATTATTTGAATAATGTTCGAATATATATTTGATCCATACCCGAATTCGAATTCATTGTTAAAGAACATTATAACGAAAATTTAATATCCAATACATATATGAATTCGCACTCGAAGAAATATATGAAAGCGGATAAGATTTTGTCAAAAATCTGACCGCATTCGACCGTTTTCATCCCTAATCTTTTGGTTAACGGTAAGTAACAGTACAATAAATAAGGGTAGGGATGCAGACAGATCCGGATTGGTGAAGTCTCGATTCCGATCCGCCCGAATGGGGCGGTGAGTGCGAACAAAAAATATAAAAATATATGTCTCATCTCAAATCCGTCACAATCTATCAAGTAAATAAAGCAAGAGGCGAAAGATTTTTTTTTTTTTATTTGATCCATCACGATCCGTTGAAAGATTGCTCCTGCTTCAATGCCGCCCTGAATGGAGCCATTAAGTTAGGGTCAAAAAATATGACTAAAATTAATCCGTCTCGAATCAGCCCCGCATACACCCCGATCCGACAAAAAATGAAACGAGAAGTAAGGAACTCCTCCCGCCCTCTGATCCGCCCTGTTTGTATTCGCAAATAAGGGGGGGAGAATAGCATTACTCTGTGTTTTTTTGCTTTCCTGTGTTCTCTCCCCCTGCATTTCCATGTTGTGAGCTGTACCCATACTCTGTCCACTCTATATCTAGAGAGAGAGAGAGAGGTTTTTGTTGTCCTTATTAGGGTTTAGGCACAGGGGAGTGTGAACAGTGCTGGGACCAATTCTCTGGGCGTTTTAAGCTTCAGGATGTATGCTTGGGTGAGCCATGTGGGAGTGGTGCAGCCTGGTTGACTCCCTGTCGCTTCTATCTCGTAGTGTTGCTATTTGCGATGCCGCCGGGAGCGATTTGGGATGCAAACGGAGCATATCCGAAAGCGGGAGAAGTCCCACCGCCTTCCGTCTAGTTTATTAGCTAGATCGAAACGGATTGATTTTTATCCTTATTTTTTCCCCCATTTTACCACTTTATTCGGAGTAGATCAAAAGAACTAATTTTTGGCTGATTAGAATGGACACATGGGGGAAAAAAAAAAAAAAAAGAAGATAGATTCGGAACACAGAATCAGTTATATATATATATATATATATATATATATATATATATATATATATATATATATATATATATATATATATAGTTGAGTAATACTCTCAAAAGACCAATGAGGTGGTGCTTTTGAGTTTTTAACCATTGGATGGATAGATGTGTGGTTGAGATGATTGTGGTAGGTGGTGGTAGATGGAATAGTGTTTGATCCAAGAGGTATTAGTAATTGGGATCTAGATCCAAGAAACTTAGAAGCACCGGTGCTTCTAAAAGTATTCTAGCTTTACTCTATATATATATAGAGTCCGTTATGTGCACCAAGACTTGGTGCTTGTGAATTTTTTACCGTTAGATCTACACCTTTGATCATTTTTATCCGTTAGATTATACTATTCAACCAACCACCCACTTAACCCAAGGGGGTCCACATCATCCTAACCACACATCTATTAATCTAAGGGCCAAAAACTTACAAGTATCAATGACTTGGTATTTTTAAAAGCATAGGAGCTCAATTATATATATATATATATATATCCCGAGCCGTTTTCGATGATAAAGTTTTCGAATCGACGATCGGCTTGATATAGCGTATTTGAAATTTATACCGTTTTCGATGATAAAGTTTTCGAATCGACGATCGGCTTGATATAGCGTATTTGAAATTTATATAAAATAATTTTTACGATTTTTTGATATCATTTATCTATTAATCAAAAGAATTCAAGCCTCTGTTGATTGTTTATTAGTCGAATGTTTGAGCCCCAGAACTCAAGGAAAAAAAAATTTATTAATTCTTATACAAGTGTAGTTCTTAAAATGTGTAACTCCCAAATTTAGGATACTCGAAATTGTGATTGTATTATAACAAATTAGACTCATAAAATACAAATTTTATGTAGAAATTTTTTTTTTTTTTTTTTGGAACAATCTCATAGGTTGTAATTTAGGCAATGTTTCTTTTCAAAGTTTAAAATATCTCCAATAGTCCTCTAAACATGTTAAATATTATTCAATGGCCCTGTAGTAAAATTTCATTCAAATTATAGATGAATTATTTTTAAAATTTTTATTTTTACCTTCTAATAAGCTAAAAACTTAGTAAACTCATATAATTACTTTAACAAAAAAATATATATATAATCAAAGAAAAGTGATAGATCACACACATAATAAGAAATTTTAAAAAATAATAATACCAACAACATGCATGTATTTGTTGTAATTTGATATATTTGGAAGGTTATATGCCATATATTAGATTTTGAAGGGTACCTATTTAATTTTAGAAGTTTAGAGGGGTAATTTTGAAATTGCTCTAATTTTATATACTTTCGTTCCAACTCCATTTCATTCAATAATGTTAAATGAATTCCAATACGAAAAGAGCCCTTACTAAAAGACTCGTACCCGTTTGCGACCCATTAAGAGGTGGAAAGCGAAAGCGAAGCAAAGTATAAAATTAAGTAAATTACTGATGTCGATAGGAAGGACGCACGAGTTACACTTAAGGACTCAACCACCGCAGTTACGAGTCTCCACCTCGCTCAGCCCAGGTGAATATTAGATTTATTACAGATCCTTATCCCATTCGATTTATCGCACTCGTTCAATTCCTGCTCTACCAGATCAATTTTAATAACTAATAAATGGCAAACAATCACAACACCCTTTTTATTTTTCCCCTTTTTTTGAGAGAGAGATAGATAACACGCTATCGGCTTCGTTTATTTTATTTAAAAATAAACTTGCCTGAAAATGTGAATTAACGAGAATTCGAACTTGCGCTAGCATCTACCACCAAACTTTTTGTCACTTACTCTAGAGACGGCGTACCACAACACCTACTCTTCTATTCCCCTTTTCTTTTTGCGTGTGTGCTCTCCCAAAAAAAAAAAAAAAAAAGAGAAGAAGAAGAAGAAGTAGAAGGAAGTAGTTCTACAACAACCGTGTTTTTGAAGGACCGCATATAATTAAAGACTTTGAATGGTGACTGTGGTGCGAGTGTAGTTTAATTAACATTCAATTGATTGATACAACTCCGTGGAAAGAGTTTAAAAAAAAGCACGTGAACTAAGAAGACCCAGAAAAAGAAGCCACCTCTCACCGTAGAAGATAGAGAGGACGAGATAACGTTCTTGAGCTGTGCTTTTTCTTTTTTTTTTATTTTGTTTTTTTACTCCATTCCTCCCCCCCCTTTTTTTTTTTGTTTTTTTTTAGCCAATTTGCATACAAAATTGACTAATTTTCGACTTTTGCAAAAACGGGCCATTTTTTTCGATTTTACGGATTCGATTCGAATTCTCAAAGAACCGATCAAAATATTCTTATTACTTTTTCTCAATCCTCTTTCTCTCTCCTTTTCTTTTCTCTCGGTTTTTTTTTCTATCGCCAAAAAGCAAATGAGGCGGAAACAGACCGCCTCGCCTCTTATCCTCATGCTCTCGCCTCGTGCTCGCCATCGTCCTCGCCCACGCAGCCCCCACCTTCCTCGCCACCGAGGTCACGCCGCGACTCTTTTTTTTTTTTTTTTTCCTCTCCGCTCTCCTCCATCGTCTCCAACGACGACGTCTCTTTCGCTCTTCCCGCCTTCTCGTCCTCTCCTTCTCCCTCTCCCTTCTTCTCTCGCCGCCTCCAACAACGATACATCTTCTCTGATGCCGATATCGTAAAGGTCTCTGCAGCGTTACAGCTTCGAAACGCAGGGTCCTTAGCGGCGGTGTTGCCGGTGCCGTATCCGTTGGCAGAGAAGAGTGACAAAAAAAAATTATAGAAGAGACAAAAAAAAAATGAAGATAAAATATTATAGAAAAAGAATTATGAAGATTATATTATACCGTTAAAATAAAATTGCACTGTTTTAAAAGAACATTACATTATTTTGAATATAAGTTGCACTACTTAAGATGTAAACTGCAGTTTTAAGATAAAATTACACTCCTTAAACGAAAATTATACTCTTTGGGAGATATTTATAGTGTTTCTCTTCTTATTGGGAGATATTTATACTGTTTCTCTTCTTATTGCACTCTTTCAGATGTAAACTGTATCCATTAAGATGAAAGTTACACTCTTTAAACGAAAGTTGCGATATTTATTTTTTTCTCTTATTACACTATTTGCGACATAAACTGCATCCTTCAAAAAATATTTATACTATTTATCCTCAGCTTGTTGCACTATTTCACCCCTTATTACACTGTTTATCCTTTATTGGGTATACGATTGGACTACACTCTAATAATAACAATTGGGTTTAAGCAATTTGGGCCGCTGGTTTGACTGGTTTGACCCAACAAATTATTATTGCTGGCGAATTGGATCGGATAGTTACATTTGAATTTAGAGTGGGTTCACTAGCCGGAAGCATGAAATGAGTTTTGGCCGAGTCAAGGTCGGAATGACAAATTAAGTCGGGATCAGTGAATGACAGGCTAAGTCGGAATCGGAATGATAAAACTAGCTCACATCGCATGTGTGTATTTAGGGCGGACGGGGTGATCGAAGTGAGCCTACCCTGCTAGATAAATTGGTAAAGGTAAAGCTTTTCAAATTTAAATATAAATTATCTAGTAATATAAATAGACGAAGCGGGTAGCGTGCTACCTATCTCTCAAAATATAAATAGACGAAGCGGGTAGCTTTTCAAATTTAAATATAAATTATCTAGTAATATAAATAGACGAAGCGGCGATCCGATCATCCCTTTTTAGGATGTCGTTCGATTTTGACCATTTATTTTATACCCGCTTGATGGACCTTATAATGATTTCGAAAAATTACGAAATTTATTTTCTAGAAGTTTCAAATACTCTAGATCATATTTAACGGTGTAGATCGCCGATTCGAAAATCCCAACATCGAAAACAACTTATGAGTAGTAGGGGCTCTATACTCATAATAGTATAGTAGCCCTACTATATATATATATATATATATATATATATATATATATATATATATATATATATATATATATATATATATATATATATATATATATATATATATATATATATATATAATGTAGCTATCAAGTAGTCTTAAAAGCCATTGGCATTAAAATTTTATTGTTTGTCGAGTGAGAAAAGAAGATTTTAGAAGTTATAAATTCCACCTACGAAATTTTATGCCCAAATTACACTTTTAGTTCTCAAACAGGAGGTGCGTGATATTCTGATCTTCAAACTTTACAAAAATATTATAATTAAGTCTAATAATCTAATTTATTATTTAAATATTGACGTGTTATTATGATCTCATCATCAATCACAATACGCCACATTATTTTTTCATATTAGTTAGACATTATTAATACTTTTAGTCAACAAAATAGAGCTGTGTATGACTTAGATTGCAGTAATCTACAGCAATAAAATTAAAATTTGAAAATCAAAATGTTCCCACACCTTATAAATTTTTTTTAAAAAAAAAAATTAGTCAATGCAACAATTTTTCTCTTCAGTTGCCCAAAAAGGTCAATGGAATGGGGATTCAATAACAATATAATATGACATGGTAATTAATAATTTAGTTAGATTTGGATTCGTTCACCTAAATTGTGTACTGCTGTATTTGCAGCCCACCAATATTAGGTATGGAGAATCTGTGCCATTCATTGCAGAAGTTGAAAGTAATTAATAGTTTTCACTGCTGGATCACCTGCTGTACTTTGCCCATTATTAATTTCTCCTACCTCTAAAACCTCACCTTCACAATTTATACATATTTAAAAATAGGGGTAATTGTTTATATACCTCTGAACAGTTTTCGACTTTTCGATTTATCACTCTTAGAAGGGTAATGTTGAAAATATCCTTACTACGTTCCAAACTATTTCTAATATACCCATAGAATTAAAATCTGTTAATTAACTCTGTTATATTTGTAAAATTATTATTTTGTCCTTTCAAATATACCCTTTCGTTATCACTGTCTTTCTTATTTGCCCTTAAAATCAGGGATACAAAATATATTTTGACTTTAGGGGATAGGAATAGGAATAGGCCCTTATCCCCCCCTTTATACCCAAACGTTAATTTTTTATCTGAAAATAGTAGTTCTCGGTTATCCCCACCAACACCTCCATTTTTTATATAAAACTACCTAATATTTTTCTTATCCTCGGAAACAATCTAATTTTTATCCCAACGTTATTTTTCTTATCTCCATACATGTATCTATCCCTGTAATAACTAGTTCTTGCTTTTATACCCGAACCAAACGGTATAGAGAGGTTCGAATCCCGGCCTTCTAGTTCTCCTAATTTCGGTCCTGAATTTCAGCACATACAGAGGCTGCTCGAATTCTGAGCTCGTAATCCGAATCCGAGCCTCATAACTATCAAACTATCGGTGGTTAGAAATTAAGAATCGCGTATGTATGTACGTACGTACGGCGGAGTGTATACGATCTAACAATGTATTTTATGGTATCTTTTATGAGAGATTGGATATGATATTTAGCAATGTATGACCTAAAATTTTCTTGTCAACCTTTTGGTAAAGGAAGGTTATTTTGAACTGACTTTTGGGTTAGAGCAGATGTTCTTTTCAAGCTCTACAAGTATTCATCAGCCCTCTAAGCTATAAGCACTTAAAAACTGTGTGTTTATAATTGTTTGTATTTGTTCAAATCATTTCATCTTTTCTTGAAACCACTGGAACTTTTTACATCATAATTTATGTTGCCTTGGCACCATTGCCAAAATCACTTAAGCTTCTAGCTCAACTCTCTCTCTCTCTCTCTCTCTCTCTCTCTCTCTCTATACAAGTTTTTAACCCTTGGATGAAAAATTGTAGGGTTATGATGATATTAGTCGGTTAGAGTTGAATGGTCCCCCTAGGGTTGAGTGGTCCCTGCTGGATTATAATATTTAATCCAATGGTTAGAAATGATGAAAAGAGTTGATCCAAAGGCTAAAAAACTGATAAGACAAGTACTCCTATCCTATTAATAGGATAGTAGCCGGACTCTATATATATATATATATATATATATATAGAGTCCAGCTACTATGCTTTTATGAGTATAGAGGCTCTTGTACTCATAATTTTTTGGCCATTTGATCCACCCTTTAATCATTTTTACCCGTTAGACTATACTATTCAACCAACTACCCACTCAACCCTAGGGGGCCCACTATCAATCTAACCGTAATCACTCTCATCCTAGCCTCATATTTTTTCATCTCAACGGCCAAAAAGTTATGAGTACGAGGGCTCCAATACTCATAATAGTATAGAATGGGCCTATATATATATATATATATATATAGAGTTGTGCTGGTATGCTTTTATAAGCACGGAGGCTTCCGTGCTTCCACTTTGTTTTCGATGTTCGGACTTTCGAATCGACGATCGGCTCCGTTAGACTTGATCTAGAGTATTTGAAGTACCTAGAAAATAAATTTTGCGATTTTTCGTTATCATTTGCCCAGTGATCGAAGGGGCTCAAAATCAATAATTTTAATGGGCGTGATGGGCAGAGTGCAAGTTTAACGGTGTAGAAATATCCAAATCACATAAAATTTTGATAAAAATTTATTTAGACCAAATAAAACATGATCAATAACTTTGATCTAAAATTTTAATGTCATATCATCATATTTTGTAAGATTTTTATTTTCAAATTGCTGATTTTGAGCCACTTCGATCACTAGGCAAATGATATCGAAAAATCGCGAAATTTATTTTCTAGATACTTCAAATACTCTAGATTAACTCTAGCGGAGCCGATCGTCGATTCGAAAGTCCGAACATCGAACAAAGTGGAAGCACGAGGCCTCCGTGCTTCCATAAGCACCCCGACGCACTCTATATATATATATATATATATATATATATATATATATATATATATATTGTAGAGCTACTATGCTATTGAAAACAGAGAGGGTTTTATGTTTCCGACTTTTTGACCCTTAGATCAAGAATCGTACGGTTGGAATGATTGCGGTCCCCCAGAGTTGAGTAGTACCTCTAGGGTTGAATGGTCTCCATGCAGAATAATATTATTAACCCAAAGGTTAGAAATTATCAAAGGGATTGATCTAAAGGCCAAAAAATTGGAAGCATCGATTCTCTATGATTTCAATAGCATAGTAGCTTTATTTTATATATATATATATAGAGAGAGAGAGAGAGAGAGAGAGAGAGAGTAGAATTAGAATACTTTTAGAAGCACCAACACATTGGTGCTTCTACCAACTCATTGGTGCTTCTAATTTTTTAACCCTTGGATCTACTCCTAGATCACTAATACTTCTTGGATCAAACATTATTCCATCTACCACCATCATCTCAATCCCACGTCTATTCATCTAATGGTTAAAAACTTAAAATCACCGCCTCATTGGTGCTTTTGAGAGTATTCTAGCTCAACTCTATATATATATATATATATATATATATATAGAGAGAGAGAGAGAGAGAGAGAGAGAGAGAGAGAGAGAGTTGAGCTAGAGTACTCTCAAAAGCACCAATAGAGTGGTGCTTTTGAGTTTTTAGCCATTGGATGGGAAGATTAGGGTTGAGATGATGGTGGTAGGTGGTGGTTGATTTGATAGATGGTGGTAGATGGAATAGTGTTAGATCTAAAGGCTATTAGTAATCAAAAAGTAGATCTAAGGGTTAAAAACTTAGAAGCACCAACTTTTGGTGCTTCTAAAAGTATTCTAGCTCAATTCTATATATATATATATATATATATATATATATATATATATATATATATATATATATATATATATATAGTGTAGAGCTATTATACTACCGAAAGTATAGAGAATTTGATACTTCCGATTTTTTGATCCTTGGATCAAAAATTGTCCACCCCCCTTTAGTACTCCTAGAATTGAGTGATCCCCACACATTAATAGTATTAATCCAAATGTTAGAAATGATTAAAAAATTAATTTAAGGACTAAAAAATCGAAAGCACCAGATCCTCTATACTTCCGATAGCATAGTAGCTCTACTCTATACACACTTAGAGCACGCGCGCGCACACACACAGACAAGTATTTAACATTATTTTCGTATCTAATGTTTAATACTGGCTTTCATATCACCTTAAATGGACTGTAAATTATAAAAATTCTGAATAAAATTTGAAAAAGAAACCAATTATATAAAAGCGAAAAATAGTTTAATCTTATATATTGAAATCATTCATTTGGTTTTCTAAATTTAAATACTTGAGCTCAAATGCTTATAGTAACTTAAGCTAATGGTTGGCAAATTCGTGCTAATTGTAAACATTAGTAGAAAACCTAGAATTAGTCACAATAGACACCACAATAAAATGAATGGAAATTGTAAGCATTTCACCTATATGAGAGACCACCTTACTCCTTAATGTTTTGTAGCATCTCAAGGAACAGCAAAATGAGGTGATCATGCCGAAAAAAAATTCAATCAATGAAGATGAACACCTAATTTATATCAACTTTTTGGCTTCTCATTTATACTTAAATTTAAGTCCTCATTAAACACTTAAGAATCTGCAACCCACAGATCATGGAAAATATGATAGAAAGTGTTGATGCTAATAGTATGATAACTAGTAAAAGCCGCAGAAAACAAAGCAGACAATAGATGAGCCATCTTAAGACCTAAACATGACCAAATATCTACTAAATCAATGCCTTCTAGTATGGACTTTAAAAAAATAAAGTTAATATTAATACAAATTAGTTATTAAATAGATCCCCTAGTTAGAAAGGAGAAATAACTTTATTATATAAGAATTATAGTCTTTTTACATTCACAGATTCCCTATTTACTTTTTTCGTTTAAGCCAACTCTATATGTACAAAGCAAGATTATGAAGCTTGGAAAGTAAAATCATTTCCACACCTTAATGGCACCGTCCCTGCTACTCGAGATCAACATCCTTTGGTTCAATTTGACAGAGGCTAGCGAGAGTACAGAATCACGGTGGCAACCGGCAGAGTCGGCGGCAGCCATTGCAAGTAGATTCTTCTGCGAATTGGCCGACAGGGGCCATTTGTTTAATTCCTGTACAAAAGTTATAAACATGAGGAGCTAACACTTGGATTGGATCATAATTTGTTTAGAAGATGAATCTACTTGTTAAGTTTCTACTCATTAATTGACCAACTAAATAGCCAGAAAATCAATGTAATTCAGTAACTTTTTGTCGCAAAACAGAAAGGAACATCCTAAAAGGACTAAGGACAAATAAATTCCACATAAAAGTAACGATAATTGGTGGTACAAATCATGTTAGTTCTGCGAATTAATTTAACAAATTGATAAAGGAAAAATAAGATCATTAGTTTGCTGACTTTCAGTGTAGAAAGTTATGATTTCACCTCCAAATAACTTAGTTAAAGGAATTTAGTGTAATAATACGAAGAGGCGAGGTGCTTCTGCATTGCCCAGCATCTAGTCAACATGATTTAGTGGAGTTGGTATTTCAAAAGATAACATTTACCTGCACAACTTGTACCCCAAAGCTAGACTTTACATCATAAGACTTATCTTGTTCCTTTTCCTTTAGATCCCCGGTCCCAATTTCCCCAATCGAGGGACCACAGACACGGTAACTTTGAGTAGGGCTACAAAATCACGAAAACATAACAAACAACATAAGCATAAACACCAATGATACAAAAAAATACAAGTTGGTATTGAAACTAACCTGGTGTGATCCCAATAGCGAATTCTCAAATCCGTCCCCCCAGTCAATAGATCACCACCAGGCAAAGGAAGCAACGAGCGAATACCGGGAAAACGAGGAGAAGGTTCATTCAGTTCCTCGATTCTGTATTTAGAACTACTTATTCGCTTCACATCTTGTTTCGCACTCAGCTTGGTAGTCGGCCTCACCAGTGCTTTGGGAACATTAGATATCTCTGCTTCATTTCCACTGCCTGCTGTTCTGAATACCTGCAAAGAATCAGATCAAGTTCATGAAAAATATCTCAAGACAATAAATTACACACAAAAACCACACATTTTCCTTGATTTATCATACACCACTTTCCCTTGTTATTATTAAAGAAATTACAAAGCATAAAGGTCAACCATTTTACCACACCACCCTCCAAGGATTTTAGTGCCGTGGGATGGGGTTGTGCAGCTTGCCGGCATGTTACGGCACGGAGCGTGTCAAACAGTCTGATACGTGCCGATCACAAAAATACATGTGCACCAACACATGATGGCATGAAATCTTTATTTTTACTTTAGCCACAAAATATTCTAATTGTTTATTATGTATCTTTGTTAAATCTTTTGAGCTTTATTGAGAAAATTACTTACTAATTTAAAACATATTGGGTTTTGAGCTGCGTCATTGGTACGGAGACTGTATCATGCCAATATCTTATTGACACGAAACGGCATGGTGGATACGGCCAGTGCCGATGGGCACTTAAATCCTTGCCACCCTCTTTTATACAATAAAATACTATGAAAGATGCTAGTTCTTGACCAGAAATATAATCATTATGAAACATATGCTTTGGCTATTATGTTGCCTCAAAAGGCTTCCATCAAGCATGACTCTCTACTCTTGAATTGAAGAAAAAAAATTAGATATTCAGAGGAAACTTGCATTTTTCTATCAGTTCATTCTATAGCTTTTTAATTGTACAAACATCAAATCAGACTATGCAATTATTTTAGATCAAATTCTCACACAGAAAAGAAAAATATATCACTTCTACAGTTTATCTTGATTTATACAAACAGCAAACTGAACTCAATAGTACCTGGTGGCAGCTTCCATTCTCTGCATTCCACAGAGAAACTTCATTACAGCCAGCAGCAACATAAACTAATGGCTGTGCCATCGAAGATAAGGAGTTCGATGAGGGGATTAGCAAACACAATTTCTCCACCGGGCAAGTTGTAGAATACTGCCAAGAATTGACAGGCAAAAGAAACCTCAGATCCCACAACGTAAGCACGCCTCTCGAAGACCCCGAAACAAACCAATTCCCACACTGACCCATTACAAGAGATGAGATGTATCCTTCATCGGGTAATGCTTTAAAATTCCAAGCTTCCGTTGTTGCCCTTGTATCCCAGAGATGAATAGTGCAATGTTGCGTACTAAAAAGAACCGTCTGACTGACAAAACTATCATTAGTGGAACAGTTCAACAGGCTAAGTATGGCACCTTCACCAATATCCTTCTTCTTCACATCCGCAACACCAGTGTACCTCTCAATCACACTCCCCATCCCTCTCGATATATAATCAACTGAGAACAGGTGCAACATCCCATCACTAGCGCCCACAACAACCCTTGCTGTCCCACGAAGCATTGTCGCACATAGAGCACGGGACCCACCAAGAGCATAAGTCAGCCTCGATCTGAAGGAGATGTCCTTTTCCAGCTTCCTGGTGTCCCATATCTTAACAGTAGAGTCATCAGAAGCACTTATGAAGAAGCTGTCATCATTCGATGCTGCTATGTCGTTAACCGCAGAGCGATGCTCTTGAAGATGTGCTACCAAAACCCCACGAGGCCTCCAACCAGTGTCTGTAACTCCCCTGCTAAATGAAGGCAATCCTGTTGAATCGGATTGTGAGGGATCATCACCAGTTGTAGAAGAGCTTCCTTTTATGGTGTCATAAATAGTGACTTCTTGAAACTTGCTAGTCACATCAGAAGATTGATCAGTTTCACTCTCCTCTAAATATTTCTTTGGTTTTTGGACCGAATTAGCGTTAGCATTCATGTTGTAGAAAGAACCCGAAATGAGCCTAGGTGGGACAGAAGCAGATAGACTCAACGGCTTATTCATGGGTTCCAACCAGGGCACGGATAATGAAGTAGCTCCCTTCGTTTTCAAGTTTGGTGAAGAATTCTTATCAACACAAACAGAGTATATTGGTATGCCTTCAGACACTCCATCAAAGAAGGAACTATTACATGAACCATTTCCAGCAGTAACATGTGGAGGCATGAAGCCAGAAACTTGCAACTTATCGGAAGACAATGAATCCTTAACATCTACTAGTCTATTGTTGAAGGAGTTAGCTGCTCTGGTTTTTGCAACATCCTCAATAACACCAAAAGATGCACTTTGAGCTGCTCTACCAGAGTATTTTCCACTTTGGCCAATGGGTTCTTTACCCAGAGCAGCGTTCAAAGAATGCGCATCTCCTACATCTTTCTTAGAGTGTTCAATAGTTTCCCACTGATTCAGTAAAGCAGATGAATTATTATACATCTTTCTCTGTCTCTCCAACTTATCAGAGCTCCTAGCATTCTCTAGAACTTGGTAGAAAACCAATTTTGAGACAGGAGGCTTAAGGCATGAAAGAAGAGATTCCGGAGAACAGAGAGACGATGGTTCTCGGTGAAGGAAAGGGCGTAGAACAGACGAAAGGTACACGTAGGTATCTATTGGCCCTAAGCTCTCGCTACTTGCTGCAATGAATTTGACGGCTGACCTCCTTACCCATTGGATCGGATAACATAGTAAGGGAAGAGCTTTTTCAATTAAACCAAGTAGTATCCTTTTCCTCAAAAAACCACTTTTGCAAAGCATGGACAAGCAATCAAGTGCATTAACGATGACAGCCTCCATATCGTCACTTAGAGCCTGCTCAATATAAGGTAAAAGGTATTCCTCAACACTCACTTGACCAACAAAGTAGCAGACAAAAACAATCTGACCATAGAAAACCATTCGCAGCTGCTGCATCTCTATCATTAAGAAAAGCTGGGAGAATTGGCAACAGAAAGTCATTACATTGCCGGTGCCCAAAAAAGTAACACAAATAGCCGATATCCTGCAAAAGAGCCCTACGGATACTTGGAGTTTGCCTGGGACCCATTACTAATTCTTGCACAATTTCTGCTATGGATTTCCTCAACTTGAAAAGCTCACTGTCACTTTTATTTTGATGTTTTTCTTTGCAAGACTTGATTTATCAAGAGATCCCCCATCAGCTAAATTGTGTGCATGGATCAGAAATCTGTATGCAGTAAAAGCAATTTTATATATATTGCTCGCATAGCAAATCCTAACACTTTCCTCTGGGTCATCAGGAAGCATAGAAAGCATTGGAAGTATATACTCTGGAAATATCATAGCATCGCTAGGTGGGAAATCTTGGACAAGAGCCAAAATGTCGCATAATGTTTCCACAGCAGCACAACGAACAATTGCGGCTGGATCAGAAAGCATAGCGATTACATATGGAACTACATGTTGCAATCGATTTTCATCATCTATATACAGAGCAGCAGTCTTGAGCACGATTAGGCCTGCCCTTCTTAACTGTGGCTGCTTCACACTTCGTATGCAAGAACAGAGTAAGGAAGCAATCAGGACCATACCTTCACAACTCGTTTTATTTGTTTTATTTTCTGTTCCAAAAAGGAAGGGCATGTTGTATGTATCTGTTTGACCATCATATCCAACCATTAAAGAATCCAAGTCGCTCTTTAGCATCTGTCTGAAAATGGGTGCTTCGTTCTCCCTTTGCCCTTTAAAACAACTCAAGACTTGCTTCCTCAAATAATTCAATGGCTGCGAAGAACCATATTGAACATCTTTCTGTGTTAGATTTACATGTGAACTATGGTCTCCATCTTCTACTTCCTTGAGAAGGGAATTAATATCTCCAACTATCTGGATCTGACCAGAAGTTGTTCCCTTCTCTAAGTCACCTTTCCTCTTTGGAGAGTTCATTCTATGCATTCCTCCTTTTATGAGTCCAGAAGATTCAGTGTTGCTGATTTCGGGACCTGTACACAAGTCAGCAGTGTTTTCCTCAATTGAGCTCTTTAGCATCATTTGTTTGTGCATTGTTTCAAAAGCACGCTGAGTTGCATCAACCTATAAAAATAAGATTCTATTTTGTTATCACAAAAAGGAAAGAAAGGGCCTCAAGATTCTAGGATTTTACAATTTCATTAAATTCTCATACCCTTGTATCCGAGTCGAGAGGAATCATACAGGAAAAGAATTTATGGAGAAATGGAGAGAAATAACTTGGAAATATTTCTGATGCGTAGCTTTGCAAATAGCTTTCGCACGATAACCTTGATTCTGGGTCCAATTGAATCATGTGAAGTATCATCCTCCGAATCCCAACATCTTGAATCTGAAGTCACGAGCATAACCATACAATTTGGCATCACATATTTGGAAATAAGTAGAAAGAATATTAAATACGCATGTTTGAAATCAAGATGTGTCACTTCTACTAAGGAATGACATTCAAAGAAAAAAAACAAAAATGAGGAGTTATAGCAATAACAATAAAAGAATAATACCACACATCCATTCGTATACGGATGAACTTTGTATTATTTCAACTTTGCATATCTGACAGACAAAACATCCTGCTATCAGTAATTTAATTGACATGATGTTTCAGTCAAAGAGCATGCAGTTAACAATCATGCCAAAAGCTTATGAATGGCCATGTAAATGTATATCCAATTCTGCGAGCAATGAGGAAGCATCAAAGCCCCTATGATATCCATTAACATGACCATTCATCAAAGCCTCTAATAATTAGTATTAAGGCGATTAGGGCAACAATGGGGCTGGAGTGGGAGGCAGCAGGGTGCGTAGAGGTAGGACCAGTGACAACAACACAGGATATAGATGTAAAGGAAAAGGCAGTTTGAGAAGTGAGGTGGAGAGAGAGAGAGAGAGAGAGAGAGAGAGAGAGAGAGAGAGGGAGAGAAGGAGAACGGTAAAGGGCTTTATGTTTGCTTAAATACAAGCAAATGCAATCTCGAGATGATTTCAGACAAATCAAAGAAATTTTATTTCATTTACCTTTCGTTTCTATTTCCTGAAATCCGAATAACACCGCATAGAAAAAGGGTTCAACTAAGTGCAACGTCCACATACATAGTAATTATTCCTACAATCAAGGATTTTTTATACTTACAGTAGATCAACCAGACAGGTGGAGCAGAAAAAAGAAATAAAATGAAACATAAAAAAGGAAAAAAAGTAAAATCTTAAAAAATACTGCACGGTGGAAGCGTGAAAAAAGTAGGCAATACCTTTTCTAGATATGGACTAGGATCATATTGCCCTCTACGATAAGCAAGAAGTTGGGAAAGCTCAAAAAGTGGCTGCCCCTCAAGAAAAAGTTCAGCAATCACACACCTGAAAAGAGAAGGTAACAACAATTTTATTTCATCCATAAAATAAATGTAAAAGAGTATTGTACCTTAAGAAAGAAAATGCTCATCAAGAAAACAATTTTCATGCTGTCAAATTCATCACATTTACGGAGATTCAAAGCATTCATCAAAAGGAAAAAAAAAGAAAATTACTTCTAATATAAATTAATATTTCATTATATAAGATGTCAACTGTTATAACACCTAGCAAGAGTCAAACACCCAGAAAATAAATATCATATATCTAAATGTGCTAAAATGCTCTATATATGTGTTTCTTCAATATTATAGGAACTACAAGATGTAAGCCCATAGAAACCCATCCTTCCTCATAAAGATTTAATTGGCGCAGCACAGTGTCGTAGTGGGCACTTGCTGGCACAGTACAGGATGGCAAGTGCCATGGTCTGCCGGTATGTGCCAGTCAAAAAAAGTTAGATATGTGTGCTAAGCATGAAATATATATATTTTCTTTGGCACCAACATATTCCAATTGCTTATTATATATCTTTATGAAATCTTTTGCGCTTTATTGATGTAAAAGGGTTTTGAGCGGTGGCATTAACACGGAATTGTATCATGTTGATACTTTGTTGGCACGATACGATACGGAGGGCACGGGCCATAGCAATGGGCACTTAAACCTTTAGTTCCTCTACTAAATTCCAGCAGAAGTCCAAGGAACAAACCCGATGATATATACCAAAATAAAATCCTTAATTTGCTGTCAGTTAATATGCAAAAAACTAATAAATTGTAGCATATGCAGATTGTAACATGAATAACTATGCATCCTTAATATTTTTACATAATTGCATACTGATAAACTAGTTCAGCTCAACATACAACAAAAGATGTGTTTGGAGAAATAATATATTAAATTGATGGGTCATCATGACATTCTCAATATTCTTAAGGCCGCTAGCAAATGTAACTCCTAGATCAAAAACACATGAAGAATAAATATAGCAAAATTCTAAGTTAGTTAGCATCCAATTAAATTGGCTTAAAACAAGAAAGGTAGCACATACCCAAGGGAGAATATGTCCATCGATGGCTTCAAAGGTGCATCTGGTGCAACTTGCGCTTCACCTCCATGCTCGTAGAATCTCTAGGAGATTAGAAAAAAGCATAATTCAATCCATCTCTTTCACAAGGTCATCCATCAACCAGAGAGAGTCCAAAGTAATAAAGAAAATTACATATATAATATACTTCACAAGAAGTGCAAGAAAATTAGCTATAGCAGGCACTTCAATCAGAATATTTGAAAACTGCATAAGCTAAGGCCTACTATAATACCACTTCCCTTTTTTCCTAACTAGAATTCTATGTGATTATATTTGCCAGCCAATGGGCTTCTATAGTCTTAGTATTGTCGGTATCTTGTGATGCACCATGGCCAAGCATAGAACAGCATCATCTTTTAGCAAAATAAAGAAGCAAAAAGAAAGTTATAACAAACAACTGATAACAGCCAATGTAAACCAATGTATAATTTATCACTCACAACTGAAATGCATAAGTAAACTCTATGCGATTAAATATCTTAAATAAATCATAAAATAAAAATAAAAATAAAAAGAAAAAGGGAAGGATTCACAGAACTAATTAGCAGATAAAGAAAGGAAAATAAACCAATTACAAGTTAGATATACAGGAACCTACTTCGGGTGCAAGGTAACACCTCCTCCTTCCTCCAGTGTCGAAGAAGAATGAGAAATCCGAAGGGTCATCATCCGGTATGTACGTTGGCTTAAAGGACGCAAAATCCGCAAGATATAACCAATTCCAAGAGGTGACAAGAACATTCTCACATTTTATGTCACCTACATTGTAAGTAAAGCCCACACCGTCAATAGTCATTTTCATTTATTGAAAACTCACCAACTCACTTGCCTCCAAAAAATGCTTCTCACCATGGCAAACTCCCTTACTGTGGGTCTGCTCCACTGCACAAAGTAACTGCATAACAAATGAGCTAAGTCCACAACCACATCTGGGGAAAAAAAATCAAGACGAACTTTACATGTACAGCATTATGGAAAGCATGGAAAGGAAGCTGGAAAAAAAAAATACTTTTATCGTATTTAAGTCGAGTAAAATTGCCTCTCACAACTCAAAGAGAGCAACATCTGTGTAAAAGCTGATAATTACTTCCTATTAAATCTAGAGTTTTGGTCAGAAATAACATCATGGCTAAAATCAAGCTAAACTAACTAAATTTTGACAGCTTCAATAGTTTGGGCACCTTTCATTTCAGTGGTTTTCAGATTTACAGTGCTGCCAACTAAAATAGTTCTAGCAGTTGTAGTTTTGGCAGTTTTGTAAAATGTTCACTACTATTAACTGGTCTAAATCAGTCTGAACCAGTCTTACTAGTTTGGTAACACCGGTTTCTAGTTAGAAGCCAAGAGTTTCAGAAAAGAAAAATTGTTGTTGAATTTGACTCTTGTATAGGTTTTTATCATATTTTGAATGGAATTTGGTGAATTGATTCAATAGGTTGTTCATATGTATAAGTAAATAAATACATACTCACATACACAGAAAGACAAATTAGTAGAATGCTTTCAGAACCACCAGGGGCTTCTGTTTATTTCTGTCCAATTTGACTGGAACATTTAAATACATACCCATATACTTTTATGTACTTACTTGTACCTATATATAACAGAACAGTTGTCAATCAGAGGAGGTATGTTGTAGAAAGTGGTTCACCATACTGTTTCCAACAAACTAAAAGTATATCGTCTCTTCAGAGACGCCCAATAAATTTGGATGGGAAGTAAAGCTATCTTAGAGATCACATTTTTTTATATTGTTTGACTTTTTATATATATATCATATGAAATTGCTGAAGACAATGCAGAGAAAATGGAAATCCATACTTAGGAGTTAAGACGTTGCAAATGATTATACCAATTACATTGAACAAGATGAGTGCAAGAAAGATAAGTCCTTCACATTCATTTATCGACAGCAGTTTGTTCAAGCGTTGTGGTAATAATACCTGAAAAGCAAGCCATTTCTTCTCAATGAGACTAAGGAAGGGTCGTGTGCTGAGCCTATCATGAAGGTTGCTGAAGAAGTATTGTCTCAATAGATATGCCGCCTTATCTGTCTCCAGCCAAAACTATATTCCATGCAAAAAGTAAGAAGATATATAGAAAGAAAAAAAAAAATAGCAAGTCTATACACGTATCTCATTAATCTAACAGCACAAGTTTGGTTCAGTTAAAAAGGCCTCAAATTTACTAATTTTGACAACATTTACACCTAAGTTATAACAATTGAAATACTTCTTTTCAGATGCACCACTAGAATTTTAACTCGTGAACGTCAACATAAATTATTTGACAATCATCTATAGGTGCACTTCATTCTTTTTATAGTACATGAAGTTCACAATTTATCAAAGAAAACCAATAAAAATCAAATTTTGCAGAGATGAGTCAATATATGATTACAAATTCGCATCAATCCATCAGGAGATATTGCTTACTTGACAAATTTCAGTCATACACATCACCGTCCACTCTGTATTTCACTAAATTATATCTAAGGAAATCATGCAAGAGTACCAATTAAAAGCTCCACTTTCTTCCTGGCATAAAAAATAAACCATAGAATTCCAAAATTGCATGTCTATGCACTTCCTTCTAATGATGTAATACCACTTACATTACATATCATAGCCTCAAATTCCCCCAATTTCCGCGATCCCCACGAATACAACCCAAAAATTAATCTGAAATGGAAACGGAGAGGAGAGGTTTGCGAACTCACCTGGAAAGGCCAAACATGGGGATGCTGCACGCTCTGAAATATCTCCCTAATTCGATCCAACCTCCTCTCGTACTCCTATTCAATAGCAAAACAAAAGAAGCACATGAGGATCGTGATTTGAACGTAGAAAAGGGGGCTTTGGGTTAGGAATGAGGGTTAGGGTTAGGGTTAGGGTTAGGGTTAGGGTTACCCTGAGATCGAGGGGGTCGCCGCGCTTGAAATAGACCTTGACGAGGACGAGGCCCTCGTCGTGCTTGCAGAGGATGGACTTGAAGAAGCGTCCGCGACCGAGCACCTCGATGAGCACGAGGTTGTACGACGATGGCAGGTCGTGGAGGTAGTACTCCGACGCCGACACCTGCGTCGTCCGCGCGATCTTGTTCCCCATCCCGGCACCCTCCTCCTCCTCCTCCTCCCCCTCAAACGACCCGGGCGATCGAGATAGCGCTTCGATCACATCCGAGTTCGCTTTGCGCGCACGCAAAGAAGAAGACGACGACGACGGAGAAGAAGAGGAAGAAGAAGAGGCACGAGATGCCGAAGAGGGTTCAAAGGGTCGTCGTCGTCGTCGGAGGCGGCGGCGGAGGTGGCCGAGCTCCGGCGATGCTCCGGCGAGTGGATCGTGGTGTCGCTATGCAAAAGGGCATCGTGGTGGGGATATCTCACCATCGAACACTTTGATTGCACCTAGAAGTTTAAAGGAGGGGAAAAGGGCCAGGATTATTAGGGTTGGGCCAAACCCTAGCCCTAGTGCTTTTATCATTTTCATGGGCCTAATCTATACTCTAGGCCCATTATACCTTACATTTTATGAAAAAAAAAAAAAAAAAACTATAGTTTTTATTTTTCGGATAAAAAATGGGAAAAACGAATAGACTACGTTTTTTTTCCACAAAATTTGGATTAAAAAATATTTGGGAATCAGATCGAAAATCAAAGCCATATTGACGACGATCGTGATTCAGAGTCTTCAAGCGGATCGCGGCGATCGATGGAGGCATTCCAATATTATGGTAGACCTTTCTAAATATTCGCTTACAAGCGATAGACTTTATTGACTAGATTAGTACGCGCGAGTGCATTTTTGAATGTGAGAGTTTGCCCTAGGATAAGAAGGTGAAACTCGTTGCTCGTAGATTTGTGATACGAATAAAGTAAAAAAAGGCACATACATGAAAAAAAAAAAAAAAAAAAATTAAAATTACTGATTCAGATACGAGAGCAGTTCTTCCCTTCGATTACACCCACAGCAGGCCTTTTACCAACAATTTCAAAACTTACGTCAAGAGAGTATGTCCATCGTTTTATGTCACGGCACTTAAATTGCATCATCAAATCCGGTTACTTTCTAAATTCAATCCATGCCACAAAGATATTCGAGTGATCTCGAGGGTGAGATCTTTACAAATTGAAACGAATGACAGTTACAAAATAATTAGGATTAACATTTTTTTTTTGTGATTTTTAAAATTTTTAGGATCGATTTATTAAGGAATAAATTCCTAGAGTTAGGAATATAGTTTTGAAAGTTTAAATTAGGATTAGATATATTTATATTAGAAAATTTGCTATAATCTTAGGATTTGATGATTTAGAGTAGGATTTTGATTTCTTATTTTTATTATAAAAAAAATCCAAATTTTGGAGTTTTTTAACTTTTTTATTCTCTCTTGGAAGAGATTATCCTAACGGCAGAGACATATTCAAAAACTTCGGAACTTTTGCAGGGACAATATATTAAAATTAATCTTTGTAGGGATATATATTCGTAATTTACTATATTTTGCAGGTACCTGTATGAAATTAACCCTAAAAATTTCTCTTAAAGTTTAATGACCAATAACAAAATTTATTGTACTAAGTTATAGTTATATCTCACACTAATTGCATTGTTTATCCCCAACTTTTACTAAATTTTTTATTTTGGCCACCAATATTTTTTTTAAATCCGAACCCCAACCCGATTACCAAACTCGAAAATTCGAAACTAAACACGAATTCGACTGATTTTAAAAATATATATCCAAACCCGAACCTACCCAAAAGACTAAAATCCGAACCTAAAATCTAAACCCGAAATAATTATATCTCTTTACCATATTTCAAAATATTATTATATTAAATCTGAATTTTTAAAATATAAATTCATATAAGACATCAAACATGTATGCATATTATATAATGTGAAATCAATTCAGGTTCGGGTTAGGTTCAGATAAATTCACAACCAAATCCAAATTCATAGGATATTTATTTCTTTTTATTTATATCCGAAACTATATGCATTTAGCATCGAATAAATCCGCTCCGTTCAGGCTCGTGGTTGGAGATGCAAAACGAATCCAAGTTGGTGGCGGTAAGTGGTAACTGAAAATATAAAAATATGTAACCCATCCCAAATCCATCCTGATCGGCCAACGAAATAAAACGGAACGGCAGGTGATTTTTTTCTTCCTTTAATCCAATTCCGATCTGCCAAATACTCGTCACTCCCGCCCGAGGCAAAAGTAGAATTAAAATGAATTCGTCTCGAATCCGTCACGATTCGATAAAAAATGAATCTGTCCCATCTGTATCCCTACCCAAGTTCGTTCGTTCGGATAAAATTTCGAGTATCCGTATCTATGGACACCCCTATCTACACAGATCCAAACACCACCAAACATGTCAAAAACATAAGCATATGGTGGTTCCAGTACTCCTGGTGGAATTTTGCAATTTACCATCCCCAACCCCTCAAAATTCTTCCTAATTAATGAATGGGGGCTCATCAATGCCAACGCGTGTGATGTGTGAACCGTACAGTAGTAATTATATGCCCTTCATTAATATCTCTGTTTCTTCAATGATCTAATAAAAGTTATATATATATAGAGTAGATTTCTTATCTTTATTATGAGTAGTAGAGCCTCTACTATAAGTTGTTTCGATGATAGAGCTTAGAGATCGACGATCCACTCCGTTAAATATGATCTAGAGTATTTAAAACTTCTAGAAAATAAATTTCGTAATTTTTCAAAATCATAATAAAGTCCATCAAATAGGCATAAAATGAACGGCCGAAATCGAACGATGTCCTAAAAATAGATGATCGGATCCTTCAATTTAAGATCGGAGTTATTGATCTTTATCTAGGTAGTGAATAGAATTTTCTATTAAAAATTCAACTTATTTCAATTCTTTTACACCGTTAAACTACCAAGTATCCCATATCGGTAGTTAAAAATTGTCAATTTTGTGAGCTTTTGATCGTAAGGTAAATGATTTTGAAAAATTACGAAATTTATTTTCTAGAAGTTTTAAATACTCTAGATTATATTTAACGAAGTGGATCGTCGATTCGGAAGCTCTATCATCGAAAACAACTTATGAGTAGTAGAGCTCTACTACTAATAATAGTATAGTAGCCCTACTATATATATATATATATATATATATATATATATAGAATTGAGCTAGATACTTTTAGAAGTATTATCTTATTGGTGCTTTTAGATTTCCAGCCCTTAGATTCTACTTCTTAATTACTAATAGCCCTTGGATCAAACATTATTTCACCTACCACCACCTACCATTATTATCCCAACTCTACATCTCTCCATCAAGGGCTAAAACTCAAAAGCACGAACCTCATCGTTTGCTTTTACATACGGATTTAATTAGTTTATTTTATGTAATTCGTGTAATCATAAATTTATTAAATTAAATAATATAACGCCCCACCTTCACTATTATTAATAATAATGAACTCGTTAGGCCCAACTACGTATGATAATCTCATACTTAGGCCTAATTATTATTATTAATGTCTAAATCTCTTATAAACCCAATAAGAACTCCATTCTCATCCAATGTGAGACTATTGGGGTGTCACTTGTTAAGCTCCCGACGTCATTCGATCACGACGTCCTCGTCAATTAATCACACACACGCCCTAAGGCCGACGTCCTCGACTCACGATCGACGGGCGATGTGAGACTCGTCTGGCTAGCCGTCATCCGCACTGGCTCAGAGACTACGCCACACACGTCCTGGTGATCCGACTACGATACCAAATGTAACGACCCCACTAGTAATAATAACTCGTTGGGCCCAACCACCGGCCCAAAATGCTTAAGCTCAGTTATTATTACTAGTGTATAAGTCTCTTATAAACTAAATAAGAACTCCATTTCCATCCAATGTGGAACTATTGGGGTGTTATAAATAATTAGCTCAAATTTTCTATTGAAAGATTCATTAAGTATCACATATCAAACAAAGTGATAAGTAACGTACTAAATCAAAATTTTCAGAAGTTAGATAATCGAGTCAACACGGCTAGTAACTCAGACATGTTCCATACATTTTTATTTATTTTAAACTTTAAAAGAATAACTAAGTATATGATATTCGAATTTTATAGAGAAATATTGTCAATTGTCCTAAAGAAAATAAGGGCATATTACACTTTATTTTTCAAACTTTAATTTATTGTAATTTTTTATTTAAATTTTTTGAATTATTATAATAAAGTTCTGCAACTCAATTTAGTTTGCTAAATGCTGACAAATTACTAACGTAAAAATAATATGAAAGTATTGTTACTACTAATACGACAATAACTACGATGCTGTATACATAACACTTACTTATGTATTAATAATTTAGAAATATTTAATCAACTAAACTGGATTGCAGGACTACATTAATTGTAATAATCCAAAGTTCAAGTCAAAAATTAGACTAAATTACAGAAAACCTTCCTATAAATACCTGCATTTTTACTTTTTCTCTTTGATTTTCAAAATCCTATATTTTGCCCTTTTAAAATTTTAGAAATATTTTCAAAGGGTAAAGGTGTAATGGATTGGAGAAAATGACCAAATTATCCTCACTTCTTATATAAAGAAAATAAATAATTTGTTACTATATTTTTATTATTTTGAAAGATATTTTCGGTATAAATTACAAAAATAGACAGAATAGCGATGGATGGAACTCCTGGGGGGTGGGGGCGCGCTAAATGCAACAATTTAAAATTTTAAAAGGGCAAAATATAGATTTTTAAAATTCGGGAAGGAAAAATGAAAAGACAATTTTCTATAATTTAGCCCAAAAATTATTATGAATTAAAATTTCGGAACCAAACTGTCTAAAAAAATTTTAGAATGCACCGGATGCATTAGTGACGTGGTGTCACAAACCAATAAAATATTTTTTTTTAGAGATATATATCCCATCATAATTATAAAAATATATTTTATTGTCTTTTATTTGAAAATAAGCGATATAATTGTTTGTTATTAATGACGTAGTGTAAGTGTGATAACGTAGAATTCCTAAGTTTGAGGATGGTGGGGGTGAGAGTGTAATTCATTCACTCTAAAATTAATGTTGTACCATGTCCCCCCTTGAAATAGCAAAGTAACAAACTACAAAAATGTTTCATTTATTATTGCGACCATTTTTCACGTCTCCTTTCCCCCTTATTATCCTCTCTCTGATCAGTAGATCTTTTCGTACGGAACAGCCCGATCTTCGGATTTAATCTCCTGGGCCCCACTGCCCCGTGCGGCTTCTGCATGCATGCAGCTGCAGCGTTATTTTTTTTGACAACAATAATAATAATAATAAATGCGCAGTTTAATATTGAGGTTAATTTCTTCAATGTCCAAAACGACAAAAAATTGTCCATTACTAGTTTGGAGATGATGCATATGGACTCCGCGTGACGACGCTACAACAAAAACGATTTATAGCAATATTTTTAAATATAGATATAAATTAAAAAAAATACTGTTAATTAAATTATTTATATTTTTAAAAAGTGTTGCTATAGGTAGGGTGTTAGGTATATAATGTAACGATTAAAGAGTGTCGTTATAATCTAAAAAGTCTTTAATTTTACCAACACTTATTTAAGACTTTAGCAACAGAAACTCTATTTAGATTGGGTGTTGTGGCGGAGTAGAACGACAGGAAAAGCTCTTTCTAGAATTTCAGTGGATTAAGTAAAGAAAGAAGGGAAGATAAAAATCGGTCCTTTTTTTTTTTATGTCTGTGATCGGACCAAATGGGCTGGGTGTGGTGGGTTGAGTAAAATAATCTTTTATTTTTGGTTGGATTGGATTTTATATTTAGATATTAGTAGATGTTTTTTTTTAGTTTTAACATAAATGCGATACTTAATCAAAAGTGTCCTAAACATGTGTCCCTATAACATAAATGCGATACTTAATCAAAAGTGTCCTAAACATGTGTCCCTATAACCTAATTCTGTTGTAGTGCGAGTGTAGACACATCTCACACTTCTGGTTGATCTGTCATTCCGATCCTAACTCTAATATTAAATATAACGATTCGATCTAAATTATCGGCTCAAAATGTTAAGCTTGTTATTATATCTAACCCAATCAAACGACATATTCATATATTTAGTCATAACTATTCGATGTGAGATTATTGGAATATCACACTTAATATATAGACATTTAAATGTTAAGAAACATATTTATATAATTTTAAGCCTTGTGTATATTTGAGTTTTACTGGTAGAGTCTATGGTGCATGAAAAATATATTTTACACCTATTGCAACCTACTCGACACTGTTTAGGGAATCCTAATTTTCATTAACAGTATATTTGAAACATATAGGGTTAATTTCATAGTTCTCTATAGTGAACAATAAATATATTCCTATAAAGTTTAACTTTCATATATTATTTCTGTAAAAGTTTTGATGTTTTCAAATATGTCTGTTAAAAAATTTTAATTAACTATAGGTTAAATACTTAATCCTTATTAATTTTTGACATTTTTATCCCTTATATTACATTGTTATAGCTTTTTGAGAAAAATATTTATTATGGCAAAATTAAAAATATAAACATCTTTCTAATAGTTCTCTAACGATAACAAATCAGAAGGACATATTTGAAAATATTAAAACTCTAACGATGTATATCACAAATCAGAAGCACATATTTGAAAATATTAAAATTTTTGTAGAAACAATATATAAAAGTTAAACTTTATAAAAATATATTTGTCATTCATTATATTTGTAGGGATCTATATGAAATTAACCCTAAGTTATAATAGGGTTAATTACATACATCTCTTTGTAAATATATTAATAACGGATATGTTCCTACAAAGTTCGATTTTCATATTTATCTTTACAAAAGTCCTAATATTTTTAAATATATTCTTACTGTTAGGATCTATTAGAAAAATAGAGTGAACAATAAATAAATTATTTAACTCCGATTAGTTAATAAGATAAATTAATTGACCTTGTTATCTCTTTTATATTATTTATTACGATCGAAAGGAAAAAATTGATTGGAGATTTTTGAAATGACATATTTGTGATGACGTAAATATCATTTTAATTATCTTCTATTAAGAAAATAAAGAGTACTCTAACGGTAACAAATTAAAAGGGCTAATACAAATATCACTAGACTATTTGTAAGGATAAATATAAAAAGTTGAATTTTGTTGAGACATATTTGCTATTCAATATATTTATAGGAAGCCTCATGAAATTAACCCTTTATAATATATAGGCATTATAATTAATATTTATCACATCTATTAATAAATTAAATCCTTATTTGACCCTTTATAATTAAAATTTAAGAGTGCAATACATGGTACACTGGATACAAGCAATAACTACTCCTAATGCATTATAAATATATAAAGTATGTTATAATTATAACAAATTTTGTACACTGGAAAGATCGAAATAACTCTCTTCATTGCATGATCCCTTATCACTAATAAAGATGTCCTTTTAGAATAAAATTAATATAAAATTAACAAAATGATATAAAATTAATATTATCAAACTTCTCTTATTTTTAAAAAAATTTCTCTTATTTTTATATTATCTTAGAAATTGATATTATCAAACTTAGCATTAGTTGAACAAGGGTGTAAGTAACTGCGCTGGAAATACAATTGCTTATAGATTCGAATCCGGTGTAAATATAATAGTTCGCATAAGTGTTACAAAAAACGTCCAAAAAATTTAATTCGAATCCGGTGTAAGTTTCTTGAAATCGCTCGATTTTGGACTCAAACTTTAAATTTTAATTTAATTTTAAATTTATTGTTCAGATTTAACTTTAATTTTAAAATTTAATTTTCAGATTCATTTTGAAATTTTAAAATTTTAAAATTTCAAAAATAGATTTCAAACTTAAAATTTTAAATTTTAATTTCAAATTTCAAATCTCAAATTTTAGATTATAAAATTTTAAATTTTAAATTTCAAAATTAAAATATAAAATAAAATTTTATATTTTATATTTTATATTTTAAAATTTAAATTGAATAATTTAAAATTTTTAATTTTTAATTTACAAGTTTTAATCTTCAAATTATAAATTTCAATTTTGAAAAATTTAAAATTTAAAATTTAAAATTTTTAATTTTTAAAATTCCTATTTTAAATTTAAAATTCCAAATTTTAAAAATTAAATATTCAAATCTTAAATTTTAAATTTTAAATTTTAAATATTCAAATTTTAAGGTTTATATTTTAAATTTCAAAATTATTTTAAATTTAAATTTAAATTTTAAATTTCATAATTATTTTAAATTTCATATTATAAATTTTATATGTTAAATTTTATATGTTAAATTTTATATTTTAAATTTCATAATTATTTGAAATTTCATTTTAAATTTTAAAGTTTGAATTTAAAATTTTAATTTTAGATTTTAGATTTTAAATTTTAAATTTTAAATTTTAAATTTTAAATTTTAAATTTTAAATTTGAAGTTTGAAATTCAAAATTATATTTTTAAATATTAAAATTGTATGTTTTAAATTTCATAATTATTTATACTTTTAAATTTAAATTTAAATTTTTAAATTTTGTATTTTATATATTTTATAATTATTTTAAATTTTAAATTTTAAGTTTTAATTTTAAAATTAAAAAAATTTAAATTAAAATATCAAGTTTAAAATTTTGTATAATTTTAAAATTTAAAATTTTTATTTTGAATTCAAATTTAAATTTAGATTTTAAATTATTTTAAAATAAAATTTAATAAAAATATTAATTTATACAAATATTAAAAAAAAATTTACCAAATAAATTTTAAAAATTGTTTCATAAAAATTATTTTTATTTAAATTGAGAGAAACACTCTACCATTTTTTTAACCAAAATTATTTCTTAAAATCAAAATCATGTTTTCAAAAATCAATCGATTAGAAGAAGCGAGGCCAAACGGCCCGTACTCATACGCCCAGAGCTTTTTAATTCGTCGGACACGTGTACGGTTGGGAATCTGAATCACGAGGCGGACGATCGAGATCCTGGGAGCAGTGCTGCGTGTCGGATTCCTGTGATGCAACTGGTCCCTGTCAGCTGATGACGTCCTGCGGGGCCCGCTCGGTAGCTAATAAGAAGCCGTCACGTGTTCCACCTGGCACTCCAAATCCAATTTGTTGAATTAATTGTTATTCACAACTAAAATAAGGGATAAAAAAAAATAATAAGAAAAATAAAATAAAATAAAATTGAACAGTTCGTATAGGCATCTTTTGTTCATTGGGTACGGCTGGGCAATGAAATTGACTTTTCCTTCTCTTCTATTCTATCAAAGAAAGAAATGAATGATTCATTTATGAGTTGAGCTAGAATACTCTCAAAAGCACCAAGGGTTTGGTGTTTTTGAGTTTTTAGCCATTGGTTGGAGAGATGTAGGGTTGAGATGATGGTGGTAGGTGGTGATAGGTGGTGGTAGGTGGAATAGTATTTAATCCAACGGTTATTAGTAATCTAGAATTAGATCTAAGTGCTAGAAACTCAAAAGCACCAAGGGGATGGTGCTTTTGAGAGTATTCTAGCTCAACTCTTCATTTATCACCCTTTCCTGTGTAGATGTAAAAAAAAAAAAAAAAAAATTATGATGGCCCTGTTACTTTATACTTCTTTTGAGAGAAAAACTCAACTTTGACGTTACCTTTTCTTTTTTCTTTTTCTTTTTTTTCTTTTTTTGATCCCGAAGTAACTTTTATCAACTGGCGCTATTTTGTTGCGGAGTAATTGATTAGATATATTGACTTTCTATTAAAACTATTTACTGATCCGTTCTTAACCAGCTATGCCCTGTATATATTTATACATGCATTTATACAGATGTTCGTCTTTTTCGATTTTGCATATTCTAATCGAATTTTTAGAAAATTGATCAAAATACCCTTATTCCTTTCTCTCTCTCTCTCTCTCTCTCTTTTTTCTTTCTCTCGTTCTTTTCTTCCCCTCTTCGAAGAGAGAGGTGGAGAGGAGGCGGGCCCGCCTTCTCTCTGCTCGCGCGCCCTGGCACGCGTCTGCACACCACTCGCCCTCATCGCCTTCGACCCTACTAAGACTGCGCTCGCTGCCGCCTTTCGAGATGCCCTTCATCGCCTTCGACCCATGCGACCTCGCCCTCTCACCCCTTACCTGCCTTGTCTCTGACCCCCGCCAAGGCTGCGGCGTGATCTTTTTTTTTTTTTCCTCTCGAAACCTCCTCCACTGCCTCCGCGGCCCTTTGCAACCCACCTCCATCTCCACTGTATCAATCAAACTTATTTTTGCGAACCCGCTGTTCTCACCATCGTCGACGATAATGAAAATAAAATGTTTCTCGGTGCCAAGAAGCTCACTAGCGAGGGAGGGGGCATGCGATCATTCGCGCCCATCGGGGGTTGACGATAAGCGAGGTGGAGATGACGAAGAGCGCGACGGCTGCTTGGGATAAAAGGCGATAGTGAACGCGGCCTCGGTAGGGTCGGAGGCGAGGAGAGCGGAGGTGCACGGGAGCGACTTTGCTCATACACTTTTGTTTGCTTAAAAAAAAAATTAACTAAAAATAAAAAAAACTAGAGAGTAAGAAAGAAGAACTAGAGAAGAAGGAAGAATATGAAGTTGTAATGTTAAGATAAAATTATACTATTTTAGAATAACGTTGCACTATTATAGATGTAAGTTGCACTCTATGAGATGTAAACTGCACTCTCATCCTCTGCTTTCTTAAGGAGAAAACATATTGTAACTGTAACGACCCAGCCCACTAGCAACAATAACTCGTTGGGCCCAACCACCGGCCCAAAATGCTTAAGCCCAGTTATTATTACTAATGTCTAAGTCTCTTATAAACCCAATGACAACCCCATTCCCATCCGATGTGGGACGATTGGAGTGTCACAAACTCCCCCTGTTAAGGCCCTGACGTCCTCGTCAGTCTAATCACACACACAGCCTACGATCACCAAGTGATGTGAGACTCGTCTCGCTAGCCCGTCATCCAGACCCTGGCTCAGTCGAGACTCGCCACACATGTCCAGCTGGTGAACCGGCTCTGATACCAAATGTAACGACCCAGCCCACTAGCAACAATAACTCGTTGGGCCCAACCACCGGCCCAAAATACTTAAGCCCAGTTATTATTACTAGTGTCTAAGTCTCTTATAAACCCAATGACAACCACATTCCCATCCGATGTAGGACTATTGGGGTGTCACAGTAACTATCTTACAAATAGTGTAATTTTCGTTTAAAAAGTATAACTTTTATTTTAAATGGTGCAGCTTACATATATGACAGTGCAACGCTCTCTTAAAATAGTGTAATTTCATCTCCTTCTTTCATTTCCTCTAGTTTTCAACCGTTGGATGAAAAAATGTGCAGTTGGATAATAGTGGTCCCCTAAAATTGAGTGAATAGCCGGTTGAATAATATAATTTAACAGGTAAAAATAATCAAAGGATAGATTTAACGACAGAAAATTCAATATCATCAAGAATTCGGTACTATCCATAATATAGTAGCTGGATTCTCTCTCTCTCTCTCTCTCTCTCTCTCTCTCTATTTATGTGTGTGTGTGTGTGTGTGTGTGTTATGACTTATGTAGATAAAGAGAAAAAATGAATAGCGTGAAATGACTAAGCTTAAGAAATATAGCACACAAACTCTTTTTTCGAGGTGAAAACATTTCTAAAAATTTCAAAAAATTTGATTTATAATACTTTCAAATACATCAAAACATTTCTAATTGACGATTCTGATCATCGAAATCAAATGCTCTAAGCTTAATTTTGAAGGTAGGAAATTTTTAAATCCAAATCCTCTTAAAATTAAGGATTCTAGTCGTTTGAGAGAATTTGAATCCAAATCCTTGCTTCGTAAATAGAATGAACCTTAATAAACCAATAACTTTATTGATTGAATGATAAAAAAAAGATTTTAAAATACCGTTAATAGCTAATAATTAATTGATCCAAATTCAAGTGGGAGATACATATGCAATTAATACTAAAATAAATGAACTTGATAAAGTACACAGAAAAAAAAACCAAGATACTTTAAAATGGCCTCTATATATATATATATAAGAAAAGGTATTCAATGTGCATAGATTTTTTTGAGTATAGGGGAGTAATGATTTTTGGGTACCACTTTATGGCGAATCACTGTTCGATATATTTATCACATTATTGTATTATTATTTATTTATTAATAAAGCATAGTATCTAACGTTGAACATTTATGGTCGAATCTCTTCTTGCTAGGATCTTATCTAAATTTTTATTTATTTATATATTTCTTTAATTTTATCTCGTTCGTAGATCTCTCGTCGATTTCATAAAAAAAAAAATTAAATAAAAAAGAAACAGTAAAAATATAAGAAAAATAAAAGAAACGGCCAAGGATTGCTAAAAAAATAAAAGTATAAATAAAAAAAAATGAAAACAAAGCAATTCAAATATAAAAATAAAAGTGTAATAAAAATAAAAGAATAAAAGACAAATTAAATCACGTGTCACGGATGCTTTATAGTTCGAATCAGAAATTACAACTAATTAAATTTTGAGGACTAAAATATCACGTGTCTCATAGTTTGAGCTAAAATTGCAACGCATTAAAGTTCGAGGACTAAAGTGTCACGCGCCTTATAGTAGCTGTAGATTTTTGTTTCAGCTGTTACTTTCTTTTTTCTTATCACGTAGTTTGTTACTTTATGCCTCTAATAGATCTAGCGGGTAGGTCGTTGTTTTCAATTACGACACCCAGTAGGAACTACTTAATTGTACAGTAGTTCTTGCGCTCTCTATTGTTGTTCTTTTTCTGCTTCAGAGCTCTTCACTCCTGTGGCTGAATCTAATTGAGGTAAAAAAGTCGCAGGCTAGCAGATTCTCTATCTGTGTGGTTCCTATTAATGAAATACCCTACAGAGGGCGACTTTTGATAGTAACATATTGTATATACTAGGACTAGTGATGCAGGACGGGTCAAACCTATCCTACAAGTAATTATTCCTAGATGTGGTAAGCAAAAATATTTGCAAAGATAAAATTAAACGAGCAATTTTTTTTTTAAGAAAAGAAAAACGTTCTAAAAGAAAATTAATGAAGTAAGAAAAGTTGATCAGATAGGAGATTGTACCATACGACATCCAGCTCGCGAGTACGCGATTAAACTATTGTGATTAGTCCAGATCATCCACAATCTATTTTCAACGTCCTCCTAGTCATGCTTGTAAATACCGTGTAATCGAATTTCGCCCAACGATAATAATAATCAAGTATCTTGAAAGATCAAAAAACTAAACAATTTTTTTGAAATTTAGGACGATAAACACAGGTCTACGAAGTTTTTTCGAGAAAGAAAAAAATAGGAATCAAAACATTCTATAGACCAAGCTTTTATTACCAATAGATAATTTGCGTAAATTGAAATATAGAAGAAAATACTAGCTTGTGATGTGCACCGGGTTCATCCAATGTGTGAGCTTGTTGGTTCACTCCCTGTGCAGGAGCTTGATGAGGTGTGCAGGAAAATAAAATCACCTCGGGAAGTGCGCGCAAGGAGCTCGTCAGAACCGGAAACCCTATGGAAAAAATAAAACTTTCACCCAAAAATCCTTTGCAAGAAAATTCAAAATTTTATTCAGTAATTATCGTCCCTTTTCATAAAACCTTGTAGGTTATTTATATTATAATTACATCCGAAAAATCTCAACTAGAGATTTATCTAAACGGAAAATAACCGAAAATCTCAACTAAGAGATTTATCTAAAAGAAAAAAATAACAAATATTTCTAACAAGAAAATTTTAAAATAACCTAAAAATAAAAAATAATCTTCAAATCCATATAACGGGTTTGGGTGTCAACTTGCGCAACCTTCGTTGATAGACCTGAATCTCGGGCGATGATACGGGTCGGGTTCGGTCTGCATCAACTAGCGAGGACAACTTTCTATACTTTATTTTCAGTTATCAGGGAGATGGATGATGTTCTATTTAGGTAGTTAATATAGAACTTGCTAGGCTACTATACTATCGAGTACGTAGCACGGAGGACTTTGTCTACAAAGTTGTTTCGATGATGCGCTTTCAAATCGACGATCGGCTACGTTAGACTTGATCTACACTATTAAAAGTATTTAGAAACTAAATTTCATAATTTTTCGATATCATTTACCTATCAAATAAGTAGTTTAAAATTGAACGGCTGAAAATAAAAACCTCATAAAAAATAATGATAAAAGATTTAAATTTAAGATCAGGTATCTTGATCTTACTCTAAATAGTGAAAAAATTTCTATAAAATTTTCATCGAATTTGGATTGTTTTACATCGTTAAACTCTCAAACGCACCACATCGGTCATTAAATTGTCAATTTTGAGATCTTTTAATCACTAGTCAAATGATGTCGAAAAAATTTGAAATTTAGTTTTCAAGTACTTTCAATAGTGTAGATCAGGTCTAATGAAGCCGATTGTCGATTTGAAAGTCATATCGATCATCGAAAATAACTTAGTAGCACTAAGCCTTCGTGCTACCGATAGTATAATAGCCAGACTCGTTAATATATGTAGAATATAGTTCCTGTTGTATATTAGTTTTTCTTTCCAACTCTGATATTAGTTGTAACATCTAAAATTGTTTATACATACTCACTACAACAAAAACAGTCTATAGTGGCACTTTTAAATATAGGTAAATGTCAAAAAAATGCTGCTAACTAAAATTACCGACACTTTTAAAAAGTGTTGCTCTATGTGAGGTCACTAGGTATATAGTGACAGTTAAAGAGTGTCGCTATAACCTAAAAGAGTGCTGCTAATTTACCAACACTTATTTAAGTATTTAGCAACCGCCGAAACTCTATCTCATTGACTGTGGTGGCAGAGAAGGACGATAGGAAAGGCTTTTCGTCTATAATTTCAATAGATTGAGTGAAGAGAGAAGGTAAGATGATAATTTATTTATTTATTTTTATTTTTTCTCGCTTGTCAGCGAAATGCGCTATACATTGTTGGTTGAGTAGAATAATCTTTTATTTTTGGTTGGATTGGGCTTTATATTTAGTCATTAGTAGATATTTTTTTAAATTTTAGCGTAAATGAATGACTTACTCAAAAGTGTTACAACACGTATTCATATAGCACTAATTACGATATAGTGACTTTTGACGCTTCGTGTGCACGAGACTTTTCGCGTACGTGACAGGCCCGTTGGCAAGCTCCGATTCCAACCTAACCCGAAACATGACATTAAAGATAAAAGAATAATAGTAGGCCCCAACACTCACCCGCGTAAATTAATATGGAAGCATCAATTGGATTTTCACTGCACTTTCGTATATGTATTGATTGATATCGATCCCGAGAAGTCGCAGATTCGATCCAAATTTTTAGTCACGCTCCAAATTTTTAGTCACGCTCAATTAAGAACTCAAAGACTATCTCCAGAATAATTAATATATGTTCTTATAAAGTAATAAAATTACACATTTTAATGCTATAAACGTTAGTTACTAATAAATACATATTTTCCCAAGTTATGTGATTTGTACATATTTTCCTCTTTATTAGTTGGTAATCATTTTAATCTTGAACAAGAATCTTTTTAATTAAGTGCATGCATTTATGTTATTTATTATTTTTAATAATTTTATTCTACTTCCGTGCAATTTTATTTTATTAATACATGAACCCTAAATTATAAGCCTTAAAAATTTTAAGAACTACAACAAAAACGGTTAATAGCGACACTTTTAAGTATAGATATAGGTCAAAAAAAAATATTGCTAGCTAAATTACAGACACTTTTAAAAAGTATTGCTATATGTGGGCTCACTAGGTATATAGTGAGTTAAAGAGTGTCACTATAATATAAAAGAATGCTGCTAATTTACCAACACTTATTTAAGCACACTACAATAAAAACGGTCTATAGGGACACTTTTAAATGTAGGTACATGTCAAAAAAGTACTGCTAGCTAAAATTACCAACACTTTTAAAAAGTGTTGCTATTGTTGGGTCGCTAGTTATATAGTGACAGTTAAAGAGTGTCGCTATAACCTAAAAGAGTGCTGCTAATTTACCAATATTTATTTAAGCATTTAGCAACTGCCGAAACTCTATCTCGTTGGCTGTGGTGGCGGAGGAGGACGACAGGAAAGGCTCTTCGTCTAAAATTTCAGTGGATTGAGTGAAGAGAGAAGGGAAGATTGTAATTGATTTTTTTTTTTCTTTTGTTTGTAATCAGTGATAGGTGCATGTGTGATGGATTGAGTAGAGTAATCTTTTATTTTTTGTTATATTGGGCTTTATATTTAGGCATTATTAGATTTTTTTTAAGTTTTAGTATAAATGAGATACTTACTTAAAAGTGTCCCAAACATATGTCTCTATAACCTAATTCTACTGTAGTGACATTTAGCAACCACCGAAACTCTATTTCGTTGGTCATGTGGCGAAGGAGGACGACAGGTAAAAGCTCTTCGTCTAGAATTTCAGTGGATTGAGTGAAGAGAGAAGGGAAGATGATAATCAAATTTTTTTTTTCTTTTCTGTTTATAATCGGGCCAAATGGGCTAGGTGTGGTGGTTGAGTAGAGTAATCTTTTATTTTTGGTTGGATTAGGCTTTATATTTAGACATTAGTAGATGTTTTTTTTAAGTTTTAGTATAAATTTGACACTTACTCAAAAGTGTTCCAAACATGTATCCCTATAACCTAATTCTGTTGTAATATATACCAAACTAATAATAATAATAATAATAATATTTTGAAACCTAAGAAAGATGTACTTGATAATTAATTCATAATTTTAAAACTTTACTGGTATAAATATGAAATTGTCCCTTATTTTGTTTGGCATAAAAAAAATAGTATTAAAAAAGGGGCAATTTCAAACCTGCCCCTCCAAAATTTTAAAATTTCATAAATACTCCTCCAAAATTTAGAATATTATTAATACCCTTCTAATTATCCAAAACTATCACTAATATCCCTTTAAACATAGAAAACTATCCCTAATACCCTTCAAAATCCCAAATACGAAGCCTAAACCCTAAGCTCTTATATTTATAAGAGAACTAATAATAATTTCCAATTTGAAAGTATGATTATGAAATTACACTCTTTTAGAAGGGTATCGAGAAAATTAACCCAAAAAATACAATAATAATTTTTTTTTTTGAAAAATGTGCTTTTAACCAATAAAAAAAAGGCAATACCTGTATAATCCAAAACTAAATGTACATATTACATACTACTCTAAAAATTTAACCAATTTTAAAAAAAGAGTACTTTTATTTTCACCTAAAAATTGTTTTTTGAATCAATTTTATTTGAAACTACGCAGATGCCTCTGTGGTTTAATAAATTATGCAAAGTTATTATTATTATTATGTACATTAAATGTTTAACCAATTTATTTACTCTGGTTTCGTACCTGTTATTATTTTTCTATTGAGCTAGTACAAGGAAAATATTCAAGGGTAATTTGCACTTTGGTCCTTAAACTATGAGTCGTTTGACACTTTCATCCTCAATATCTTTAATTTGCCGAATTTTGTGGCTTGAACTTTTCAAATTATTATAATAAAGTTCCACGACCTAATTTAGTTGACTAAATTTTAATACATCACTAATATAAAAGTGATGTATATACCATCTAAATTACAGGCGCATCATAAATTACAACACTGTTAAATTACTTCTATATTAATTATTTATTAATATTTAATCAATAAAAATTGATTATAAGACTTAATTGCAACTCTTCTGAATGTTTAAGCTAGAAATTATAATAAATCAAAAACCGAGGACCAAATTATCACCCGTCGTATAGTTTGAGAACCCAACGTACGTGCAATTTACCAATTATTCAAATAAGAGTTGAATTAGAATATTTCGAAAGTAAATAATTATTTTTATTTGCAATACATTAAACTATGGGTATATATTATATGTTTAATGGTAGTATGTAGTAACAACTATATTACAATTGTAATTACGTACATATTTAAATATGGTATTTGGTTAATGCATTTGAATTCAATTGATGCAACTGGAACTGTATTAGAAGGCTCAACTGTATCAGTTGGAATTACGTTCAAATTGACTGTGTTATTCCAACAGCAGTAGTTGGATAGAGTAATTTTAGACGAAAGGTGATGAGTTTACCTCTTAATAACCTTTTAGTTTGAAAACATTATTCTTTCCTACAAGAGGGTAATCGTACCATCCTACTTATAAAGTGATAAAATTTTATAAATATACCTCTCAATGGCATACAACTAAATAAATTATTTGTAATTATAACACGTTTTACTACATTTAATCAAAGAAGATGCATGCAATTATAGTTGTTGCATTTTTAATTGCATGTATTTTCAACCACACCATATTTATAATTACATTCGACTATATCATTAAATATGATTTATTTGACATTCAAATGGTCTTGTGTTGATATATAGAGTCCAGCTAGCGCATACTTTCACTAGTATAGAGGCAAAGCGCGGAGGGCGGAGGCTGAGGGGCGAGGGGTGCGGAGTATCGGGGCTGGAGAAGCGGCGGCCGGAGTTATGAGAGTGTCGTCGTGGGAGAAGGAAAGGCGGCGGCGGCCAGCAGAGGGGGGTGTCGTCGTGGGAGAAGGAGAGGCGGCGGAAGGAGGAGGTGGATTTGTCAGAGGCGATGAGTAGGGCGGGCGTCGCGGAGAAGGAAAGACCTCCGCCTCCGCCTTTGTCTCCACTGCTCTCTGGGAAGAGAAACAAAAAAAGAACGAAAGAAAAAAAAGAGGAGAGAGAAAAATGTATAAGGATATTTTGGTCAGTTTGCTGAAAAAGTGGACCGAATATGTAAAAATAAAAAAGGTAGCCCGATTTTGCAAAAGCCCAAAATAAATAAATTTTTTATGCCAAAAGGCCTAAAAAATTTAACTGATTTAGAATGTACTATATACATCATTAAATTAGAAAACGCAACACATCGACCATTAAAATTATTCAATTTTGAGACTACTTGATCGAAAGTTAAATGGTCTTGAAAAATTACAATTTTTTTTCTTTCTAAAAGGTATATATAAATGCTATAAATCGTCGATTAAGATGCCTCGTGATCAAAAATAAATTAATAGTACGGAGATATGATATATATATATATATATATATATATATATATATATATATATATATATATATATATATATATATATATATATATATATATATATATATATATATATATATATATATATATATATATATATATATATATATATATATATATAGAGAGAGAGAGAGAGAGAGAGAGAGAGAGAGGATTAAGTTACCCACTTCGATTTATTTTATTTTATTTTTAAAATGAACTCTAGAAATATAAAACTGTGCTAGATGTATTATATAATTTGTATGGCTAATACGAGATCTATTCGAGAATACTTGTTTACTAGATAAAACAATTAAGTTCAAGTATTGTAAAATATATTTAATAGTACTGATCGTTTGTCCATACAACCTATCATGGAAAATAAGTTAAGAATAAAAAAAATCATATTACTATATATATATTATATGAGTAATGCTCCTATACTTTCTTTTTTTCGTTACCGTTCATTCACGTCTATTCAACGGTCCAGATTTAATTTTTTTAAAATCATGACCTACAATAGCAGGTCACTTTGGGAGAGGTACCAGTTACCAGGTACCTCAATGAAGGATATTTTTGTCTTTTAATACATAGATAATTTAGTCATTTTACCTCTATTATATTTTCTTTTTTTTTCTCTCTTTGTTTCCTTTTTCTCTCTCTATATTTTCTTTCATAATTTGATATTTTATATAAGAAAAATTTCAAATGATTTGACAATATGATTTTTTATATTTTCAAGTTAAATTAATTATTTTCGATTTGAAATATTTTAAATGTAAATATTGTTTACACACGCAAATATTAAAATTTGATATATTTTCACGTTAATTAATTATTTTCGATTTGAAATATTATTTACACATCCAAATATTAAAATTTTAATTAATTTCAAATTTTGAATTAAAATATTAATTTATATTTGAAATTATGAATCAAATTTAAAATTTAAAGTTGATTTGATAAGCTTATTTAAATCATTCTATTTTTTAGATCTAATTTTCTTTTAGTTAGTTAATGAAGAGACGGTGAATACTAAATATTTTAAATGTGTGTTGCATAGATTTTCGTTTTCTTTTATGAGTATGGAATATTTTTTTATTGAGCGTTTGTGAAAAATATTCAATAGTAGATATTATTAGGTTAATAGAAATTTGGATAAAGATGCTTTTTTTTTTGTTCTTGTAAATGGAATGTAATATATTTTTTGCTACTAAAAATAGGTCTCTCAACAACAATTTTAATAATTATCACAAATCAATATAAATTTGTGAATCACATTTATCTACAAATTTAAAATTTTAAATTATAATTTTATATGTTATATTTTATTAAAAAAATATCTCATATTTTAAATATTAGTAGATAAAATTGAGATAATTTTTATATATTCAGCTTTAAAAAATATGAATAAATATTATATATACGAAAGCTATTACGTGATTCGATATTATGTAGGTGACGGGTATTACGCGTAAGAAAGAAATATTTAAGAAACGCGTAGATTGCGAATATTATTTATGATAAAATGCGATATTATATGGACGGCTGTTATTAGAAGATATGGTACATATATAAAAAGTGAAATTCATCATACTTAGAAATAAAACTGTTTCTAAAATTACTATAATTAATATCCCTATAATTAATGCATAATTTTAGGACCTCAATTCTTAAAAATAAAACTATTTCTAAAATTTCTATAATTAATGCATAATTTTAGGGCCTCAATTAAAAGTTTTTTAAAATATTGTATTGTTTAATTACCAAACTAACCTTAAATAAAATAATTTTTTTACCTGCTAAGTATGAAAATTACATTTTTACCCTTAATTAATCAAGGGTTAAGATCTTTCTTATTTTATTTTTTTTTAAAGTACCGAAGCATTACTCTATATTTATAGTATTCTACATTGTACTTTTTAAATAATTTTTAAAAAAGAAAATGTTAAATGCTATACATGCAAGTAGTCAAAGCTTAATTAATAGCTTATACAACTGTATTAAAACTTCTTTTATGATAAAGAAGATATTGTCTACCAAATGAATTGAATACATATATATCTTCTTTTTTTCTTTTTTTTTCCTATTTTCTAACAGTTGCTTGTATCTTTTAGAGATCATTATTATATGGATTAAGCCTATAAAATTAAATCATGTTCAAATTAGATCTTTAGAAAACAATTACAAGAGAGTAAATTGCAATTTTGGTCCTCAAAGTTTGAGCTATTGATACTTAATTTGGTCCTCAAGTTTTAATATATTGTTATTTCTTGGCTCAAAATTTTTAAATTACTATAATAAACCCCCACAGTCCAATTCAATTAGATAATTGATGATGTGTTGCTAATATAGCAATGATGTAATGGTATTCTAAATCATTGTTATATCAACGAAACAAAACTATTTAGTCAACTTAATTGCAATAATTTAGAAAGTTTAATTCAGAAACTATAATAAATTAGAATTTGAGGACCAAAATTGTAGTTTTCAACAGATCTACTTTGAATAAGATATAACCTTATAAGCTTAATCCATAGAATGATCTCTTGAAAGATACAAACAACTGTTAGAAGATAGGAAACAAAAATAAAAAAAAGATATATAAATGTGTTACATTTGATAGACATTAATTATCTTGTTAGGATGCAATTAAATCTTAAAAAACTTAAATAAATAAGCGAATAAATCCTTTTCAGAATATTATACAATGCGGTGATACTTTGGTCTTCAAACTTTACTTTATTATAATTTCAAACTCGAACTTCGTAAATTATTGTAATTAAGTCTTGCAACCTAATTTATTTGCCTAAATGATATAAAAATGACGCAATGTCACAATTTTTGTCGTATTGTTCATTACAAACATATTAATATTTAGACAACCAAATTATGTTGTAGGACTTGATTAGTAATTCATAAAGTAGTCCGAGCCAGAACTTATAATAAATTAAATTTTAAAATCAAAGTGTCATGCACCTTATTGCTTGAGAACCGAAAGTATAATTTATCCTTTATATATATATATATATATATATATATATATATATATATATATATATATATATAGTAGGGCTACTATATTATGAGTAGTAGAGTCCTACTACTCATAAGTTGTTTTCGATGATAGAGCTTCCGAATCGACGATCCACTCCGTTAAATATGATCTAGAATATTTAAAACTTATAGAAAATAAATTTCGTAATTTTTCAAAATCATAATAAAGTCCATCAAATGGGCATAAAATGAGCACCGAAATCGAACGATGTCCTAAAAATAGATGATCGGATCCTTCAATTTAAGATCGAGTTATTGATCTTTATCTAGGTAGTGAATAGAATTTTCTATAAAAAATTCAACATATTTCAATTCTTTTACACCGTTAAACTACCAAGTATCTCATATCGGTTAAAAATTGTCAATTTTGTGAGCTTTTGATCGTAAGGTAAATGATTTCTAAAAATTACGAAATTTATTTTCTAGAAGTTTTAAATACTCTAGGTCATATTTAACGAGTGGATCGTCGATTCAGAAGCTCTATCATCGAAAACAACTTATGAGTAGTAGGGCTCTACTACTCATAATAGTATAGTAGCCCTACTCTCTCTCTCTCTCTCTCTCTCTCTCTCTCTCTCTCTCTCTCTCTCTCTATATATATATATATATATATATATATATAGAGTAGAGCTAAAATACTTTCAAAAACACCATGGGAGTGGTTCTATTGAGTTTTTAGCCATTAGATGAAGAGATGTGAGGTTGAGATGATGGTGGTAGGTGGGGGTAGGTGGAATAGCGTTTGACCCAAGGGCTATTAATAATCAAGGAGTAGATCCAATGGCTAAAAACCTAATAGCACCATGGGGGAATACTTCCAAAAGTATTCTAGCTCAATTATATATATATATATATATATATATATATATATATATATATATATATATATATATATATATATATATATATATATATATATATATATATAAAGAGTAGGACTACTGTGCTATTAGGAATATAATAGTCTGTATGTTCCTATGTTTTTAATCATCCATTAATTTTGACGGGTGATTAGGGTGCAAAAGAGAAGAGAAATTGGGGAGAAATTTAGCAGCACAATTTTTCTTCACAATTAATTCTCTTTTCTCTTTTACCCTAATCACCCATCAAAATTGATGGATAGTTAGAAACTTAAAAACGCAAAAGCTGTTGTACTTCTAATAGCACAGTAGTCCTACTCTCTCTTTCTCTCCTCTCTATATATATAAAGGGGTTAAATGTATACAGGTCCCTACAAATATAGTCAATTGCGGATATATCCCTCCAAAACGGAAACTCCATAAGTTATCCCTGCAAAAGTTCTAAGTTATGCAGATATGTCCCTACCATCCAGATCTGTTAGAAAATTTTCGTTAACCACTGTTTAAATACTCAACCATGGTTAATTATAGTGTGAATTGACGTATTTACCCTTATTCCTCTTCCTTCTCTTCCTCTTCCTTCTTCTTCGTCGTCGGCGAGGAGATGCGGCGGCGATGGCGACGACGGTGGCGAACCCTCTTCCTTTTCCTCTTCCCTTTCCTCCCTTCTCCCTTCTCCCTTCTCCCCTTTTCTTCCTTCTTCCTTCTTCCTCTTCCTTTTCCCACTTCTTCGTCGCCGATGTTGAGGGCGACGATCTCCGGGTAGAGCTCTGGTGCCCCGGCGTTCTTCTCTCTTCTTCGTCGCCGAACCCAATCCCGCGCCGCCGCCGCCGTCGTCCGCTTCGACGGTCCGAAGAGGAAGAGAAAGAGAAGGGAAAGAGGAAAACTTTTGGAGGGATATGTTTATGTGGGTAAAATGGTCATTTCACGACTCTACTGTTAAAAAACAAACAGCTCATTAATGGAGGTTAACTGTAGGGACATCTGCATAACTTTGGACTTTTGCAGGGACAACTTATGGAGTTTCGATTTTGTAGGGATATATCCGCAATTGATTACGTTTGCATGGAGTTGTATGCATTTTACCCTATATAAAGAGAGAGAGAGAATGAGTAGGACTACTGTAATAAGTATAGACTCCTTTGCACTCATAAGTTTTCGGCCGTTGGATGAATGGATGTGCGATTAAGATGATGGCGGTCTCAAAAGTTAGGATAATAGTAGTTACCTAAGATTGAGTGGATAGTTAGTTGAATAAAATGAGCTGACGGATAAAAATGATCAAAGGGACAAATCTAACGGTCGAAAACTTATGAGTACAAATTAAGGGTTTATATTTAAAGTAACCGGACACTCTCTCTCTCTCTCTCTCTCTCTCTCTCTCTCTCTCTCTCTATATATATATATATATATATATATATATATATAAATTAATTTATGTAAGTTAGAATATTAATTTTATATTTAATATGAGCTAAAAATTAAATAATTATGTGTACGCCTGAATACTACTCTTTATTTTATTCAATATAAGACTATTATTTTTATTAAGTCTAATACGAATTAAATTAACAAATGATGCCCAAAAAGATCGAAGTGCACATACAAAATAAAAGACCCCAATATTATGTAGTGTGATAAATTATTGAGACTACGATTCGCAAAATATGATCAAACCAATGATCAAACACCTAAGCAACAAGCAATAACAAATTAATGCGCACGCACTAAGAGTCTCTTATTGTTGTATAAAATTTTGTTAAATTAAAAGGATTAAAAATTTTAGATCTGTCTCAGCAAGTGTAGCTAGTATTAACTGTACAAACGTTTTTAATGCAAACACATGCTCCTTGCTTTGGATATTCTAATCAATTAATGGACCAACCATTTTTGATAATATATACATACCTTTTCCTAAAAGCGCTTGATTATTCAATGAATCTCTAAACAAATGAGATCCATGCATGGTCCATGGATGGAGCTTTAATTTTATTGTCTAGGGCTTAAAGATGCGTGTTTCATGGTTGGATATATATGATAATAAGTTTTATTAAGGCACACATCATATGCCCAAGAATCATGGGACACACATATGTTCTTGTGTTTCCTTTATGTCTAGGAGGATATATATAGGGCTGGCAAACGAGCGAGCCGGCTCGTGTTCGACTCGCGTTCGGCTCGATATTTGGCTCGCTCGAGCTCGGCTCGAATTAATTTCAAGCTGAGCTTGAGCCTAAATCTCGGCTCGAAATTAATTTCAAGCCGAGCTTGAGTATTACTAGGCTCGTTCGAATTAGGCTCGAAAAGCTCGAAAGCTCGAATATATATATATAGTCTACAATATCATTAATAGTACCAACCACTTATTTGTTAGATTTTCGGTCATTGGATGATGAGATGTGTAGTTAGGATGATAGTGATTCTCTAGAATTGAGTAGGAGATTAATTAAATAGTATAATCTAGTGGGTGAAAATGGTCAAAGGGTTAGATCTAACGGTACAAAATTCGATAACACTAAGCATTTGTACTATCGATAATATAATAGCGACTCTCTCTCTCTATACATTTTCGGCTACTATACTATTTATACTATTGATAATCCGAGCATTTTGTGCAATCGAGTTTTCTATCGTTAGATTTACCTATATATATAAAGTTCAGCTACTGTACTACCGATAGTACCAAGCATTTGGTATTCTCGAGTTTCTTCCGTTGGATCTACCCCTTTGGCCAATTTCATCTGTTAGATCACACTATTCAACTAGCCACCTATCGAACCCTAGTGCTATCATCCCGACCGCCCATCCCTTCATACAAGGGCCGAAACCTAATAGCAAGCCATTTGCACTATCAATATAATATAGTAGTTTAAATATATGTATAATATTATAATATAGTATAGGGCTACTATACTCTTATAAGTATAGATCTCTTTATACTTATAAATTTTCGATCGTTGGATGTGCGATTAGGATGATAGTGGTCCCTAGAATTGAAATAGTTGAAAGAATAAATCCAACGATCGAAAAGCGATGAGTATAAATGGATCTATACTCAAAACAATATAAGCAAATTAACTCTCTCTATATATAATTATATATAATATATACTTTAATTATATAAAATAATGTATATTATGTATTTTAATTATATCTATATAGAATTTAGATTATTGGACCCACAAAATTAAATCAGTAAAATTCTACTCTAATTGCTCTCTCTCTCTCTCTTTTTCACTTGCTCGCAGAATTATTTTTCCTAATTTTTACAATATTATAATATCTTATTTTATGCATTCATTTTATATGTTGAATTATTAGATATATTTTGTATCAAATTTGAGATAATATTTTATAAAAATTAAATTATAGATTGCACGATATTAAAAATTTCAAGCGGCTCGTTTAGGGCTCGAGCTCGCTCGACTCGAAGTTAGGCTCGCTCGAGCTCGCTCGAATTAATTTCAAGCCGAGCTTGAGCCTAAATTTAGGCTCGAAATTAATTTCAAGCCAAGCTTGAGCTAAGGTAAGCTCGCTCGAGCTCGGCTCGTTTCCACCCCTAGATATATAATAAGTTGCCCCAAAAGTTAGTTTCCACAATAATTGATAGAATTAAGTCACCATTAAAATATTTATTTAGCGTGTTTTTGACATTGCTTATGCTTATATTCTCCACTATACCATTGAATATTGAAATGTTCAAAAACTATTCTAATTCTAATACGTTTAATCCTTTTAATCTCTTAGATCTAGCTATCATCCAAAATATTACAGCCAGATTAAAAAGTTATTTATTATTTTTTATACATATATAAGGCTATTTAAAATCTTACTACGAGTATAATATTTTACTCATTTTCTTTCTTTCTAAATTCTAAGTCTCGATGTTTTCGCCAAACAAAAGCATACTCACAAGTACTAGGAGCCGGGCTCCAGCCCACAATGATAGTCAGTCGGAGAGTCGCGCGCTGCCTAAACCAGACTCATCTTATACTTTTGGCTGGCAATTGGTTTTGCTACTACTATAATCTTAGTGCACTTAATCTTTTTAATCTCTTTGACTTGGCCACTTTTCAAAATATTATAGCGGAGTTAAGAAGTTTAATTTTATTATATCTTATATATGAAATTATTTTAAATCTTGGAAGTGTCACATACAGAATGCAAATAAATAATTCAAATAAACATTCAAAAACCATCCGCTTTCACCACTTAAACACAAACTAATTAATAGTCAAAAATTACTAAATGTAGCTTTCTGATTCTTAATCATGATTAAAGGATTGCATCAATGCTTAGCTGGCAAAAACCATACTATGGAATTAAAAAATATAAAAATGGGAGAGCATTAATAATCTCTACTTCAAAGTACAATGCCATTTAATGGGTGTCTTTTGAGGAGGACCCCACAAAGCAACAACATGGGCAAAGAGTAACTCATGAACACATTTATATTTTATTTTAGGGTTAAATGCATACAGGTCCACGCAAACATTGTCATTTGCGAATATATTCCTGCAAAATAGAAACTTCATAAGTTGTTCTTGCAAAAATCCTAAGTTATGCAGATATGTCCCTATAGTTAACATCCTGTTAGGTTTATTTTTTAACGGTGGATTCGTGAAATAACAATTCTACCCTCACAAAAATACCCTTCTAAAAATCCTAACCAATAAACAGAGGATCAAAATAGTCAATTCACATCATTAACTATTCATGATTAAGTAGTTTAACAGTAATTAACAAACTTTCTCTAACAGACTCTAACGGCAAGGACATAGCTGCATAACTTAGGACGTTTGCAGTGACAACTTATAGAGTTTCTATTTTGCAGGGATATATCTGTAATTGACTATGTTTGCAGGGACTTGTATAGTTGTATGCATTTAACCCTATATTTTATTATATAGTAAAGGGTTTTGTAATGTTATTATATATACGCCACTACCAATATATTTAATATATATATAGTACAAAAAGATGGGGATTTCTAAAAGATACCCAATCAGGGAATTAGAAGTACAAATTTATGGATTTAAAAAATAACGTAAAAATGCATGGAGACCCTCCTCAAACAATAAAACTTTCATTTTGATTTGGATTAATTGCATATATATATATATATATATATATATATATATATATATATATATATATATATATATATATATATATATATATATATATATATATAGAGTTGAGCTAGAATACTCTTAAGAATCTGAGGCCCATTTTACTCTCGAGTTGTTTCGATGATAGAGCTTTCAAATTGACGATCGGCTCGTTAAATATGATCTAAACCATTTAAACTACATAGAAATTAAATTTCACGCACTTTCGATATTGTTCTTGTATCCATCTAGTGAACAGAAAATGAATGGTTGAAAATGAATATTCTTTAAAAAATAATGATAGGAGTCTTGTAATCAAGATCAAGAGTATAGATCTTGTTTTAAATAGTTTAAAAAATTTTCTAACAAAAATTCAATTGATTTGGATATCTTTACACCGTTAAACGAGAAAACGTCTCTTATCCACCATTAAAATTACAAATTTTGAAACCCTTTGATCATTAGGCAAATGATGTCGAAAATATTTGAAATTTGATTTCTAAACACTTTAAGTGGTATAGATCATGTTCAACGGAGCCGATCATCAATTTGGAAGCTCTATCATCGAAAACAACTCGAGAGTAAAATGGGCTCAGACTTAAGAGTATTCTAGCTCAACTCTATATATATATTCCTACAAAAGAATAAAACTACGTATTTATATCTATAAAAGCTTCAGTTACGTACTACTTGTACATAAAATATTCCGTTAATTTGTTGGTTGATGACAAGATGTTAATGGTTATGGATACACAAAGTTTTATTCGAATTCGAATCCGAACAAAGTCAATTTATAAGATACGAAATGAATATAATTTTGAATATGGATATAAATAACGAAAATACAATAGATTTGGATTTGGGCATGATGTCTTTTGCAAAATTAGAAAAATAAAGAAAAAGAATAAGAACTACGGAATCTTTCTGGGCGAATTTCTAAGTTGCCCCTTCGAATCTTAACTTGAATTGATTATATATCTATATATATAGAGTCCGGCTACTATACTATCGGTAGCACGGAGGCTACCAAGTTGTTTTCGATGATGCGGCTTTCAAATCGATGATCGGCTCCATTAGACTTGATCTACATTATTGAAAGTATTTGAAAATTAAATTTCATATTTTTTTCGGCATCATTTGACTAGTGACCAAAAAATCTCAAAATTGACAATTTTAATGGTCGATGTGGTGTGTTTGAGAGTTTAACGATGTAAAACAATTCAAATCTGATGAAAATTTTATAGAAAATTCTTTTCACTATTTAGAGTAAGATCAGTGTATCTGATCTTGAATTTAAATATTTTATTATTATTTTTTATGAGATTTTTATTTTCGATCGTTCAATTTTAGACTACTTGTTTGATAGGTAAATGATATGGAAAAATCATGAAATTTGGTGTCTAAATACTGTTAAAAGTGTAGATCAAGTCTAACGGAGCCGATTGCCAATTTGGAAGCTGCATCATCGAAAACAACTTGGTAGCACGAAGGTCTCCGTGCTTCGATAGTATACCACCTAGCACTCTCTCTCTCTCTCTCTCTCTCTCTCTCTCTCTCTCTCTCTCTATATATATATATATATATATATATATATATAGAGAGAGAGAGAGAGAGAGATCCCGCTACTATCCTTTTAATAGGATAGGAGGACTTGTCTATCAGTTTTTAGCCTTTGTATCAACTCTTTTCATTTCTAACCATTGGATTAAATACTATAACCCAGTGGGGACCACTCAACCCTAGGGGGACCATTCAACTCTAACCGACTAATATCATCCTAACCCTACAATTTCTCATCCAAGGGTTAAAAACTTGATAGACAAGTCCTATCCTATTAATAGGATAGTAGCCTAGCCTATATATATATATATATATATATATATATATATATATATATATATATATATATATATATATATATATATATATATATATAGAGAGAGAGAGAGAGAGAGAGAGAGAGAGAGAGAGTCACTATACTATTATGAGTACGATCGCCTCGTACTCATAAGTTGTTTGCGATGATAGAGCTTCCGAATCGACGATCCACACCGTTAAACGTTATTTACATTTAAAACTTCTAGAAATAAAATTTTATAATTTTTCGACATCATTTACCTTACGATCAAGAGGTCACAAATTTGACAATTTTTAACTACTTATGAGATTATTGCTAGTTTAACTAAGATAAAAGAATCAAAATTTGTTGAATTTTTGATAGAAAATTCTATTCACTATTAAGATAAAGATCAATAACTCCGATCTTGAATTGAAGGATCCGATCATCCTTTTTAGGACGTCGTTTCGATTTTGACCGTTCATTTTATGCCCGATTGACGGACTTTATTATGATTTCAAAATTTACGAAATTTATTTTTTAGAAGTTTTAAATACTCTAGATCATATTTAACTGAGTGGATCGTCGATTCTAAGCTCTATCATCGAAAGCAACTTATGAGTAGTAGGTCTCAATACTCATAATAGTATAATAGGCCTATATATATATATATATATATATATATATATATATATATATATATATATATATATATATATATATATATATATATATATATATATATTGTGGGGCTACTATACTATTATGAGTATAGAGCCCTTTGTACTCATAAGTTCTTAGCCTTCTGGATGAAAAAATGTACTAAGGTTATGATGAGAATGGTTATGGTTAGATTGATAGTGGGGCCCCTAGGGTTGAGTGGGTGGTTGGTTGAATAGTATAATCTAACGGGTGAAAATGATTAAAGAGTAGATCTAACTAAGAAAAATTTATGAGTACAAGAGGCTCTATACTCATATAAGCATACATATATATATATATATATATATATATATATATATATATATATATATATATATATATATATATATATATATATATATATATTTATATATAGTAGGGCTACTATACTATTATGAGTAGTAGAGCCCTACTACTCATAAGTTGTTTTCGATGATAGAGCTTCCGAATCGACGATCCACTCCGTTAAATATGATCTAGAGTATTTAAAACTTCTAGAAAATAAATTTCGTAATTTTTCAAAATCATTTACCTTACGATCAAAAGCTCACAAAATTGACAATTTTTAACTACCGATATGGGATACTTGGTAGTTTAACTGTAAAAGAATTGAAATAGGTTGAATTTTTGATAGAAAATTCTATTCACTACCTAGATAAAGATCAATAACTCCGATCTTAAATTGAAGGATCCTACTCTATATATATATATATATATATATATATATATATATATATATATATATATATATATATATATATATATATATATATATATATATATATATATATATATATATCCCGCTACTATACTATTATGAGTACGATCGCTACTATACTATTATGGGTACGATCGCCTCGTACTCATAAGTGGTTTTCGATGATGGAATTTTCGAATCGACGATCAGCTCTGTTAGACTTGATCTAGCATATTTGAAGTTTCTAGAAAATACACTAAGGACTTGATGTTATCGAGTTTTCCACCGTTAGATTTAACCATTTGATTATTTTTAACCATTAGATTAATATACTATTCAACCAACCAATCACCCACTCAACCCAAGAGGCCCATATCATCCTAACCGCACGTTCCTCAACCCAAGGACTAAAGACTAATAGCACCAATAGCTTGGTGCTATTATTCCAGCATGTATATATATATATATATATATATATATATATATATATATATATATATATATATAGAGAGAGAGAGAGAGAGAGAGAGAGAGAGAGAGAGAGAGAGAGAGAGTAGAGCGAGAATAATTTTAGAAGCACCAATGAGTTGTTGCTTTTAAGTTTCTAGCCCTTGGATCTATTTCTTTATTTCTAATAGCTTTTGGATCAAACACTATTCCACCTACCACTATCATCTCAACCCTATATCTATCCATCCAATGACTAAAAACCCCAAAGCACCAACCTATTGGTGCTTTTGGAAGTATTCTAGCTTTACTATATATATATATAGTTGAGCTAGGATACTTTTACAAGTATCACCTCCACGGTGCTTCTAAGTTTTTAACGATCTACATCCCAATTACTAATACCCCTTGGATCAAACACTATTCCACCTACCACCACCTACCACCATCATCTCAACCTCACATCTCTCCATCCAAGGGCTAAAAACACTAAAATAACACCTAGGTGATACTTGTAAATGTATTCTAGCTCCACTATATATATATATATATATATATATATATATATATATATATATATATAGAGTCTCTACTATACTTTTATGAGTATAGAGGCTCTTGTACTCATGACTTTTTTTCCATTTTATCCACCCTTTAATCATTTTTACCCGTTAAATTATACTATTCAACCCACCACCTACTCAACCCTAGGCCCACTATCAATCTAACCGTAATCACTCTCATCCTAGCCTCACATTTTTTCATCTCAACGGCCAAAAAGTTATGAGTACGATGGCTCCAATACTCATAATAGTATATATATATATATATATAGAGAGAGAGAGAGAGAGAGAGAGAGAGAGAGAGTCATTACTATATTTTTATGAGTATTACCCTTATACTAAGTTTTAGCCCTCAATTTATTCTATTGATTATTTTCACCCGTTAGATCATATTATTTAACAAACTACCTACTTAACCCTAGATGACCACTATCATTCTAAGTGGGACTACCATCATGCTAACCACACATCCCATCAATCAACTTAAAAATGTACGAGTATAAAGGGGTCTATACTCATAAGAGTATAGTAGCCCCAATCTATGTATATATATATATATAGTAGAGCTAGAATACTATTAATAGTAAAACGTTCTTTTTGCTATCAAGTTTTTAACTCTTGGATTAAAAATTTTAGGGTTAGGAGGATATTAGTCGGTTAGAGTTGAGTGGTACCCCTAGTGTTGAGTGGTCCCCACTGGGTTATAGTATTTAATCCAATGGTTAGAAATGATGAAAAGTATTAATCCAAAGTCTAAAATACGGGTAGCAATAATAAAATTTTGCTACTAATAGTAGCCTAGTCCAACTCTCTCTCTCTCTCTCTCTCTCTCTCTCTCTATATATATATATATATATATATATATATATATATATATATATATATATATATATAGAGAGAGAACTAGAATACTATCGGTAGTAAACGAGCTGTCACGCCCCGGGTTGCATATTCACCGGGCACGCCGACAAATCCGCCGTATACGAAAGAATTTCTTCTGTATACGGCGTACTGTAACAACATACAAGGCCACAAGCAGTAGCATAGAGTTGAAATAAAATATAAACACGCAGGTAGGGAAAAACAAACTTTATATACATACAAGTAATCAGATACAACGCTACTCGCTCCAGCGAGTTCAACTGTATGTACAAAAGTGTCCCAAACCAAAAACTGTCACTACCTGCAGGAGGGTCCTCTAACTCGGCACTCGACGGGGAAGGGCTCTAGCTCGCGACGCCCTTGCCTCGATCCGACTCAGACGGAGCAGCAGCCGCAACAGAAGGCCCTGCAACAACAGTGGAAGAAAGAGGGCGTGAGAACTACTATAAAAACAAGTAGTCCTCAGTGGGTACCGCCCTAAACACATCGGTCCACCCACTAAGTCTACGGGGTAAGTAAGAAAGTAAAAGAAGCTGGAAACACTTGACAGCTAACAATCCCTATACTATCCTGCTCTAAACCACTCTCTGTAGAACTAGTAAAAGCTGACCCAATCTTACGAGGGATTGTGAAAGCACCCGTCCCGCCTGTCGAAGCAACACTACAACTACCCCAATGGTAGCTAGCGGAGAGCAACCCACAACGAGGGCGCAGCGCCACCAACGCAAAAGCACTAAGCCAGACTCCGAGCGGCACTCGTGGGCGCGAACCAACCGAGTATGCTAGCGTATCTCGTCGAGCTCAACTGCTCTCACGCTGTGCATAGTCAAGTACACTGGTCCAAGCACTAACACACCACGTGCCCTTGGCACCAATCGTAACCACACAAGATCGGTCCTGTCAAACCCCCGACGGTGCCCGACAACCGACGATAAGACTCTGTGAAAAGTGAGCTCGCATCCCCAAAGACGTGCGTAAAAGCAAACTACACTACACTACTGGTATTCATCGCACTCCCGGCGATGATACGGCACAAAACGGCTCCTAGAGCTAAATCCGGTAGTGTAGGCTAATGACGATCCAAAACGTGGTTTTCTCCTAAGTCAAATCCAAGTCCAACATGTATAATATTAAATATTCGCTAAGCATGATTCAATTTCAGATTACTCTACGATAATCATGCATTCAAGCTATCACGTACTGGTCGGAACAGAAGTTTACACATGTTGACTATTATACTTAGGAGTATTCCGATGTAAGCCCACCTCTCAAGCGATCTCCTGGCTGTGAAGGAAGTGGCCCGCGTCAAGGTGATCCTTCGCTGATCTGCCGAGGTCCGAAGTCTCCCGCTGCGAAGAGGCAAAAGTACAATTTCACGAATTCTGTCCGAAAAATAGCGGCTGAGAAAAGCTTAAAGTTAACTAAGCTAACCTTATCCAAATTCAGCGATCCACGGCTCAAAATCTTCGTCTCGCAGTCAAGAATCCAACGCCGCAAGTTTCGACGCGATCCGACCTCCATGCGCGGAGTACTAGCCAAAGTACCGACGGTCGACGCAGATTCCTCAGCTTCAAAGATCTCGTATTCGCATCGGCAAACAGCGGCTCAGCAATTAAGGGTTCCGACAGGGCAAACCTTGTCCAAATCCAGCAAGTAAGGTGTCGTTGGAATCGTCTTGAAGTCGCGGATCCAACGCCCCAAGTTTTGTCGCGTTTCGACTCTCCTACACGAGAGATATGGTCAAAACTCGCGGGTCGACGGTCTTTGCCGGCGACGCAGTTCGAAAATCCGGGAAATAGATGCAACGGAAGGAAACTCGATGGGTTACTCACCTCGAAACGAGCCCTAGGCCTGTCGCCGAGTCGGGGGCAGTGGTCCCGCACGCACGCCGGCCCCTCGTAGCGTCTCGACGCCGAAAGCTCGCTGAAATCTCACGTCGGCGCGTCGTCGTCGTCGAAGCTCGAGCTTCTCTTGAGCTCCTCCACCTCCTCTGGTTGCGAGGCGGGAGCGAGCAGCAAGGAAGGAGAAGAAGAAGCTTCCTCTCTCTCTCTCTACGGTCCAAGATAAGGGCAAAAGGGGTGATGTGATAAGTGCCCAAAAAAAGTCGCCACATACCTGCGCTTGTACTGGGTACAAAACCCCACTTGTAGGTACAAACAGTAACCCGAGAGCCTAACTGCAGGTTATACCTATGGCCCTGGTGGCTATACGGTATAGCAACCATTGTTGTAAGATAGCAACCAACTTTGTACCGTGCACTCAAAAAACCTACTATTTGCGATTTTCGTGACACGTCGCTCTCGCGTTCCCGGGGCCCGTTTAGCGTCTATTTGGCGCTAACGCGACCCGGACTTGTCCCGACACTCTCCAGAGCTGTCGGCAAGCCTCAGGTGCAAAATCCAGGTCTCTACACGAGCCGTTTTACTACCGATTTGTTTTCGATGATAGAGCTTCCAAATTGACGATCGGCTCCGTTAAATATGATCTAAACCATTTAAACTACCTTGAAATCAAATTTCACGCACTTTCGATATTGTTCTTTTATCCATCAAGTGAACAAAAAAATGAATGGCTGAAAATGAATATTCTTTAAAAAATGATGATAGGAGTCTTGTAATCACGATCAAGAGTATAGATCTTATTTTAAATAGTTTAAAGAATTTTCTGACAAAAATTCAATTGATTTGGATATCTTTACGCCGTTAAACGAGAAAACGCCTCTTATCGACCATTAAAATTACAAATTTTGAAACCCTTTGATCATCGTGCAAATGATGTCGAAAAGATTTGAAATTTGATTTCTAAACACTTCAAATGGTATAGATCATGTTCAACGGAGCCGATCGTAATTGTGGAAGCTCTGTCATCGAAAACAAATTGGTAGTAAAGCGGCTCGTTTACTACCGATAGTATTCTAGTAAAACTCTATATATATATATATATATATATATATATATATATATATATATATATATATATATATATATATATATATATATATATATATATATATATATATATATATAGTATATTATCGTATTTTATGAGTATAGAGTCATTCGTATTTATAAGTTATTTTCGATGATGCGGTTTAGAATTGATGATCTATTTTTTTAAATATAATCTAAAATATTTGAATTTTCTAAAAATAAATTAAGTAATTTTTTAAAAATTATAATAAAAATTCATCAAACGGGCATAAAATGAATCGTCAAAATCTAATGACGTCTAAAAATGGACGATCAAATCCTTCAATTTAATATCGGAGTTATTGATCTAGGTGGTGAATACAATTTTCTATCAAAAATTTAATCTATTCCAATTCTTTTACGTTGTTAAACTAGCAAGTATTTCATATCGGCCGTTAAAATTTATCAATTTTGTGGCCTTCTCGATAGTAAGGTAAATGATTTTGAAAAATTATAAAATTTGATTTTTAGAAATTTTAAATAATCTAGATAATGTTTAACAATATGGATCGTAGTTTAAGCTCCATCATCGAAAATAATTAGTAGACGAAGACAATCTTTTTCATAAAGTATAGTAGCTCTAACTCTCTCTCTCTCTCTCTCTCTCTCTCTCTCTCTCTCTCTCTCTCTTTATATTTATATAAAATTTTTTCTTATGAAATAATCAATGAAGAAGGATGAAATTTTTTTTTTTTTTATAACAAGTATAAAATAACCTATTTTCGCTGTAAAGTACCTTCCAAACTAGAATACGTAATAAAATTTGGTATAAATATAAGAAACTTATTTGAATGACGATTTATTTTTTTGAACTAACTTGACCTTTGAAAATTTTAATTTTAATATCAAATATTTTTTAATTCAATCAATCATATGTAGAGTAGGTCTTGTGTGTGCTCCTGAGTCGTTTTTGATGATAGAGGTTCCGAATCGACGATCGGCTCCGTTAGTTTTGATCTAGCGTATTTGAAGTTTCTAGAAAATAATTTTTGCGATTTTTGATATTATTTACCTAGTGATCGAAAGGATTCAAAATAAATAATTTTTAATGGTTGATATATATCTGTCGTTATCAAGTTTAACGATGTAGAAATATTCAAATCAGATGAAATTTTGCTACAAAATTTTTTATACTATCTACAACAAGATCAATATTTCTGATCGAAAATTTTAGTGCTATATCATCACTTTTTTTAGAATTTTTTCTTTCAGTTAAAAATTATTGATTTTGAATCGTTTCGATTGCTAGTTAAATGATATCGAAAAATCGCAAAATTTTTTTTTTCTCGCAAACTTCATATACACGCTAGATCAAATCTAACGGAGCCGATCGTTGATTCGGAAGTTCCATCATAAAAAATGACTCAGGAGCACAGCAGTCCTGCTCATCATATGTATATATATAGAGAGAATCTGTCACTAATTAAGGCATGGACTTTTTCTGATATTTTCCATAAATTTACTTTCATAAAAAGAGTTGCCTAAGAGCCATGCATGGCCACAAATAGAATTAGCCTACACTCATTAATTTTACCATAAATTGATTTCTAAAATGTGGTTTTATATCAAAGTGGTAATGGAATTATTAAAAGTCCAAAAAATGCATGAGAAACAACCCCAAAAATATTAATAACTGGGTAAAAGTTATCCCTTTTCTCCTTTTCCCCTGCCAATCTATATAGCTTGCTAGATCCCAAGCTCTCTAATAAATGGTTTCCTTTCATAAATTATTATAGCTAATAATAATAATGGTAAAAAAAATAGGATAGTAAATTAAAGATGTATTAAAATTAACTATAAGGGAAAAGAAAAGAAACTAGAAACTATTGCTTGGATTTGATGTACCTTCACATCTCATACAACTCAGCTAATGTTTAATGGTTAATATTTTAATCTAATTCATTAATAGGCTTATGTGTTAAAAACTTTTCAGTATTTTTAAAAATACTATTACATAGGTGTCCAAAATTTATAACTTTTTTTTTATAGGGGCAATTGCCTATATACCCCTAAAAAGTTCCCGCTTTTCTTATTTACCCCTCTTATAAGGCTAATATTGAAAATACCCTTCTTATGTTCCAAGTCTTTCTAATATACCCCTGAAGTTAAGCTCCGTCAGTGAGCAGCCGTTATCTATGAAAAATTACCATTTTGCCCTCATCATCATCATCTTCCTCTCATTTCGTCTCCCCCACAAATGCCGGCGATCGTCGCGCGCCGCCGCCCGGCGGCGCACCGCCAACCTCTTCTCCGCCGCTCCTACGCCCGACCAACCCCCCCCTCCCCACCAAGAAATCGAAACCGAAGCGACGCGCGCGCCGCGCCGATGAAGAACCACGGAAAGTGTTGGGACCGCGCTCACGCGGGCGGAGGTTAGGGCGCTCCTCCGCTTGCCATCATCGACGGGGACGGCGCGGGCGCTTCTCGGCGGGGCGGCGGCGGCAGGAAGGGGAGCCACTGCGGTGGAAGGAGAGAGGAGGCGAAGGGAGGAGGAGGAAGATGATGGGAGAGGTGGTGGGATAACTTAAGGAATTATTATAATAAAGTAGGGGCAAAATAGGTATTTTACTTAGATTTTAACTCTAGTATATATTTAATCCACGTTTAACCCGAGTGGGGGTATTTTAGAATAACGGTGGAACATATAAGGGGCATTTTAGAAAAAAAAAAAAAGTTGGGATAGATCAGATATTTCCAGACGCATGAGGGGAAAATGGGAAATTATTTCTTTTTTATATATAAGACATTCAACAATCTATTTAGATAGAGAAAAGAAAAATAAAAAGAATGAAGTTTGAAATAAAAATTATTTTTTTTCTCGTCTCTATTGAAGCTTGAGAAGAGGACAAAGAAAAAGAGAAATGGCCAGAAACAAAAAAAAAAACTTTCATAAATTCTTATAAAGAAGGAGAGGAAGGGGTAGAAATAATACTGTTCTTTTCTGTCTATCCAAATAGAACACAATATGCTATAGAACATATCCACTCAACTAAACTTCCAATTTTGAGGCTTTTATTATTATTTAATTAATTTTAGCAGTGTAGTGTATGAGATTTAAGGGTACACCAAATGCACCCAAAATTTTCTAGAGAGAGAGAGTGGTGGGGTTTGCTTCCATTAAGGGGGCGTTTGGATTGACGTATTTGTAGATTCAACGTAAGTCAAGTGTAGTGGTGTTTGAGTTTCCCTGAAGTGTGATTATTTTTCTGTTGTTTGTTTTGACGTAACTCGTATCGTCCGAAAGTAAATTCAATCACTTCTGTTGTTTGTTTTGATGTAACTTGATGTTGGTAAAATTAATTTTTTGAGTTCCGTTGTTTGTTTTGATGTAAGTAAGTTGATCCCATTATCTCCTAAATATAGTAATAAATTTACCACTATAAAATTTAATCTATTATATAATTAATTTTTTTATTATTATTTAAAGATAATCTTAATTTATTATAAATAAGGTAATTCTAACCCATTATAAAGGAGGTAGAGTTTAGGTTTTACTGTTTAATAAATTTTTTAGAGGAGGTTGAGTGTGGTGAAAGTCGAATTCAAGACTTTAGAGGAGGAAGTCGAGAGTAGGTGAAGGGGAGCTCTAACGTAACTTGAGTTACATTATATTTTTCACTTACATCAAAACAAATAACGGAAGTGATGGAACTTGAGTTCCATCACTCCACTTACACCAAAACAAACAGGCCCTTAAGAGAGAGAGAGAGAGAGAGAGAGAGAGAAAAGAGTGTGTGTGTGTGTTGAGGTTGAGGAGGGTCCCCAATCCCTCATCTTCAATTATATCCCCAAAGTTCTTTAGTTGTTGTTGTTGCTGCTATTGCTATTATTGCTGTTGTTTTTATCCTCTCCACTCATTAAAAACATTCCTTTTCATCAACCCTTTCCATCTCTATTTCTGCCATACCCCATCCCCCACTCCCCACCCCCACATCTTCCCCTCCCCCTCCCCTCCCCCCCCATCTTTTGATTCCTTTCAAAGTCTTCCCCCCCCCCCCCCTCCCTTCTTGATGTCTTTGTGAAGGCAGTCAGACATCCAAATCTCCCCCTCTCTTTTCCCTCCTCCTCCTCTCTCTCCCTGCTTCCTCTGGAGAGGAGCTCTATTTGAGGAAGAAAGAGGGGTTTTCTGTTCCTCCAGTGCAGAAATAGTTTTCCTGTCCCTCCCTCCCTCCCTCCCTCTGGATTGCTGCCAACCACCATCGGAATTGGCGAGATGAGAGATCAGTTCCCAGTCGGCATGCGAGTCCTCGCCGTCGACGACGATCCCACCTGCCTCAAATTGCTCGAGGTCCTCCTCCTCCGCTGCAAGTATCACGGTCAGAACCCCCTCTTGTTCTGATTTTATCAAGATCCTCCAAACTTCGCCCTTCTTCTTATTATAGTGTTTCTTCTTGTTGTTCTTGTTCTTCTTGTTTTCCAGTTACGACGACGAATCAGGCGATTACGGCGCTGAAACTGTTGCGGGAGAACAAGGACAGGTTCGATCTGGTCATCAGCGACGTCCACATGCCTGACATGGACGGGTTCAAGCTCCTGGAGCTCGTCGGCCTGGAAATGGACCTGCCTGTCATCAGTAAGCTCTCCGCCCCCCCCCTTTTCCGCAATTCGCCCTCATCTCAAAGTCTAGAACTCTCTGTCCCCTGCAGTGCTGTCCGCAAATGGCGAGACCAAAGCCGTGATGAAGGGCATAACGCACGGCGCCTGCGACTACCTTCTGAAGCCCGTCCGGATCGAAGAGCTCAAGAACATATGGCAGCACGTCGTCAGGCGGAGGAAGTTCGATCGCGTCGACGCCGACGACGATTACGAGAAGCTGCAAGGCGCGAATTGCACGCTCGGTCACTGCCAGGTTACGGATGGATCCGCCGAGCTCGCCGGACGGTCCACTCGGAAGCGGAAGGACCAGATCGATGATGAGGACGATGATAACAATAACGACTGTGAAAACGATAATGCGCAGGAGAATGAGGACCAAGACCCCTCCACGCAGAAGAAGGCGAGGGTCGTTTGGTCTGTCGAGCTGCACCGCAAATTCGTGGCTGCTGTTAATCAGCTGGGAATAGATAGTGAGCTTCTTTTTTTATGTGTTTGTTTCAGCGTGCGTTACGCGTGCGTTCCTTTCGTTCGCTTTATCGAATAACGTTTATAATGCCTGTTTTACGCTTTTGCAGAGGCCGTGCCTAAGAAAATACTGGATCTTATGAATGTTGAGAAACTTACGAGGGAAAATGTTGCGAGTCATTTACAGGCATGTTTTTCATTTCGCACGCCGGTTCTTTTTTCGAAATGCTTGACTAAAAGTTTCTCAAAATGGTTTCGTGTAATAATTTTGAGTGATCGTGATTGCGATCAATCCGCAGTTTTGAACTACAGCTGCGTACGTTTGGAGCTGTGCTTCCATCATTCAGATCTCCGTATTCATCATTCAAAACTACGCATCAGAGTCTTCCTACAAGTTGAAAAGTGGCTAGAGTCATGAAATTAGAAAAAATAAAAAATAAAAAGAATCTGCTTTTGCAAAAAATGAAATAAAAGTTTACAGATCTGTGAGAAGGTCTAGATTTAAAGCAAAAATCTCTTAATAAAGCTTCAACTAAGGATTCGAGGTTGTGCCCACCATGTCGTACCGTGCAGATAAGATATTGGCACGATGCGACTCTCCTACCGATGGCACGGCTTGAAATCCTATTTTCTTTGATATTAGCAAGTAGTTATCTCAATAAAGTGCAAAGATTTGATAAAAGATATATAATAAGCAATTTGAACGCATTGATACCTAAGAAAATAAATATTTCATGCCGTAATATGTCAGCAGTCGGCACGCATGTATTTTTCTAACCGGCACACATTGGCACGACACGACACGACACGCACCGTGTCGTACTGTGCTAGCAAGTTCTCGGCGGGATCCTATGCCACCGCACTTAAAATCCTTGCTCTAACTAGTTGCTTTTGTTGCTATGCAGAAGTACAGGTTGTACCTCAAAAGGCTAAGTGCCGTAGCAAGTCAACAAGCTAGCATGGCAGCCGCCTTCGGAGTTAGAGATCCATCCTATCTACATATGGGGGCATTGGATGGATTTAACAACTTCCAGTCATTGGCACCGGCTTCTGCTCATCTCCCGGCCCTTACATCCTTCCAACCTAGTGGCCTTCTAAACAGAACAAATCCGGCCCGATTAGGACTTCCGGGACTTTCTCCTGCTGGAATTGTCCAAGTTGGGTGCATTCAGAATAACGCCATCAGCAATCCTATCGACAATCTTGGTAATCTTAGTAAATTTCAATGCATAACAGAAAACCAACATGGGAATTTGCTACAGGGAGTGCCCTCGACACTGGAATTCGACCAATTGCAACAAAGCAAGAGGGCCCAAGAAGCAAATAATGGCTTTCCTAATGGCTTTTCTGGAAATGGACTCGCTAGTGCTAGTTGCAGCACACCCTTCATCAATACAACAAACAATCCTTTGTTGTCGCAATCGCAGACGCAGCTTATCCAATCCAGAGGATTAGGAAGCCATTCTTCAATGGGGATTCCTCTGATAAATTCCGAATCTTCTCAGGGGACTCTTAGAGTTGCTTCTTCTAACTTGTCCTTCAACCATGATAGTTTATCAAACATTGGAACCAATTTCTCTACGGTCTCACAAATAGAGAATAACCCAATTAGCATATCGGCATCCAATTTGCTTGGAGGTTCGCCTTACGATTCTATGGCAGGAAGAAATTTGCAAAATGACTCGAGCTTTCTTGGCGGAAACATGATACATAGTCATGTGACAATTGACGAAAAGCCGAAAATTTTGAACTTCGGAGCAGCAGGCAGCTTCAAACAGAAAACGGAGGAGCTGAAACAAGGGCTTAGGAATGAAGCGAATCAAGTATTCAGTGCTTTTGCTGGTTCATCACAACCGACGAGTCATATAATTGATCCTAATCCAATTAACAGATTGGAAAAATCGAACATTAACGGAAATACAGATATGGGTTTGTTTGGCCAGGCAAACATTAGTGCTCCAGTTCTTCCGCCAAGGTATAAGATTGATAATAGGTCAACTACAGATGGTCAGCTAAATTTCAAGGATGAGTTCCTTTTGGGTAGCTCAAAGCTGCAGGGTGGATTCACTACTAATGGTTGCAACTTTGACGATTTGGTTAGCTCCATGATCAAGCCGGTAATGTTCTAATACATCCTTTTCTTTATTGCTCCTGGTGTTTCTTGTTCCTTTTCTGCATCTTTAGTTGGCGTTCGTTGCTGCTCATGGTGAATCTGACCTGTTACTTTGAATATGTTATTTTGAGAATAAACAACTGAATTTAAAATCTTGAAGATAGGAAATTTGGAAGTACCCTATGATTACTGAGTAGATGGTATACAATTTCAAATTAAATTGGGTGAAATTTTCGGAATGGGCAATGACCAAAAAACGGACTAACAGAATTAAAAACCAGGTCGATACCATCTGAAAATTGTTTTGCATTTTCTTGGTGTCTCTCGTGTTTGAGCGAGCTCTTATATTTTTATCTAAATGCTCAGAAAGTGGCTCTGTGAAACTTCTCGAAGTGTGAATTACTACTGATACACGCAAAGTTGTAGCAAACATTGCATGTTGGCAAATCTAAACTGCAATAATACTTGTTCTTAACGTGCCAAACAATTCTTAACTAAGAAGCCTACATGACTATCAAATGTAGCTGTGGTAGATAAGACTTTTTAACATATTCTCAAGTTATTGGTATCTGCATACTGCTAAGCATATTTTCACTTTTACAACTCACCAACGATATCCTGTTTTAAACCACATTCTGGGAGTTTTAATGCTTAGTTTTGGATCTTTAGTTCTTTGTGAATCAATGGGGCAGTATAATAAATTGTTTACTTTTTAGACTAATTAATAGTTCTAGCTTGCCCGCTGTTTTGTTATTTCACCAATTGATGATGAAAATGGTAAATTTTCTGGTTGAGTGTGGGTTGCATCCTTCTATAGCTTTGGTGTCATTAGGCTGTTCTGATGTACCCAGTTTATGACACAGTGTTAATTACTGTTCTTAGAGGTGATATCATTTTCTTATTAAAACTAACTATGAGGCGTTGAAATTCAAGTTTATGATTATAATTGGTAATGCCTATTGTCATCGTTTTACTACTGTCTAAGTAGTCAGATAGGATTAAATTTTATGCCGAGTTTGGGATCAGAGTGGTTGGCAACTTCAGCTGAACATAAAGAAAGTCTGTAGAGTTCACATCATCCCAGTAGGTTTCCTCAGGCATTAAGATGTCCTTTTCAACATGCTTGTGGATTATTCTTGACCTCCACTTGTGCTTATAAGGTCAGTTTCGTAAGGATAATCTATGTTACTGTTTTTGTGCAGGACTTTATGCTTAAATCCTATAATTTTTTGAGCAAAATTTTGCGAGTAGGATGACCTTCGACTTTATACTAAGGGTCCGTTTGGTTCACGGTTTGTAATATTCTAATAATTCTCTATATTTTCGATTAAAAATATTCAAATCATTATCATTCAACTCAAGTTGGGTAGTTGTAAAAGGTTTTTAGTGAAAGTTGTGGAATTATTGTAGATTCCTAAGGTAGGCATGCTAGATTAATTATTATGGGTTAGGAGTTATTCTCATTTCATGCATGCTGAGGATCATTAATAGTCCATTAATAAGAATATACCAGTTCTTAATAATCTCCTAACCCAAGTGGCTTGATAAGTTAGTAACAAACTTATCATTCCAAATATAAAATAAAATATTCAACATTTCCTGGATATTACAAACTTTGAATCAAATGGGCCCTGAGTATGCACCACTATTCGAAGCTCACAAATGGCAAATGTCTCTTAATCTTTCGCAAATTATCTTCGATTTTTTGCAAATTCTCCTATGTTCATTGAGAACTTTTGGGCTTAAGATATCGAGATAAAGCCTATACATAGGATCCATAAACAGTTATAGTTGCTAGTCTTAGGAATGGAAGAAGTGCCAACTAAATATGTACATGTCATTGATAACAAGTATTAAATTTAACACTAGCGGAAGGTAATTGATGTAGGACAAATTAGGAAAACCTTAATCTATCTTGCAAGTGATGAGCCCAAAATCAATTTAAAACCAAATTTAGAATTTTTTACAAATTTTAGATTAATTTTCATATTTTTTTTAAAATTTATAAAAAAATATTAATGAATTTTAAATCAATTTTTGAAATTAGGAAAAGGAAAAATAAAAAAAAGTAAAACGGTTCTAGCAAAGAGGTTCCAACAATTTTTTGTTTATTTTGTAATTTTTTAAAAAATAAAATTAAGAGAAAATAATTTAAAAGAATTTAGAAGAATTAAGATAGAATAGAAAAGATAGAACAGATAAGATGGGGAAGGGAGGAGAAGATAGAAGCTTTTAGGATGAAGAATTTTACTAGGGCACACGACTAGGAAAGATCGGGGAAGAAGAAGGAAATATCATGACCTCAGTCAAACATAAAATCCAAATTTTATTCCATCATAATTTGTCTCTAAAATTATAAGGTATAGGCTACATTTAAAACCTTCGAAACATAATCCTAATCTAATTCACATCTCACGATTTTAGGAATCTTTCCTAATTCAAAAATATTTAAAAATCTAAACCATATCCTTAATTTTTAGAAATTTATTCCATATGATAAATCCTAAAAAATCTTTAAAACCGACTAAAACAAATTAACAAACAAAATAGTTTGAAAATTAGAAAAAAAATTAAAACCTAAACGACTCAATCAACCCTAATAAAAAAGTTAACTCAAATAAATAAAACATGACTTGACTGAACCCTCTTTGAATCTGGTTCCGCAACAGTAATGATGGGAGAGTTGTATTAATCCTATATATAAAAATGGGGTAGGGTCGAGGTTTATTCTGAAGTCCTGACTTGTTTGCATTGGTTATAGATGAATTGCCATGGATTCTTTGATGAATGTTAGTTGCTGGAGACGACATTCTAATTAATGAAATTAGGGTGTGGTTGATTGACAGCTAGAAGTAAGAAGAGGAAATTTAGCATAAAAACGGTTCCGAATAAAGAGGGTTTGAACCGAAGTCTATAGAGTGCAATTTGTAAGTTGCATCAAGATGGAGAAAATATTTTCTAGGCCAATGTGAAGTAACTAGATTGGAGTGTGTTGTTTTCTTAGATGTGTAGTTCAACAAGAAGGTGAAATTGATGAGGGACATTGCCTGTAAAATTACAGTAAGATGGTTATTCTTACAATAAACTGGAACTTGGGGACAGCTATTTGACGAAGCATCATGTATTGTGGATTAGACACCACATAGTGCATTAATAGGCAGTGCTTTTATAGTTTTATTCATGTAGAAGGTTCTTTGAGGGGTGAGAACTGATTGCAGTAACGATAGGACTTGGTTTGACAAAGAATCTAAAAAGAGTTGAATGAAGCAGTACGATAGATATATTGTCGAAGCCGAGTAGATGGGACTTTGCTTTTAGAAGGCGTAGTAAAAGAGGTAATATCGACCACAATAAACTCTTCCTTTTATAGTATTTGTTCCTTACTATCAATACTCTGAAGACTACTGCAACAACATTAATTTCTGAAGATTCATGTGGAAGTTGTGGATAAATCCAAGCGAGGTCCACTTTTGAGCCTATTTTGATTTGTGCTCTCTCTACTATCTTTACAGACTTCAAAAGCAATTTCGTCCGCACTTTAGAGCAGGTGGTTCTCCCAATCAAGAATTCCTAAATCAGGGTTAGTCGGACTAACTTTACAAGAATAATATCCACTATCCATTCCAAATAGGGTTCCAAAGTGCTAAATAGTGTCTTGATATGGTCTACGTGACATATTTATAAGAATAGCAACCTATTTTGAGGAGTTTTTAAGTTAAAATCTTTGTGTATCAGCAAGAATTAAATAGAAAACTATCTACTTAGCTCAAAGGGAATATGTTCATGCCGATTTTACTGAACGATAATTTGCTCTGAGGCTGAGGGCCTTTTTATCTGCCTTTCTCAAATTATTTGTAAATCTTTCTTCATTTTGCTTATTTTCCTTTTGCCTATATTCAAAATAGAATTCAATGTTCTGCACAGAATTTTCTGTTTAAGCAAACTTTCAATATGACTGCCTGCTGAAATCTAATTCTGCTGTAACCATCCTGCAAGCTAAACCTAATTCGCACTATGTAAATTAAAGATATCTAAACACTTGGTAACGGAACAAATATTCCATGTTGCAATCATCTGCGCATCATACGGAGGTTGTTCAAATTCAAAATCTTCTCATTGCTTCAACTTTGTCACTCTTTTTTTTGCGTTCTGAGACAAATCTTTGGAAAGTACTCTAGTTATAAAACTATCTTTAGGCCGGTTTATACATTGTGTATTGTTATGTGTTATAGCATATGAAAGGTGTTCAAATTCATCATGCGTCTTAAACTCGCTATTTTGTGCCACTCAGGAGAGGGACGACCTTATGTTCGTGGACGGCGACATCGGATGCGACTTTTATCCTCTAGGCGCTTGCATTTGAAGGCTCCTATATATTGGTTTATTTGCGGTGCTTGTTTAGGTAGAGAGTTTGTATCATTATATAACGTCGGGCTCAGCCGTTAGTTACTGTCTCTGTTCATCTTTCTCCTTTCTTAGGAGTGAACTGATCTGAGTGTTTGTACAGAGTAGATAGATGGTTGAGAGCTACTAACTCGAGTCGTATCGTAGATCGTCGTCTCTTTGTTTTGATTTTTCACTCTGTTATAAAGCGCGAGAGGTGGATCCGAAGTAATAATTTGACTCTTTTTAAGTAGTGATAGTGATGATTTTGTTTTTTGGTGTGTTCCCTGGTTTGTTATCTTTGATGAGTTTAAAAGAAAATGCTCCTAATCCTTATGAGAGATTGTTTGGACATGTGACAAACACCTAAATGTTGTTGTTGTTGTTGTTGTTTTTTTATGGTGGTTTAAAGTGTATATATATATAACCTCTAACTTTAACCTGATTTGAAATTGCCCCTCGAACTTTTTATGATTTGATTTACGCTTCTTCTACTTACTAACCGTTTGATTTAGCTCCTTTTGTTAGCAATTTTAGTGATTCTGGTAGAATCAAAATGATAAAAGGGGGTCCCTGGGGTGTGTATACATGTTAACCTTAACCATATTAATAATGTAATGTGACCACTAGGTAGGCAACAATAATTTGCACCATTGTTATGGCTCACTTTTTAGGGGGTTTATTCATTCTAGAATTATTCTAGTTCTTTTAATTTTTTGGGGCTAATCATTGTCGAAAATGTTATGGTCAGACCAAAATACCATATACTCTATAATAATATATATATAGGACTATTCTAAATCCTTAGGGTGTCACATTCTGTCGCACTCTAATAATTTTACATCAAATATAAATGAGGATGTGATTTGGTACATAACGGACTTACACACTAGTAATAATAACTGGGTTTAAGTATTTTGGGCCGGTGGTTGGGCCCAACGAGTTATTATTGTTAGTTGGCTGAGTCGTTATATTTGGTATCAGAGCTAGTTTACTAGCGAAAATGTGTGGCGAGTCTTGGGTGAGTCGAGTCGGAAAGACAAGGTGATAGGGTATGTCGGAATTTAAATCACAAAGTGACCAGCTATGTCGGGGGTCTGAATAACAAGGCTAGCGAGACGAGTCTCCACATCGGATATGAATGTGGATATGATTGGATATATAACAGACTTAGTCACTAGTAATAATAACTAGGCTTAAACATTTTGGGCCGGTGGTTGGACCCAACGAGTTATTATTGCTAGCGGGCTGGATCGTTACATATTCTTTTTCACTTTAAGCTCTGACAACCTTGTTAAGCTCGCACAAGGGGATACGAGACTCATCTTGCTAGCCTTAGCAGATCTTGTGGAGAATCGCGCCCTACCTACAACAATCGTCAGTCGAGAAGTCGGGCTATGCCCGCTAATGATTCTAGCTTAGGAAAAACTTATTTCAAATTTTCGGTTAGTAATTGACTCTGATACTAATTATGACGCCTTACTTTCCAAGAGTGACATCCATTCTAAAACTATTCTATCTTTAACACGCTTAACCTCTTATTTCCTACCATCGTAAAAGAAAAAAAAAAAAAAAATACTGTAGCTAGCCTAAAAGATTTAGGCTTACTATACGTTATATGTAGAATTATTTCAAATTCTTGGGTGTTGAAACCATAGTCTCAAAGAATGAGTAGTTAAAAATTTAAAAAAAAAAAAAAAAAAAATAAAAGTGATCTTCACTAATTGGGCCCTAAATTTATTTTTTATAGGTTTTTATAATTTTTCACTTTGTGGGTGTTGTGTATACAATATTAGATCTCTGAAAACATTGTTGAGGTGTTTAGTTTATATTTACCAAAAAATCTGTCCTCATCTTCGAGAACAAGTGTTGAACATAAAGTAAAAAAAAAAGCCCCAATCTCCAAATGCGAGAAAAAGTATTTGAATATAAAATATTAAAAATACTATTCTCATATCTTTAAGTCTTGACGCGCGAAAAAAATATTGAATATAAAATATTAAAGTATCAATCTTTGGTTGTTTAAAATTTTAAAACATAACAGTTGTTTCACAATAAAGAAAATAAAACTGTTATTACATGCGAGTCAAATTTTTAGATAATCACTGCAACAAAAACGGTCTATAGTGACACTTTTATATATAAGTACAGATTAAAAAAAAATACTGCTAGCTAAATTACCGACACTTTTAAAAAATATTGCTATATGTGGGATTGCTAGGTATATAGTGACAGTTATAGAGTGTCGCTATAATCTAAAAGAGTGCTGCTGCTAATTTACGAACACTTATTTAAGCATTTAGCAACCGCCGAAACTCTATCTCGTTGGTTGCGATGGCGGAGGAGGACGACTAGGAAGGGCGCTTCGTCTAGAATTTCAGTGGATTGAGTGAAGAGAGAAGGAAAAATAGTAATCAATTGTTTTTTTTTTTTCCTGTTTGTAATCGGGCCAAATGGGCTGGGTGTGGTGGGTTGAGTAGAGTAATTTTTTATTTTTGATTGGATTGGGCTTTATATTTGAGAATTAGTAGATATTTTTTTTTAGTTTTAGTATAAATGAGACACTTACTCAAAAGTGTCTCAATTACTCAAAAATATTTCAAACATGTGTCTCTATAATCTAATTCTGTTGTAGTGAGTTATCATTCTTATTCATATCTATCTGTGGGTCGACGGACGAGTATATAAGTTACTCACGAGATGCTTTTTTCTAATTTTTTTTTCTATTCTTATACTTTTCAAACACAAATAACATATATATTATTTTTAAAATATCAAATACAATTTTATTGTTTAAAATATCATAACCCTAGCACTAAACTATAATTTCACATCAATCCAATTGTAGCCTAGCTAGCTTAGCCATCACCTAAAAAAGAAACACCAATATTCCACATAACCCAAAATAGAGTTCATGGTCAATTAATTCCTTTTAACTCCATTATTACTTTAATTATTCATGGTTGTGTCCTCACCACCCCCAAAATTCTTAGTAAAAGCTACAAAGGAACCTGTTCTTTGAACACCTGGTTGGCTATCAAATGCTAAGCTGTCACCTCCCAAGCACAATTCCCTTTTAAAGCCAAGCCCTAACTAGTTAGGAGCCTAGTTAGTTAATTCGCGAATTATTCGCGAATTAATAAAAATCCGAATTAAACGGTCGTTTACAAATTTTTCTCAAAAACTCGAATTATTCGTGAATTTTTGGGCCAGCCGAATTATTCGCGAATAATTCATAAATTATTAAAAATATGAATAAAAAAGTTAGAATTTTTATTTTTAAATATAAATTATTTTATATTCTATACAGAATACGTTTTTTAAGCCGAATTTTTTAACGAATTTAAAAATTAGAAAACGAATTTTATGCGTATTATATCCGTACCGAATTGTTGCCGAATCCGAATTAATTAACTATGGTTAGGAGCGCTATACTTTGCAAATATGTAATGCCTCAACTGCGGGGCTAAGCTCGTACGCTCCGTTTCACTCCGGTATAAGTAAAAACTGTTTATTATATAGATAGATATAAGTTCAGATATGATGAAAATTAAGTTGTTTTCGAAAAAAAAAATAGTGTTTGAGTAGATAAGATTGAATAAGAAAAATAATAGGCAGTTATAAATAGAAAATAATGATATTGCTTTTTATATTATATTTGAATTTAAACTTTTAAATTTTATATCTGAATTTTTAAATTTAAATATATAAATTTTAAATTTCAAAAATTCAAAATTAAAATTTAAAATTTTAAATCCCAAATATAAAAATTCAAAGTTCTCAATTTTAAATTTCAAATTTTAAATTTAAGATTAGATTTAAATTTAAAAATATCAAATATGAAATTATAAATTTAAAAATTTAAAAATTTAAAATTTAATATTATAAATTTTAATTTTAAAATTATAAATTTTTAAAAATTAAAATAAAATTTTAAATTTTAAAATTTAAAAAGTTGTTCCCATCTTTACTCCCACAAGGGGTTCCCACCCCTTATCAGTTTATTTTAGGATAACTCGTTAAAGGGGTGGGATTGCTCACCTACCCTTTTTTTTTTTGCTTGGGTATAAAGGGAGGATCTACTCGTTTATTCAATAAGTTAATTTTTTTAGCTCAAAATCGTAATAAGCTTAACACGAATTTGGGCCAGCTCACTCGTGCTCGGCTCAATATAGCTCGAATATATATATAAATATAACTGCGGAGCTAAGCTCTTAGGGTGTCTTTGGTTCACCTGTTTTAAACTATGGAATCGGAATAGGATTTGTTGATTTCGATAGTTATTGTTTATTTTACAGAAATCAGATTTCGAGTTCCACCATGGAATGGAAATGGCTCAATCCATTCATGGCCTAATTCGATTTTGAATTCTAGATTGATCCATTTCAAAGTAAACTACTTAAAATCTTCTCTCATAAACATCTCCCCCTACTCTTTCTTTATCACTATTTTCGCTCTTAATCAAAACCTTCTCTCAAAATCCTAAATTTTTATTTCGATTTTCATTCCAAAAATGAACCAAATATTTTTGGATGATTTGCCATTCTATTTTTCATTCCAAAACAATCAAATTCTAGTTCCCATTCCTATATTTCACTCATGAACTAAACATGCCCTTAATGTGGGTCTGACAATCCAGCTCATTGCTTGTGAGCCAGCTTGTACCTGTTTGACTCAAATGAGCTCAAACTTGATTGGCACACTCATTAAATGAGCCGAACACGAATTAAATTTTTTAGCTCAAAATCTTAATGAACTGAACACAACTTAAGATCAGTTTACTCATGTTCGGCTCGATATTACTCGAATATATATATATATAAATTTCTACTATCTCGATTTTAGGCCAATTTAAATGTTTAAAAACCTATATGTTGGTAAATTTTAACTTTTTAGATTAAGATTCTAATTTTTTTTAACTTTATTTCAACTTTTCAACAAGTAATAAGGCTGACAATTTAACTTATTGTTCGTAAGCGAGCCGAATACGAACTGACTTTTTCAACTTGATATTTTAACGAACTAGTTCGTGTTTAGTTCGTTGACGGCCCCACCTTAATATCGATACAGTTTCGAACACGACAAAGTAAGCATATTATATATAATTTATAGAACGATAAAGTTATTAAAGTAAGTAGTTAGCTAATTAAATTGCGAAGTCAAAATACCGTTGATCAACTTAAATTAAACAAATTAAAAAAATCGGTAATAAAATTAAAATTTTGAAATATTAGGGAGCTGAATCAAAATTGTCCAAATTCAGATATATTATGTACATTTTTACATTTTAAAATTGACACGACAATTTTAAATTTTACATTGTGAGGCCGTGTTGTTCCACCGTAATAATCCACATCTTCATCTAATCTGCTACATCTTGATAGATAGTGTTCTTATAGCATCCATCTTTTCTCAAAAAAAAAAAAAAAAAAAAAAAAAAAAAAAAATGACACGACAACCGATATGATTGTGATCCAAAAGAGGAAGAGAGAGAGAGCGAGAGAGAGAGAGAGAGAGAGAGAGAGAGAGAGAGAGGTGATCACTACAGTTACAAAACTACCAGTTTGAGAAGTATATATATTAGGTTGTTAGTTTACTGTGTATGTAAAAATGTTAATTTGCTCATACGATATGATTATTTAATGATAAATTGTAGGTGTAGGGAAGAGTTATTAAGAATTTATAACATGGAGAGATTTTACTTTTGCCATTTAATTTTTGTAATATTAATTTAATTTATTCACCTTAATTGAGACATATTTGAATATCGGAATAAGTTATACGGCAATAAATTATTCAAATTGAGAACTTTTTATTATTATTATGATAATTATAAGTGGTTTGAATTTTTCTCCTTAAAAGAATCTTGATTGATATCTATGGAGGATTTAATAGGATGAAATATTTTATCTATGAATAATTTCTCTACGATTAAATGTACAAAACTTATCTAAATTATTATAAAGTATTTTGAGTTGTTGGCTATCCAATTTTTCATAAATTTTTATTTTATTACATTGTCTTTCAATTTGTCTGATTCGAGTCGATCAATGACACTTTGACTTTAAAAATTTGAGTGAGTTGTTGATATATTTTTTCAAATTTAGTTAGTATACTTTATTATATATATAATTCTCGGAACTACAAATTCATCAAAGTAATTAAATTAAATTTTTAATTGCCATTTAACAACACTGAGGATTAAATTTATCTTTATATTGTAAAATGTTATAAGTTTAAATGTCACTAAAAAATGTTTATTAATTAAAGCCTAAAATCGACAACCAACACAAACAATAGGGCCTAATTAAAATATAACTCATCCCTCTTGCTACTAGCTAGATAATATTCTTTCATATGGAGGATCGGTAATATCGTTAAATATAATTTAGAGGGCTCTTTTTTGCAATTAGCCTCATTAAAAAAATTTATTTTAAAAATAACCCCAGCAAATTTAAATTTGCAACAATGGCCCTGATCTTGCCACGCAGGCGCCACATCAGCATCACGTGGACGGAGTGTGGGTGTTTAAGTTGAACACGATGAATCATTCACCGTGTTCTATACTGGTTCACCGTGTTATTAGACACGGTAAATGGTTCACCGTGTTTAATTTAACTATGAGAGAACCCTCTAATCGACTCCTTTAACAATGTACAATCCAAACTAGCTAACTAAGTTTTTTTTAAAAAAATTCTTTTTGGCAACTTAATTACATCATGTTGGACAACTCCAATCTTGAACTGAGAAATTCTAATATTTATATTCTCATAAAATTATTCAGGTTTTTGTTTTGCAGCTGCCTGATACATTAGCTGATAATAATTTTAAAATTATAAAATATGGTTTCCAACCACTTTAAATATATATATTTTATATCAAATCTGATGGTGCGATCATTAATTCTAATTCTATCATCAAGAACAATTTGATAAGACAAATTAAGGTCTTCATCTTCCTAATAACCTCAAATGAAATTATATTTTTCCAAGCTTATTTTGCATATCAATTTTTGTGTTTTTGGCTTAGATTAATTAAATGCTAGCTTGATTAATGGCCACCTAACTATTATCCGAAACATTGGTTTATATAATGGAACAGTACCATTACTTAGAAAAATATTTAACGGCAAATAGATAAAGCACTATATATATATATATATATATATATATATATATATATATATATTATTATTATTATATATATATTATTATATAGGGATAATTGCCTATATACCCCTCATGTGTCTGAAAATATCCAATCTACCTCTACTTTTTTTTTCTTTCTAAAATGCTCCTCATACGTTCCACCGTTATTGCAAAATAACCCATGAGTTATCTCTGTTAAGTTAATACGGGTTAAACGTGAGTTAAATATCTACCACGCTTAAAAAAATTAAAATACCAATTTTGCCCTTAACTTAAGGGCAAATAAGAAAGATTGGTGATGGTAGAGGCAAGGGTATATTGAAAAAGACCAAAAGTCGAAATACTTTTTATGCCCCTGACTTTAAGGGCAAATAAGAAAGATAGTAATGGTAGAAGGGTATATTTGAAAAGGGCAAAATAGTAATTTTACAGAGATAATGAGTTACTTAACAAATTTTAACTCCAAGGGTATATTAGAAATATGTTGGAACATAGGAGGGGTATTTTCAATATTAGCCTTTTAAGAGCGTTAAATCGAAAAATCGAAAACTTTTCAGGGGTATATAAGCAATTGCCCCTATACACTATGGACTGCATATATATATATATGAGTCCGGCTATGGTGCTTGTAAAAGCACCAAGCACATGGTGCTTGTGAATATTTTACCGTTAGATCTATACCTTTGATCATTTTCACCCGTTAGATTATACTATTCAACCAACCACCCACTTAACCCAAAGGGGCCCACATCATCCTAACCTCACATCTATAAATCCAAGGGCTAAAAACTTACAAGCACCAATGACTTGGTACTTTTAAAAGCATAGGAGCTCAATTCATATATATATATATATATATATATATATATATATATATATATATATATATATATATATATATATATATATATATAGAGTTGAGCTAGAATACTTTCAAAATCACCATTGAGGTGGTGCTTTTGAGTTTTTAACCATTGGATGGGAAGATGTAAGGTTGAGATGATGGTGGTAGGTGGTGGTTGATGGGATAGGTGGTGGTAGATGGAATAGTGTTAGATCCAAAGGCTATTAGTAGTCAAAAAGTAGATTCAATGGCTAAAAACTTAGAAGCACCAAAAATTGGTGCTTTCAAAAGTATTCTAGCTCAATTATATATATATATATATATATATATATATATATATATATATATATATATATATATATATATATATATATATAGAACTATGGTGCTTGTAAAAGCACCAAGCACTTGATGCTTGTGAATTTTTTACCGTTAGATCTACGACTTTGATCATTTTCATCCGTTAGATTATACTATTCAACCAACCACCCACTTAACCCAAGGGGACCCACATCATCCTAATCTCATATCTATAAATTCAAGGGCTAAAAATTTACCAGCACCAATAACTTAGTACTTTTAAAAGCATAGGAGCTCAATTTTTTATATATATATATATATATATAGTAGGGCTACTATACTATTATGAGTAGTAGAGCCCTACTACTCATAAGTTGTTTTCGATGATAGAGCTTCGAATCGACGATCCATTCGTTAAATATGATCTAGAGTATTTAAAACTTCTAGAAAATAAATTTCGTAATTTTTCGAAATCATTTACCTTACGATCAAAAGCTCACAAAATTGACAATTATTAACGGCCGATATGGAATACTTGGTAGTTTAACGGTGTAAAAGAATTGAAATAGGTTGAATTTTTGATAGAAAATTCTATTCACTACCTAGATAAAGATCAATAACTCCGATCTTAAATTGAAGGATCCGATCATCTATTTTTAGGACATCGTTCGATTTCGGCCGTTCATTTTATGCCCATTTGATGGACTTTATTATGATTTTGAAAAATTACGAAATTTATTTTCTACAAGTTTTAAATACTCTAGATCATATTTAACGGAGTGGATCGTCGATTCGGAAGCTCTATCATCGAAAACAACTTATGAGTAGTAGGGCTCTACTACTCATAATAGTATAGTAGCCCTACTCTATATATATATAGATGGTCGACGTACATACGCACCATCATTAACGGACGGTAAAAATGGTTTCACGTGCATGCGTGAGCATTAAGCATATCTATATACGTACGTAAGTATTATAATAAATTACATGATTAAAGGATTTTTTGATGAATTTTGTTGATTTTTTTTTTAATTTTTATCACTACAACAAAAACGGTCTATAGCGACACTTTTAATGTAGGTATATGTTAAAAAAGTACTGTAAGTTAAAATTACCGACATTTTTAAAAAATATTGTTATATGTTGGGTTGCTAGGTATATAGTGACAGTTATAAAGTGTCGCTATAACCTAAAAAAGTGCTGCTAATTTACCGACACTTATTTAACCATTTAGCAACCGCCGAAACTCTATCTCGTTGACTGCGGTGGCGGAGGAGGACGACGGAAAAGGCTCTTGGCGGAGGAGGACGACGGAAAAGGCTCTTTGTCTAGAATTTCAGTGGACTGAGTGAAGAGAGAAGAGAAGATGGTAATTGATTTTTTTTTTTTTCTTTTCTGTTTGTAGTTGGGCAAAATGGGCTGGGTATGGTGGGTTGAGTAGAGTAATCTTTTATTTTTGGTTTGATTGAGCTTTATATATATTTAGGCATTAGTAGATATTTTTTTAAGTTTTAGCATAAATGGGAGGGACACTTACTCAAAAGTGTCCCAAACATGTTTCCCTATAACCTAATTCTGTTGTAGTGTATATATATAAATATACTAATGCATTATAACACACACACACACACACACACACACACACACATATATATATATATATATGTAAACCCGCTATCTCAACTAAAAGCTTTTTGTTTTTCAAATGAGCCCTCTAAACTTTAATTAGTAACAAAAAAACAAACTATTTTTTAAAATTTTTATTCTTATATGTAAAATAATAATTAGAGAAGTGAAAGATTGATATATGCTAGTAGATTAAATCTATAAGTTTAAATATTGATATGAATGGATTTTATGATCGAATATAATAAATTTAAGAAAAAATATATATATAAGATATTGCGGTTAAATTAATTTACTAAAAAGAGTTAATTTTCGGAGAGTAGATGTATAAGCTAGCCAAAATGAGAGGGTTCATAATAAGTTATAAAATATTTTAGGACATATGATTATATCAGTTATATATATATAATCTTTTAATATTAATTAGTTATTTAAAAAATTATCTCCTAAGATTAGATATTATTAATAATAACCAAATTAATCCACTCTTATATTACTCTTTTATCTAAGTATTCACAGCATATATATCGCAAGGGTTGTCACTAGGTTTTGTTCAATGTACATGTATGTATGCATGTGGTCAAAGGATACAAGGATACAAACTAGGCTAGACCTAGATCCTTTATGCATGGTGAGAAAGAGAGAGTTAAAACAATCGTTGTACTCTAAAAGCTTAAGTTGTTGTTAGATAACGATAACTTTTTAGTCGGCTCATGACGTGGGTTTGAATTAAATGGGAGAAAATTAATATTCTAGTTTAGCGTGATTCGAACTCAGGACCTCCTACTTTGATACCATGCAAGATAACCGTTGTATTCTAAAAGCTCAAACTGTACAGAGAATAGTGTTTAAACATTTTTATATTTAGCAAGAGGGATCTAACATACGTAATAATTAAAAGCTCAATCTCACTTTATTTGCAATGTATTTAGGATCTCTGGTGCCCACCTTCATATATATCTCGATTTATCATTCTTTTTAATTTGAGAAGTGGTGAATGGCTGATACTGAGCCCTCAATATGTAAATAAAATAAGTGATCAATAGTTAAAATTGAACCTTTGCTTTATTAAAAAAAAAAAATTATTGGTACGTATATGATAGAGAGTGATCTGGTTTACGTGAAAAATATACTACCAGACTAATTGAAAATCGAAAGCTCAATCTCAGCCGATGATAACTTTATTTGTACAGTGATCATGATCATGATCGATCTCTTCTAACGTTCGTATATTATTCTCTTCTATATAAAAAGTGATGAACTACTAAAATTGAATCTTTAAGTACCGTGAACAAAAGTGATTAATTTGTAACATGTTTCTCCTAATTAAGCCTGGATACATGTATAGAGAGAGAGAGAGAGAGAGATCTAAGTTACGCGAAATACGCACAAACAAATCGATTAAAAATTAAAAGCTCAATCTCACACCTCCTTTGATGATCACTAGCTTTATTTTTAGCATCTTTAGGATCTCTAGCGTCCACCAATTCATATCTTGATTTATCGTTCGCTTACTTTAAAAAGTGATGGATGGCTAAGGTTGAGCCCTCAACAAAAATAAAATAAGTGATCAATAATAACATTTGATTTCGTTTTGCTAAATTTTTAGTATATATATGATAGTTAGAGAGATCTAACATACATGAAAAAAAAAAAAAAAAAAAAAAAAAAACTAATTAAAGATTAAAAGCTCGCTTTATTTGTATAGTGATTTATGATTTCTTCCACTGTTTATATACTTAATATGCATGTTATTCTTTTCTATTTAAAAAGTGATGAACAATTAAGATTGAACCTTTAAGTACTGTACACAAATTAAGTAAGTGATTTGTAGCATCTCTCTCCTAATTAAGCCTGGCTAGCTACATGCAATGTATATATAGAGAGAGAGAGAGAGAGAGAGAGAGAGAGAGAGAGAGAGAGAGAGAGAGAGAGAGAGAGAGAGAGGTTTTGGCATGGTAGCTGAGAGAGAGGGCCAAAGGAGAGAGGGGAGATTGGGTGCATGCAGTACTAGTACTGCACTTTAGTGCTGGGAAAGAGGTGAGCAGGAAGACAATGCCCATTCTCCTCATGCACGGATGCCAACCAACAAACCAACAGTCTGCACTCTCCCCCAAAGAGCCCTAGCTAGAGGGTTGTGAAATAATTAATAATATAAATATCAATTTCTCAATACACACTCTCTTTAGTTTAGTGGCTACTAAAGGGGCCATGCATGCACCTTTTCCCTTGCTTTTCAATAACCTTCTCCAATTCCCACCCCTTTGATGCCCCCCAATTACTCACCACCCAAACACCCTTTAATTCCTCTTTAATTTCCATCAATCATATGTCTTCCCTCCTTACAGATAGTTTAATGAACTGCTCCATCTTAAGTTCCTCTGTCTCCTCCTCTCTTTTGGACCATTTAAAGATAGATATTATGTGTTTCTAGAAAACTAATTAATTACCCAGGGCGCAAGTAGTAAAGTATATGACATGGCAGCTATTCTTCAGAAGCTTAAGCTGATAGAAAACAACATTTTAATATTTTACATTGATCTCTTTCACGTCTAGAAAATCACTTATGTTAGGAGTCTGACGTGATTCAAACTCAGAACCTTCTGCTCTGATATATAGCATGTTAAAATATATGAAAAAACTATTTTCTCCAAAAGTTTAAATTGATCGGGAAAGGTGTTTTCATATTTTTGTATTTAACACTTCTCTTGGCGTCTGAGCTCGAGAATTTCTGGCACGCGCGCCTATGATGTGGTCTTGAATTAAATAGGTGCATGGTGCATGGGAGCAACAGGTGCATGCAATAATAACTTCTAATATACAGGAGCAGTTGGGGAACATTCAAAAGGAGTGTTGAGAACAAAGAGGTGAAGCTTAGCCCAACTTTCTACAGTGTGGTGGGATCCTTAATTATATATGTGACCACCTGTTGTTGTCTAGGAAGAAGTAACTCCTGTGTGGAACCATCTCCTCTTGCTTTGTGTACTCCATTGAAGAGGGTTATATTATGTCTCTTCTCATGCATCTATTCCCTTTGGTTGTTGTGGTGGATACTTAACTTCCCAAAAGAAGAGAAGACAGTGGCAGGTTGCTGTTTCCAATAGGTCTAGTTCCCATTGTCCTTTCATACTATATAATAATTAATGTAGGAAGGATTCCAATGTTTTGTTGGATTTTTTTTTTTTTTTTTTGAGAGAGATAGGCAGCACGCTATCCGCTTTGTTTATTTCATTTAGAAATAAACTTAGCTAGAAATTGAATCAACTAGAATTTGAACTTGGGTCTCGGATACCAACCATGCACCAAGCTCTTTGCCACTACCAATATTTTGTTGGAATTAAGTTGGAATTAATAGGGTTTTCACACTATCAACATTAATTGGTTTATAAGGGTTTGCACTAGAGTCTTATTTTTGATGCTGGAGTATCCAAATCGATGATCTGTATAATCTGTACTATTAAATATGATTTAAAATATTTAAGTAGTTACCGACCGTCCCTAGAACAAGTGGCAAAGGACTTGGTGGTTGGTATACCCGAGGTCCCAAGTTCGAATCCTAATTGATTCACATTTCCAGCTAAGTTTATTTCTAAATGAAATAAACGAAGCGGGTAGCATGCTATCTATCTTTCAAAAAAAAAAAAAAAATTAAGTAGTTAGAAATTCCAATCAAATATATATATATAACACATTGAATTCTAAATTGAAAAAATTAAATTTTTTAATTTTGGGACAATTCGAACCTGACACACACATATATATAAAACTGAGTTGGAATGCTTTTAATTGCACCAAAATCTTTATGGTTAATTATAATTTTTTATCCATTAGATCTACTTTGACCCGTAGGTCAAAAGTCAATAATGGTGATTCCTTATGGGAGACCACTATTAATTAATTGTGCATAACAAGCGCCATTAGGGTTGATCCAAAGGTCAAAAAAAAAAATATAGCTCTCTCTCTCTCTCTCTCTCTCTCTCTCTCTCCCTCACTCTCTCTCTCTCTATATATATATATATATATAATTTGGTTCTTAATTAGATACTTCAGATGCACTATATGTTTACCAGTGTGAGTGATCGATATGAATGTTCTATCATACAAAAATGTGACAATTTCAAATAAACGTGCTACTCAAAATTTATAAAATATCTTTGATACCTCTTTAAAATTGTCAATGTCATGGTTTTTACTATAAATTAATGAATTATATCAAAACACTCTTCGTTCGTTGACTAATTAAGGGTTTTGGACTAATCTACCTCTAGTAATATACCTAATTGTAAATAGGTGTGATATTATGTGGGGCTAATAAATATATATATTGTTTATCCGAAAATGACTCAACTTTTGTTTATAATAATTTATATTAGTTTATGATATCTTTTTTTGGCCATTTAATTTTTTAAAAAATTCAATATCATATGGGCCTCATGTTTATCTTAGTTACTAAAGAAATATTATACTTCTTCTAAATTAGTATAATTTTTTTGTTTACTATTTGTGTAGTTTAATTAATTAGTTTCTTTTAAGTAATTAGTTTCAATTTAGTATGTACACTCAACTGTATTTTTACTTTTCAAGCAAAAGATCATTACGTTAATTAAAAAGGCATGGATAACGATGGGCAAAATGGAAATTTACTTAGTTTTTAGATGGATTGTTAATTATAATATGGGTACTTTATAATAGTTTCCCTAAATTAAACACTTTAGATGGTTTCTACATACTTAACAACTAGAGGAAGAGCACATACAAAATTAGTTCTAAAAAGTTAAAATAAAGAAGAGATTATAGTATCACCCAAAGAATATTATTAGTATACCATGTAAGATAGATATAAAATATAGGCTACGGCTACTATACTATTATAAGTATTGGAGCCCTACTACTCATAAGTTGTTTCCGAAGATGGAGCTTCCGAATTGACGATCCACTCCGTTAAATATGATCTAGAGTATTTGAAACTTCAAGAAAATAAATTTCGTAAATTTTCGAAATCATAATAAAGTCCATCAAGCGAGCATAAAATGAACGGTCAAAATCGAACGACGTCCTAAAAAAGGATGATCGGATCCTTCAATTCAAGATTGGAGTTATTAGTCTTTATCTAGGTAGTGAATAGAATTTTCTATCAAAAATCCAACAAATTTCGATTCTTTTACACCGTTAAACTAGCAAGTATCCCATACCGGCCTTTAAAAATTATCAAATTTGTGACCTCTTGATCGTAAGGAAAATGATGTCGAAAAATTATAAAATTTGATTTCTAGAAGTTTTAAATGCTGTAAATAATGTTTAACGGTATGAATCGTCGATTCGGAAGCTCTATCATCGAAAACGATTTATAAGTACAAGAATAATCGTACTCATAATAGTATAGTAGCCGGACCCTGAAATATATATACATATGAATTAATTTGTCACCCTGTCTCTTAATGGGACAATAATTAATTATTTTTTTCCCAATTAATGGGCCCTATTTTCCACTAAGTTTCATGTTCGTACGTACAAAAGAGTGATTGGCGTATCTTAATTAATCAATTCCTTTTAATCACATAAAGGTTGTGGTAATGTTCTCCTATATATATAATTTGTTGAAACTCTGTTCGTTCTTTGTCTCGTGGCTAGAGTCATAGGTAGGGATATATGTCGATGATACATAGAATTTTATCTAAACCCGAACCGGAACCCGAATCCGAAGGGAGTGGATTTATCCGATGGTAGGGGTGTAAACGAGCCGAACACGAGCCGGCTCGTTAAAGTATCGAGCGGAAAAATTTAACTCGTGCATGTTCTGGCTCACGAGCTAGCTAGCCAACAAATAATAAGTTAAAAAAATTAAATTGAATATATATAAAAAATAATTTATAAAATTTTATTCATTACACTTTGATTTAACAGTTGAAATATTACATATAAATGAGTCTTTTTATAATTGAGCTTCTCTTTATATTTTTATTTTGCTAGATGTTAAATAATAAAAATATATATTATATATATAATTATGTATTTATATATATAAATATAAATTATATAAATTATAAAATATATGTATTCGAGCTAGCTGTTATCAAGCTGAACACGAGCTCCGAACATGAGGGAGCTGACCCCAGCTGGTTCGGCTCGTTTATTAAACGAGCCGAAAAATTCAGCTCGTGTTCAGCTTGTTTGCTAAACGAGCGATTCGATTTCGATCTCATTTCGAGCAGAACACAAGCCGGCTCACGAACGGTGAGCTAGACTGCCACCCCTATCCGATGGTAAATGGATATAGTTTCGGATATGGATGTAAAAAATAAAAATCCGACGGATTCGAATTTTGATATAAATTTTGTCTTTGCCGGGCCCGAAATCAAATTAGATATATATAAGTTTGATGTTATATTTAAATTTAATTTTTTTTAAAAAAAGTAGATTTAATGTAATATGTTTTGAAAATATGGTAAGGAGAAATAATTGTTGTGGATTCGGATTTTCGAGTTCGAATTTGCTTTCGGGTTTTGGATTTTGATTGGATTCGGTTTTGGATATAAATTTTTAAAATCCATCGAATTCAAATTCAGATTCAAATTTGATAATCAGGTTTAGATTTGAATTTTTGAAAACCAGCCCCGAATCCTATATATATACCATTGACAACCCTAGTCACAGGGCCTGTACTAGCAGCTACATATCTTTATGTAATAAAAATAATTGGGCACAAGTATCTTTTGGGTCACAGCTTTTTTTTTTCCTTGTTTATTAAGGAAAGTATATGAATTTCAACATGGTAATTGACATATATTGATCTTCATAGAAGTAATTAAATAAATAATTGTTTTGTTTTTTTTCTTTGCAAGTAATATAAAACTTTCACCATGTACCAATGCATATAATATATATAGCTCCTTTAATTTGGCAAATCAGGAGAAAGTCAAACATGGGTCAAAAAAAACCTAATCATTAAATGGTTAATTAGGAATCCTTGGGTGGAGCACCCAAAACCCTAACAAGCCATGCACCTAACCAATTAACTTATATATAGAGTTGAGCTAGAATACTTTCAAAAGCACCATTGAGGTGGTGCTTTTGAGTTTTTAACCATTGGATGGGGAGATGTAAGGTTGAGATGATGGTGGTAGGTGGTGATTGATGGGATAGGTGGTGGTAGGTGGAATAGTGTTAGATCCAAAGGCTATTAGTAGTAAAAAAAGTAGATCTAATGGCTAGAAACTTAGAAGCACCAAAAATTGGTGCTTCCAAAAGTATTCTAGCTCAATTCCTTATATATATATATTATATATATATATATATATATAGAGTAGGGCTAGCATAGTATTCCTACTACTCATGCTTCACGCTATTTCCGATGATCTAATTCAAGCAAGCCTATGATCTAGAGTATTTAAAACTTCTAGAAAATAAATTGCGTAATTTTTCGAAATCATTTACCTTACGATCAAAAGCTCACAAAATTGACAATTTTTAACGGCCGATATGGGATACTTGGTAGTTTAACGGTGTAAAAGAATTGAAATAGGTTGAATTTTTGATAGAAAATTCTATTCACTACCTAGATAAAGATCAATAACTCCGATCTTAAATTGAAGGATCCGATCATCTATTTTTAGGACATCGTTCGATTTTGGCCGTTCATTTTATGCCCATTTGATGAACTTTATTATGATTTTGAAAAATTACGAAATTTATTTTCTACAAGTTTTAAATACTCTAGATCATATTTAACGGAGTGGATCATCGATTCGGAAGCTCTATCATCGAAAACAACTTATGAGTAGTAGGGCTCTACTACTCATAATAGTATAGTAGCTACTCTATATATATATATATATATATATATATATATATATATATATATATATATATATATATATATATATATATATATATATGATAGTATGGTGCTTGTAAAAGCACCAAGCATTTGGTGCTTGTGATTTTTTTTAGATCTAGATCTACGTCTTTGATCATTTTCATCCGTTAGATTATACTATTCAACCAACCACCCACTTAACCCAAAGGGGCCCACATCATCCTAACCGCATCTATTAATCCACGGGTTAAAAACTTACAAGCACCAATAACGTTGTACTTTTAAAAGAATAGGAGCGAAATTTTATATATATATATATATATATATATATATATATATAGAGTAAATCTTGCTATTAATAGACGACCCTTGTGCTCCTATGTTTCTAATCATCCATCAATTTTGATGGGTGGTTAAGATGAGAGAGGGAAGAGAAATTGATGAGATATTCAAAAAAATGAGAATCTGAGAACCTTAATTTCTCATCAATTTCTCTTCTCTCTCATCTTAACCACCCATCAAAATTGATGGATTGTTAAAAACTTAGGAGCACAAGGTCATTGTGTCTATTAATAGCACAAAGAGTCTCTACTCTATATATATATATATATATATATATATATATATATATATATATATATATATATAAAATTGAGCTAGAATACTTTTGAAGCACCAAAAGTTGGTGCTTCTAAGTTTCTAACCATTGGATCTACTTTTTGATTACTAATAGCCTTTGGATCTAACACTATTCTACTTACCACCTCCTATCCCATCAACCACCACCTACCACCATCATCTCAACCCTACATCTCTCCATCCAATGGCTATAAACTCACAAGCACCACCCCCATGGTGCTTTTGAGAGTATTCTAGCTCAACTCTCTCTCTCTCTCTCTCTCTATATATATATATATATATATATATATATATATATATATATATATATATATATATATATATATATATATATATTCCGACTACTATCCTTTTAATAGGATAGGAGCGCTTGTCCTATCAATTTTTGAGCCTTTGGATCAATTTTTTTCATCATTTCTAACCATTGGATTAAATACTATAACCCAATGGGGACCACTCAACCCTAGTGACTAGTCAACTAACTAATATCATCCTAGTCCTAAAATTTCTCATCCAAGGGGTAAAAACTTGATAGGACAAGTGCTCCTATATATCCTATTAATAGGATAGTAGCCTATATATATATATATATATATATATATATATATATATATATATATATATATATATATATATATATATATATATATATATATATATATATATATATATATATTAATATATATATAAGGATATAATATATATATAGTTAGAATATACTTTTAGAATATTTTGTATATCACCTTCACGGTGCTATTGTTTTAACCATAGTCCTTGGATCAAACACTATTCCACCTACCACCATCATCTCAAAATACTATTCCACCTACCACCATCATCTCAACCTCACATCTCGCCATCCAATGGCTAAAACTCAATAGCATCACTCCATGATGCTTTTAAAAGTATTCTACTCAACTCTATATATATATATATATATATATATATATATATATATATATATATAGGCTAGGGCTACTATCCTATTAATAGGATAGCTAGGAGCATTTGTCCTATCAAGTTTTTAACCCTTGATGAGAAATTTTAGGACTAGGATGATATTAGTCCGTTAGAGTTGATCGGTCCCCCTAGGGTTGAGTGGTCCCCATTGGGTTATAATATTTAATCCAATGGTTAGAAATGATGAAAAGAATTGATCCAAAGGCTAAAAACCGATAGACAAGTGTTCCTATCCTATTAAAAGGATAGTAGCTCACTCATATATATATATATATATATATATATATATATATATATATATATATATAGAGAGAGAGAGAGAGAGAGAGAGAGAGAGAGAGGCTAGAGCTACTATCCTATTAATTGGATAGGAGCACTTGTCCTATCAAATTGTTCTTGATGATCGAGATTCTGAATCGATGATCGGAGCCGTTGAAATTGATCTAGAGTATTTGAAATATCTAGAAACTAAATTTCATAATTTTTAAAAATTATTTACATGGTGATCAAAGTGTCGTAAAATTGACAACTTTTTATGGTCTATATGAGCCGTTTGCTTGTTTAACGGTGTAAAGCAATCCAAATTGCTTGAATTTTTGTGAAAAATTCTTTATACTATTTAGATAATGTTTGATAACTCGATTATGAGTTGAGAAAGTCTAACCTTTATTTTAAGAAAGTTATTTGACCGTTCATTTTTTAACTCTTAAGATGAACTTGATAAAGATTTTTAAATATTACAAAATTTGATTTCTAAATATTTCTAATTGTGTAGATCAATTTCAAACAGATTATCAATTTGAAGTTCCGATCAATCAAAACGACTTGATAGGACAATGGCTCCAATCCTATTAATAGAATAGTAGCCGGACTCTATATATATATATTTTGTGACCTTTTGATCGTAAGGTAAATGATATCGAAAAATTATAAAATTTGATTTCTAGAAGTTTTAAATGCTCTAGATAATATTTAACTGTGTAGATCGTCGATTCGGAAGCTCTACCAACGAAAACAACTTATGAGTACGAGGGTGATCGTACTCATAAGAGTATATATATCGTAGCCGGACTCTATACATACATATATATATATATATATATATATATATATATATATATATATATATATATATATATATATATATATATATATATATATATATATATATATATATAACTTAATTAATTAATTAACTCAAGCAATATTTAATTATGTATCATGCATGAAGAGTAAAGAGGAAGCCACAAAATTAATCTTCTTTCTAGAGCTACTGGTATGCGGTAACCAATACTTTGCATATACAACACAAAATATATACAAAGCTGTGGCCTCTGATTAATAGAGCATCTTACTGTCCCTTTTCTCTCCTTCCCCATATCATGAGTTGATGAGTTTTTCATCTCATATATGTCATAGAACTACAAACCCTAACAAAAGCCATATATAGCTAGAGCACCAATATTAATTGAAGAAGAAATGGCCACCCAAATTAGAGAGGGTTATAGCTACCACAAGGTTTTCATCACAAAGACCACCACAATCCACCCAAGAAACCACCCTCCTCTACCCCATGAGGGCAAAATCATCCAACTCTCCAACCTAGACAGAAAGTGTCCTGTGCTCATGTACTTGGTGTTCTTTTACAGATCACCACCTCCACCCCACCAGAGCTTGTCACCCCCCTCATCATCCTCCCCCCTTTTCCCCTCCTTAAAAAGGGGCTTGGAAGAAGCTCTTTGTGCTTGGTACCCAGCTTCAGGGAGGCTGCTCCTCCACCCTGCCACTGGGAAGCTTGATCTCAGTTGCACCAACTCTGGTGCACTCTTGGCTGAAGCAGTCACCCAGGTCAAGATCTCAGAGCTTGGGGACCTCTCTCAGTACAATGACTTCTATGAGAAGCTGGTCTACAAGCCTCCCCCCTCTAGGAACTTCTTTGACATCCCACTTGTTGTTGCTCAGGTGATGATCATGCACTAATTAATCCTCTCAAATCATCATTAATTTGTTTTATTAATTATTTTGCTATATAGGAAAATATATACGGTTAATTTCGATCAGTACTCCTTATAATTACTACTGATGTGCTGGCCTGTGCTAGCTAGTTGGTCCGCGCATGAAATATTAACGAGTGATCAGCCATATATCTCTCATGAGTAGCCCATATACTGTTTTTTTATATATTTATATATTGAGTGATTATAAGATTTAATTATTTGTTGATTTTGCTTAATTAATTAATTAATCAATTAATGCTTTCTTGTTGTTAATTATTTGTGATTTTGAAGGTTACTAAGATGGGATGTGGAGGGTATGCAGTTGGGGTGGGCACAAACCATTCTCTCTTTGATGGGTTGGCAAACTATGAGTTCTTGGGTGCATGGGCATCTAAAGTGGTGGGAAAGATGGAGCTCACTGAACCAGTCCATGAGAGAGGTAGGTTGTTACTAAGTCACAGTAAAATAGCCACCCAACAAAGAGGTAGTAAGATGAGCACAAGAATCAGTGCCTTTGATCACCTTCACCAGCTTATAAAGCAAGCTGCAGCTTCTGTGGACTCCATTGATGTTGTTGGAAAAGCTGAACTGGAGTGCAAGTTTGCAGAGATGGGCTGCAGCAGCTCAGGCCAAAAGCACTTTTTCCTGAAGACCTTTTCTCTGAGCAGTGGCATGGTGGAGCTTCTTAAGAGCAAGGCTAGAGCTGGCCTGGCTGCCACTTCTTGTTCTTCTTTTGAGGTGGTTGCTGCACACCTCTGGAAGGTAAAAAAAGTTTAATTCATGCCCTCTCTCTCTCTCTCTCTCTCTCTCTCTCTCTCTCTCTCTCATGCACAGAATTATATAAATGCACATGGAAGTGGCCAGTTAGTCCTTTTAATACCTAATATATATATATGTATGTACACACATATATGTATATATATATATATATATATATATATATATATATATGCATGGTTTGATGTAGAGTTTGCATTCATATATTAATCTTCCAAATAGCATAACAATAGAAAACGTGCTGGTTAATTATTGATGAACAGATACAGTAAAATGTAATGAAAAAGCATTTTAGTATATATATATATATATATAAACACTTGCACTCTAAATCTTATGAGCTCATAATTAAGCTCCAAATTAAGTGTATCAAGTTTTGGCTTATAATTAACTTCTGAAAAGATCTCATGATTTTGGCACTAGGATGTATGTGGCCTCATCTCAATGTTAATGTTCTTCTGATTTATAATAGTTATCCCGTATGAGAATAATAACATTCAATGAAAGATTTCGTCTTGCATATAAGCTCAAAATTAAAAATTTATTAAACCATCATTTGAACATAAGTTTATATGTTATCTTTGATTAGAGAACTCACAATATCATATGACACAATACAATTGATTTGTCATGTATTCTATATATGTGGCATAACTGTTATAAAAAAAAAAAAAATCTCCATTAGGAACATGTACATTTCAAAGGTTTTTTTTTTTTCAACTGCATATATTTTGAAAGTCAATCATGTCGTTTACTACATATATTCTTATGAAGTACTTTATTTTGAGTTTTTTTTTTTTTTTTTGTGTGTGGCGTGTGTGTGTTTGTGTGTATATTAATTAGTCATTGGTTTGAATTTCTTCGATTTGTTTTAAGAGTTATAACTTCCATTTATTAGACTCAGCTGTGCTCGTTGTTCGTGAACAGCTCGTGTCCAAGTCAAAGGCTCGTTCAATCTGCTTGTTAAACGAGCAAAGCTTTCAACTTGATTATGCTAAAAAATAATAAATAAAAAGTAAAAAAATATAGTTCTATATATATATATATATATATATATATATATATATATATATATATATATATATATATATATATATATATATATATATATATATAGAACTAGGCTACTACGCTATTAATAGCACCAAATCATTGGTACTACTAAATTTTTAGCCATTGAATTGAGAGATATGCGGTTAGGATGATGTGGGCCTCCTAAGGTTAAATGGGTGGTTGGTTGAATAGTATAATCTAACGGGTGAAAATCATCAAAGGGGTGAATCTAACGGTGGAAAACTTGGTAGCACCGAGTGCTTCGTGCTATTGATAGCATAGCAGCCGGACTCTATATATATATATATATATATATATATATATATATATATAAAGTATCCTTATTATAAATAAGAAGAATATTAATTTATTTTTCATGTTTAATGAAAAAGTAATTTTAGATGCAATATACTATAATTCTAAATAATAAATATAGCTTAAACAATTTAATTATATATGAAAAACCTTCATATATATATATACAAGGAGTCCTAGTAACATACCATGTAATGTAAAGTTATAAATTAGTATTTCACTCATTCACATTCCGAACTTCCAAACAAATAGGGTTTAGTGTGTCTTTAATTTCCAGTAGTATATGTGAAACTTAGCCTCTCCATTTCCATTTCTATTTCCATTTGCAATGCTAAACAAATAATTTATTTGTTTCCGAGTAATGACATGATATATATAGATCGCACTAATCCAGTTATGATATAATTTTTGCAGCCTAATAAAAAATGATAAGTCATATAACTCTTATGTTTTTTTCCAACTCTTTACAACCCAATTGAGTTAATATCAAACAATCCTCTGGTAATTAAGATTTAACCCTGCTTAAAATCTATATATTTCAAAAAAAAAAAAAATCTTTATAGTCAAGTTGAGACTCGATTTAACTAATCGAACACTATAGACAAATAGCGAAATTTGAGTAAATGTTACTCCTGTAAAATTTTTTCTTTAATGATGTTTAGTTGTATCATGAATAAAAGTAAAGAGAGAGAAAATAAGAAGAAAGAAAGGCAGGATAGAGAAGTGAAGAGAGAGGGCAAAGGGAAAAAGTGAAGAGGCAGAAAGGATAAGGTGATCAGAAAAAGTGAATAGCGAGAAAGAGATCAGGAAAGAGAGAGGGCAAAGGGAACAAGCGAATAGGCAGAAAGAATGAGATGATTAGAAAAAGTGAATAGCAAGAAAGGGATCAGGAAAGAAAAAGCGAAGAAAAATAAATCAAGGAGATGTATAAGAGATAAAGTAAAGACAAAGAAAGTAAAGAGAGAGAAAATAAGGAGAGAGAAAGTGAGGAGAGATAAAAGGATGAGTGAAGAGAAAGTAAAGGAAGATAAAGCAAGAAAAGAGAGATGAGAGGGAAAATAAAAAAAAGACAAATTAAGGAGAGACAAAATAAGGGGAGAGAAAACAAGAAGAGAGAAATGAAGGAGAAAGAGAGAGAGAAACTGAGGAGAGAAAACTGAGGAGGACTGCCTAAAGAGAAAGTAAAAGATTGATATATATATATAAGATGTATGAAAAAATTCTTAGTTTTAAATTTATTCTCTCTTTCATCTGCTTTAATCTAGTCTCCCCCAAACTTAAAAAATTTACATTGTTGGAGGTTAGAGGGAGGTGAAAATTTCACCTATAATAAGAAACACCATTAATTAATAGGAGCTGAAAATTTATAGCAGTGATATGTTTTCACTTTTAATCCTGTAAATAAACAAAACATGCCCTAATAACTAGAAAATTATTAGATTTTGACATTTGAAGCTTCTAGACCAACAACAACATCATCTAGTCGGCCAAACTTCTCATGTGATTAACTTACCTCATGTCGATGACCTAGGCTCAAGGCCGACCTACCTAGCTTGACAATTTGACTAATGTCGGTATAATTTGACTTTTTACGGTAATTGACTATTCAACACTTTTTGACTATTCATCATTATTGACTTTTTTTCTACAACATGATCATCCATGCACTGAAAAACACTAAGCTTAAACATTAAAAGCATGTTCAAATATTTTGCCATCATCAAAACAATAAATTGAAACTATTAGGGCCAATAATTATTGCCGCTATATATATGATGTCAAAACAATGATAATATATTAAAAAAAAGAATGTGATACCTTAATAATTGAAAACAACAAGAAGATATCAAATAGATGTCATCTTCTCAATTTTCACGAGAGATCAGATATGTAATTTACAATTTTCAACAATACGATACGCTGAGTATATATATATATATATATCTTCTTCCAATTGTGAAATATATCTTGGGACTTAATTAATCACTGGAATAGAGTGACTTTACTTCTTCCCACAATGCACAACATCCTCATCAAGGCTATGAAAATTTTGCATAATCTTTACATTGCGAAGGACAAGAGAATACGTACAGTTGCTGGGATGTGCTAGCTACTTGAGACATGCATGCATGAAGTGTAAGTTCTCGGTATATATATACTCGATCCGCACAATATAGTAGAGACATTAATTGCAAGATGACTCCATCTTCTATGTCCATGACATCTTTATTCATGACCTAATTATATACCATGCATGTTGCCTACTATGACAAAAACACCGATCTTTCACAAGATGTTATATATTCTCTTTCTAGTTTCAGCTGAATTAATTGTGAGTTGCCAAATATTATATTATAGGGTTAACTGCATACAGGTCCTTGCAAACATAATAAATTGCAAATATATATATCTCTACAAATTAAGTTCAACTTTTATATGTTGTTCCTACAAAAGTTCTAATATTTTCAAGTATGTCCCTGCCATTAATTAGGATCGGTTAAAAAATTTAGTTAACCAGAGGTTAAGTATTTAATCATGGTTAGTCAATGCGGTAATTAACTTGATATTTTTATTCCTTTTATATTATACCTTCTTCTCTCAATCAAAACCCTGGCAATGAGAACTATTCTTCTTCTTCCTATTTCTCTAATTCCTCTTCCTCTCACTTCTTCATACTAGTTTCGAATCCATAACTAAAATTTCTCCATCTCCATTCATCCAAGGCGCATGTTGCTTCGCCCATATCAAACGCTTGTTGCTTTCTTATTCAATTTCCTCTATGATTTTTTTTTTTTTTTTTTTTTTTCGTAAAAATAAAGTTTAGGACTAGAAAAGAGTAGTGAGAAAATAGATTACAACAATGACAGAATGGGTCGAAATTTAGAAAGGAAGAAGATGACCACTGAAAATTTTTTGGGGGACATTTCTGCACGATTATATATAGTTGTTGTGGCTTTTGGAAGAATATATTTGTGATGGCAAAATTGACATTTCACTTATTTGTTATTAAAATATAAATATTCTCTAACGGCAACAAATTAGAGAAACATATTTAAAAATATTAGAACTTTTGTAGAGACAAATATGAAAGTTAAACTTTGTAAGGATATATTTGCAATTCACTATATTTTCAGGGCTCTGTATGCATTTAACCCTATATTATATGTTGTGATATATGACTGGTTGAGATACTTCTGTGGCTATATGTTGTGATATATAAAATCAGTGAATTCAGATTTATCAACAGTTAAGTGATGATATATAGCAACATGAATCAAATATATATCCAATTCTTTTAATAATTGAATTTTCTAGGGGCTTGAATATTTGACAAGTTATATGGCCGGGTATATTTTGGTGGCTAGGCTTTTTATAAGAGAGATATGATCTTTTGCACTTCATTTGTATTACAATAAAAGTCTCGATCCGTTCTATTTTCATCAGTAGACGTAGGTCAGTGGCCAAACCACAAAATTATTTGTGTATTTTATTTTTTCTGTTCTCTTTCTCGATTCTCTTTTGATATTTTTGCATCCAAATTAAGGAATAGACGGCTTCCACCCTTATTTGAACCAACATTTCTTTCTTCATATTATGTCCTGGCTTGTCACATCCACAGAACTTCAAATCTACAACATATATGCATCTTGAAGCTTCATTAATTATTATTAGTACAAAAGCTTTCACTTTCATGTGTCTTTACATGATTCTTGCTTTCCTTTGGTCACACACATCTTAACTTTAGAGTTCTAACATTCTGTCATTTGCTACGCTAATACTTTTTATGCTAAGCAAATTTCCAAGTTAATTACCACCAATAATGTAGGTTGTTTCATTAATTTAACCTTGTAAAGATGATACAAATGAATTGTATTCTTTCGGAAGTTTTTAGATCATGTACCACCTGATCCTTACTTCACTAACAAGATCATAGAAGTTTTTCTTTCCATTTCGTTGCTTGGTATATATGCTGACTAGTATCTCGGTGTCATCTTCATTTAATCCCATGTCTCTTGACCTTATAGATATGTTACGATAAACGCACAAACAGAAACAAAATAACGAACACGAAATAATCAAACTACAAACAGAAAATAAAAGAGAACACACAGATTTACATGAAAATCCTTAATTTGCAAGGAAAAACCACGAGCGAGCTAGGGAGAGAAGAGAACTTTACTATTGAACAAAAAAAAGAAAATACAATGTTCTGAAAATTACAACCAAAACACGATCTCACGCCTCTAGGGCAAAAAACGAAAAGGAAACTCATAACGGGTTTCGGATCTGATCTATACACCACAGACATTCATTTTTCCTTTACAATTTTATTTTTCCAATTTCGGTCGCACCGCGAAACTGTCGACGAGTCGAAAATCCAAACTTCTAATTAAATTAATTAGGTAATTCGAACTTCTGAGTTTTTTTTTTATCCTAGGGTAACTGAACCTTATGTTAATTAGAATCCACCACCTATAGACAACATGAAAACACCTATTGGCACCTCTCTCTTAATTACTTTTCAACCTCACTACAAGGGCCCTTACAGGGTTGAAATACCCTTTTCACATTATATATATGGTTAGGATTCATGAGGACTATTCCATATCTGTCCTAATAACTTGTGCATGGTGCATATTTATCTATGTATTGTTTAAGTGAATATAAATTTTCTCCAAGCATGTGAATTCAAGCATTTGGATGATTAGAAGAGCATGTATAAAGCTATTCAACCAAGATACAGCAAACTAACACTAGCTAAGGGCATGTTACTTCATAGCAACCACTTGATAATTAATAACAATATGAAAAAGATTATTGATACCTAATTAATGAATCCTCAAAATCTCAAAAAACAAAGCCCACTCCTCTTGGAGATTCATTCTCGCGAATCTTGTTTACTGTATTATAGGCTCTTACATAGTTTAATGTCTCAGATCTACATCAATGTGATTTGTAGCTAATCTCATTTGCTAGCTAGCATAGCATATATTGCGATTTTTCCTCATGTAAAGAATTGTGTGTGCATGGACCCTACAAGTGAAGAATTTTTATATAGCACTGATCAAGAACATATATTTCTGTTTCCAAGTAAGATCATCAAGCTTTTAGTATGAACTTTTAACTGATCAATTTCTGTATAAAGCGAGACACGGCCGCAACAAAAGGTACAGATTCAATAGCATATAATGTCTATCTATGCTTGAGCAGTGGAACTGCATCTGCCACAACTTTTAGGAACATTAGGATGAAGTATATATTCTCATATATAGAAGAATATATTCTTCCTGTACTGGCCTAGTGAATACAGCTCAAATCCCTTTTCCTTTTCCCTTTTCCCTTTTTTTTTTTTTTTTTGGCTCAATCCCTTAAGATGACACAAAAGCTACTTTCAGTGAATAGCTCAATTGATTGAGGATTCTAAGATATTGCATGCAATTAAGAGAGGTTACAAGGATTATAATCCATCTCAACTCTCATGAGAACTCATATGCATACAAATTTGCTTTTATTTTATTCATTGCAAGCCCCTTGTAGTCATAATTCTTTAGAATAACGATCACTTACGAGGTCGCGATTTATCTTATTCTGAAGAAAATAACCGAAAGATCGTATACTCAATAATGCTGTTTGTAAATATCTATAAATCGCACTCATCATCTGTCAATGGCTATAAAACTCTTAAATAAACAAGATATATAGATGTACTGAACCATCTACTGTTCTTCTCTCTTGTAACTATATAATGCAGGCAAGGACTAGAGCTCTTGGAATAGCAAAGAACAGAATAGTATGCCTCCAATTCACTGTGGACACAAGGTCCAGGATGGATCCACCCTTACCCAGAGGGTTCACAGGAAATGCTTTTGTTCTCTCCTCCATCTCATGCACCGCCGAAGAACTCGAACATCAGACTCTTTCGGCCATCGTGGAGAAGATCAAGGAGGCCAAGCGGTCGGTGAACGATGACTACATCCGCGCGTACTTGGAGGCGCTCGACGCGCCGCAGAGTTCGCTGCCCGGACTGCCCGAGCTCACGATGGTCTCCGACTGGTCGAGGACGCCATACCACAAGGTCGACTTCGGGCTCGGGGAGGCGATTTACGCGTCGCCATTGGTTCCGCCTTTTCAGCAGGTGGCGTACTTCATGCAGAGCCCGGTTCAGGCCGGAGGAGTCGATGTGAGGATTGGTCTGCATCAGAAGCATGTGGCTGCTTTCTCTCACTGTTTCTTAGCTGCATTGTGACTGAAGTAATAGTACCAGTAGTAGTATATATATCTATATCTATATCTATATCTATATCTATATCTATATCTATATATATATATATATATATATATATATAGATATAGATATGTGCGTGTGTTACTTGCTAGTTGTCTCTCAAAGATGGGGCTAAGGCCAAAAACTTGTGGGACAAATAAATAGAATCTTAGACATTATATGTTTGAACATTAGGATGCATGCATGGTGTTTCCCTTGTGACTTAAATATTACATATGCTGATCGATATGCATCTATAGATATATATATATACACACACACATGAGGTAGCTAGGGTACTTATTACATTTAACATACCAACTTCTTATGGCAACTATAATGCATTTTACTAGTTAACTTCTTGTGGCTCTTTTTTTATCATCTTAAGATATACTATTTGACAATAATATCACATCACTTCTCTGATGAAGCCACGTAGCTAAATTCTTCTCTCACGAGGCCACGTAGCTCATCAATTTTTTAACCAATGAAGCAATGCCACATGCCTATCGAAAAGTTTGGATGTGCCCGGTTCACCATAAACCGACGATAAATTGTACATTAAAAATAAATTATGGATGGGATAATAAATTATTTAAATATTTTTTATTATATTATATTTTATCTTATGTCAAATACTACTCCACCAATTATATAATATTTTGTAGAGAATATAAAAAATTAATATGCATTATATACAAACAAAAATTTTTATACTCTTTTTAAATTATATGTGCACTGTACTAAGCATTCTCTGCATCCTGATGTATTTATATACATATGTCACCTGCTCAACATTCTTTAATAGAGATTTTAAAATTAATACATCAAATATAATTTAAATTATTATACTGCATAAATAAATAAAGTATATTTAATTAATTTTTGTTATTAAACTATGAGTCATTTAATATAAATTATAACGTTTGAAATAATAATATGCACCACATGCATGCAATAGTTTCTTCTCTTTCAATTAATTTTAATAAAATAAAGACACTCTTACCTATTCATTAATTTGAAATAAGTCCTTCAACTTTAACTTTTTAATTAAAAAAATTTACTTACAGAATGATCATATATAAATTTTAGTAAAATTTTAAATAAAATTATTAAAATAATTCAACTATATAAATATTAAAAGTTAAGAAAATATTAATTAAAAATTTATTTTTTTAATGCATATTAGACTATTTTATAATTTTTTCTTACATTTTTAATATATTTTTTATTTTTAAAATTTTAATAATTATATTTTAATTGGTTGAAATATTATCTATCCGTCGCGAAGCACGGTCCTTTACTAGTAAATACTATTTCTTAGTGTGATGCAGTATAGTAGCTAGCTAGTTTGTCCCTCAGAAAGAAGGGTTAATTTATAAGGCCAAATTAATTCTGAGGGATATATCTGAACATTAGGATATGGTGATTCTCTTGTGACTTAAAAGGGCTGTAACCATCATGTATTCTATTTGATTTGTATGTATATATATATAGAGTTTGACTGAGCTACTATCGGTAGTAAACTGCTCAGTTTACTACCGATTTATTTTTTATGATAGAGCTTTCAAATCGACGATCGGCACCGTTGAATATGATCTAGACCATTTAAATTATCAAGAAATCAAATTTCATGATTTTTTGGTATCACTAATGAACGATCAAAGGGTCACAAAATCTATAATTTTAATGGCCGATATGATGCGTTTGCTCGTTTAACGGTATAGAAGAGTTCAAATTAACTAAATTTTTGTTAAAAAATTCTCTAAACTATTTAAAATATATAAGATCTAGACTCTAAATCTCAAATATAAAAATTGTATCATCACTTTTTGAAGGATATTTATTTTCACCATTCATTTTTCCTTGCTCACTTGATGGACAAGAGAACAATAACGAAAATGTGTGAAATTTGATTTCCAAATAGTTTAAATAGTTTAGATCATATTTAACGGTGCCGATCATCCATTTTAAAGCTCTATAATTGAAAACAAATCGGTAGTAAACCGGGCCGTTTACTACCGATAGTATTCTAGCAAAACTTGCTCTCTCTCTCTCTCTCTCTCTCTCTCTCTCTCTCTCTCTCTCTCTATCTATATATATATATATATATATATATATATATATATATATATATATATATATATATATATATATATATATATAAAATTAATAATTGGTATCATATATAACCAGTTCCAAATTCCTAACAAGTAGCATCTGAGCCAACGATTTGAAAATCGGAAGGTTATACGATTTGAAGTTCGTATGCTTCAGCCTTTAAGGATCGACTCTAGTTCAATAAGAGCTGTACAGAGAGACCGACCGTCCCTAGAGCAAGTGGCAAAGGGCTTGGTACGTGGTTGGTATCGGAAATCCAAGTTCGAATCCTAGCTAGTTGATTCACATTTCTAGCTAAGTTTATTTCTAAATGAAATAAACGAAGTGGGTAGCGTGCTACCTATTTCTCTCAAAAAAAAAAAAAAAAAAAAAAAAAAAAAAAAAGTTTTACAAAAAGAAAAAACGGGAGATCAAATAAATCTAACGAAATTTGATAATTTGATCATTTGAAATAAGTCTTTTGATTTTTTTAGTTTTTTAGTTATGGTTTTGGTTCACAGAGCATGAAGATGAAAGATTTTTTCATATTTCAAGATTATGGGATGTTCAGATAATGATTTTTTTTACAGAAAACTAGGAACTTAAAATATTTGGGATAACATAGAGCTGCTCTAATTAATGTATTTGTATTGTAAAACTGATGAAAATAATTTCAAGAAAATTGCAAATGCGGAAACCAAGCAAGGAGGTATGATCAATTTTTTTTTTTTTTTTTTGAGAGAGATAGGTAGGTAGCACGCTGCCCGCTTCGTTAATTTTATTTAAAAATAAACTTAGCTGGAAATGTGAATCAATTAGAATTCGAACTCGAAATTTCTGCACCAACCACTGTTCGCCACTGCTTTGCCACGGGGTATGATCAATTAATGATGTTAAAAGCGGTCGGCGGTCGACAATTTAGCGGATGCGGATGCGGATGCACTGGACCAAATTTATACATGTTCGTGATTGGCAAAATTATGATTTGCTTCTACACACTACTCTAGATTCTGATCTATTTGATACCAAATTTAGTGATCACTTCAGAATATTTGATCCAGGGAGGGCCCACTATTTGTGATTGCCAACAACACCAAACTATTCTTTTCAAATATATATATGGATCTCGATTTTTTTTAAATATCAAGTATATATATATTTAGGCTGAAACCCCAGATTTACGGAGTTTCTCAGTTTCAAACCAAAGATCACTCAAACCATATTTGTTTATCAGTTTCAAACCAAAGATCATTCAAACCACATTTGTTTAAGTTCGCTATGTGTTAATTGGTAGAATATAGTGTGCCTTTGTAGAGGTCAAGGTTGTACAGAAAAATCCAGAGCCAAAAAGCCTGCAGCTCCCAACTATTGTAAATTTTTGCTTAAGCATTTATTTTTCCTGCAAACATTTAATTAATCTGAATGTGCCTAGCTTGTCTGAGAATGGAAAAAGTTAATTGGTATGTTTTCCAAGTGTAATCAGCCTAAATCTACATTGCACAAATGGTTAGCAATTATATTTTGTTTTTTTTTTTTTTAGAAATAAGAAGCAAACTATTCGATTCGTTTATTTCATTTAGAAATAAACTTAATTAGCTGGAAATGTGAATCAGCTAGAATTCAAACTTGGGTCTGAGTTCCAACCACCAAGCCTTTTGTCAATTACTCTAAGAACGGTCGGTAGCAATTATATTTTGTTGATAACAAAATTTTCAATATAGAAGGGTATATTTGAAAAGGGCAAAATAGTAATTTTACAGAGATAACAGAGTTACTTAACAGATTTTAACTCTAAGAGTATATTAGAAATAGGTTGAAACGTATGAGGGGTATTTTCAATATTAGCCTTCTAAGAGGGGTAAATCGAAAAATCGGAAACTTTTCAGGGGTATATAAGCAATTGCCCCAAAGATATATATAGATGGGTATTCTGAACCTACGCATCAGCTAATAAATAGATCAAGCTTATACTTTAAAAGTACATAAAAAATAAAAAATAAAATTAAAAAATAAAAAACCATAGGCCAAAGCATTCATCAAGACTCCGCTATTTGACCGACCTTCCCCAGAACAAGCGATAAAAAGCTTGGTGGTTGATACCGAGGTCCCAAGTTCGAATCCTAGCCAGTGGATTCACACTTCCAGCTAAATTTATTTCTAAATGAAATAAATGAAGCGGGTGCAAGATCTATCTCTCCAAAAAAAAAAAAAAAAAAAAAAAGATTCCGTTGTTTGTCTTGTCCTTCAAATCCGCAAAACTTCAATTCTAAAAGTATTCATGAAATATGTGGTACGCTTTGTTTGGGATGATGAATGGGATGATGAAGAGATTGTGTTAGATACAGCAAAAAAATATGATGAAAAAAATATAATATTTCTTTTCGTAACTGCAATTAATCAATTACAATATATTTTTTTATTATTCCATTTAAATATGGAAAAATATATTTCTATATATTTTTCTTCCAACTTTATTTTACCTATTATAACGTTAGATGAACCTCAACCCGAAATATGGAAAAGTACTATAAAAATTTGTATATTTGGATAATGAGAATTGTGATCAAATATTTAAAATGAAATATCATATTTGGCTCTTAAATTATTTTCTTTATAATATGATAAATTATCTCGTAGGTGAAATATGTTATCCTACGAAATCATAAAATAAAAAAAATTTGAATAAAGAAAAATTAAACCTCTGACTTAAAATGATAGAAAATTTTTATATTGAATAAGTTATCCTTGAATAATTTATTCCGAAATATAAACAGTCTTAAGAAATTTGTAAATTTGATTGATAAGATATGTGAGCAAATGTTTAGAATAAAATATTATATTCGGACTTATACTTATTTTATTTTTTCAAAATAAGATAAATTATCTTGTAGGCAAAATATATTGTACTATCAAATCCTGGATAGCAAGATCTTTAAAGATGCAAAAAAAATCAAACTCTCGTGATCATATTAAAAAAATCTTTATACCGAATAAGTTATTCTTCGATAATTTATTCGGGCATTCAATCATAGCCTAAGTTCATCAAATCTTCTCCAAATATGATTATTCATTCTAGATATTTAATTACACTCCTTATCTACAAAATACTATATGCTTTTTGGATATATCAAGAAAATATAGCAAATAAGATATTTATGCATCTAAACTGGACAGATAATTTCCAAAAGAAGCATACAGCATACCTCCAAGGGGCTGAGAACTAATTAGCCACTGTGACGCCCCAACTTCCCGGTGGTCACCCATCCTAGGACTACTTCCGTCCTAACACGCTTAAATCTCTTAAGCTCTTGAGTCTTGCCACCACCCAAAATGCTTAAGCCGGGTTAAGAGTTCTAGTCCTATTATATTTTATATATAGGACTATCTGGGGTCTCACAATCTCCCCTCTTTTAAACCCTGACATCCTCATCAGGCTCAGACTCACAAGTATCAGGCGATGTGAGACTCGTCTCGCTAGCCAAGTCATTCCGATCCTGGCTCAGCCGAAACTCATCCTCACACTTTCGGCTGGTAATTGGCTCTGATACCAACTGTGACGCCTCAATTTCCCAGGGGGTCATCCATCCTAGGACTACTTCCGTCCTAGCATGCTTAACTATCTTAACCTCTTGGGTCTTACCACCATCCAAAATGCTTAAACCGGATTAAGAGTTCTAGTCCTATTATATCTTATATATAGGACTAATTGATTGCTATCTAGTTGAAAGTATAGCACAATAATGTAGTAAAGTGTCTTAAAAAATGTAGCCAAAAATCCACATAATTATCAGGCTGGCATGTTGTTTCATAAATAAGGGAAAGATACACAGGAAAATGACACAATCAAGTATAAAAGAAACCGAAAATAAAAGACTATTGCAGCACATCAACAGAAGTTACAGAACCAAGAATAGTTCATGACTTTTAGGGAGAATTATTCGATTGACGGAGAAAACGAAAAGCAACAGTGGAAGAAAAGAATCTAAGAAAGACTAAATGAAAATGCACCAAACCTAACCTGATAGTTAAGAAAGAATATAACTGTATGTTTCCAGCTATACATAACACATTTCAATAGTTCAATGCAAGTTCGCGATATACATGCATGTCAGTGTCACAACTGCGATATACCCATGCGGACTGCTGTATTATAACTCGTAAAAGACGAAGCCGAAAATAATGTGTGTTCTTGGAGCTCAGATTAGCATATGCTACTTAGTAAGGGGGAAAAAACTCAAATACAAGTCTATTGGCACTTAAAGAGTTTGAAGATGAATCGACGTATCAGATTTAGATGGGCGTAAATTACTTTTTTCCATATAAAGAAACCAAAATTACATAGTTGGACTACATTTTGCATTCTTAGATCATAATATAAGGCAAGAGTACGGAAATTATCAGGTGGAATGAATAGCTCAGAGAAATGCTTTACTTGGTCACGAGGAGCATTCAGCAGAACTATCCAACTCGCGAATTCATGAGCCCTGCCAACCCAACTGGCGAGCCCGCCGTTGCCACATTGCAGTGATCCTCTTCTCCTTAGTGAGGGCGGCCTCGGACCGCTCCCTCGCCTCCTCGCAGGTCTCGGTCGCGGCATTGCACTTCTCAACCTCCCTCTGGTACTGAGAAGCCAATCTCCTCGCTTCCACGATGGTGACATTCATGTGATGGGTGTGCTCCTTTGTTACAGCGTCCTGAAGCTTTAATTCCTCCGTGAGTAGATCCACAAACTGCTTCTGCATCTCCTCATTGAGCTCGGGATCATCTTTGCCGCAATCTGTCATGAAACTATTCAGTCATTGTTGTTGCTTAATAAGAATTAAAGAGACATCCGCGAGTAAATCCACAAACTGTTTCTACAGCTTTGTCTCTGAAGCTTCAATTGATACAATTAAAAAAAGAAAATTGCAGGATCAATAGGAATAAGCGACACAGAACCAATTAAACTATGTATCAGCAAGTTAGTAATTTTCTTTAGATATTTCCATTCAGCATGGGTATCAACTAAGCCCGTCTACTAATATTTTCCTAACCGTTACAAGCGTGCGTGTCTGAATAAGGTGAAATTTCAAAATCCAGAAGATACTACTTGCATTATTGAAGGTCCCATAAAATTAAGAGGTTCAAAGTTAACAGAACAGAGTTTAGTATTGCAGCTTTGGTGTTATGTCCCTGAGCAGGTCTACCAGTCAAAGAAAAGGTAATTACCAGCCCCCAAGACTTTTTAGAAAGATGAGGTCAGTTAATTCCAAATGGTCACGACTCAAGACAAGAATAGCCTACCAAAGAATTGGCAAGATTTGACAAGTAGCTATCAACCTAATTTTTATGTTGTTGAATTTCATATTAAACTATAAATAAAGCAAAATTAAGCAAAAGAATGGTTTTTGATGACACATAAAATCCAGTTGAAAGTTGGAGTCGTATTTCTTTCTTTCTTTCTTTTTGATCCAATAGGCTGGGAATGACAATTTATTTCTACAGACTCGGGTCCCTGTGGTGATCCACCCCGATTGGGGCGGGGATGGGTAGTATCTTTTGCCCGCAAGGATGGGGACGGGGCGAATTCACCCCGCTCACGGGGATAGGGCGGGGACAGGGATACTACTCCCCAGTCCCCACCCTGCAAAATCTCCAATCCCTGCGAAATATATAATATATTAGTTTATAATTCTTAATTTATTTATAAATATAGATCGCAAACTGTGATGCCTTTAGTACCTTTTTAATTTATTTAAATATTTTTAGTACATTCAATTTTTACACAATATATTAGTTAAATAATATTTGATTGCTAAACATTTTAGTAATTAGATGTGCCATGCTAAAAAATTTGACACTGAACAAAATAAACTTAATAATTGAATGAAATTTAAACTAAATTAAATTAAATCTTATTTAATTTTAAATAAAATTAATTTCGTATATATTATTTTTAAACTTTGCGGGGTTCCCATGGGGATGGGTATTTCCATGGTACGTCGACGGGGATGGAAAAGATTTTCCCCCTGTCGGCGGGGATGAGGCCAGGATGGGGACCCCATAAACCCGCGGGGATGGGGACGGGTAAGAGCCCTCCGACCCCCACCCTCCTCGTTGCCATCCCTATTTTCCTCTAATTTATCTTCTCTTTTAAATCCACGTCACTTAGCTCTGGTAATTAAATTAATAAATTTGCGTTGCAAAAATGCTCTTTGTGAGATATGAGAATTATAATGGCTTCAAAGAGTAAAATAAGTGTCACAAACAAGAAACAACTTTGTGAATTATTGGATATATCATCTGAACACATTCAGTTTTCAGCATGTTAGTTTGAGTTCAAATATCAACTGACAGTAACTATTTCATTCTTTCAACTTTACTAGATTTGGATTGCATTGAACCAAAGATCTGCTCCTTCTACCTTTACAAAATAGTTTAGAGAATCGTTAAAAAAAAAAAAAAAGTGACGAAGATCGCCTTTTACTTTCCAAAACAGATATGCACCAATTCGATCTGAAACTATTTCATACGACAAACAAAAATAACATCTGGGGAGTAACATACGAACATCTCCCGGAATAGCAACGACAAAATTCAAGCTCGAGCATGCAGAAGCTGGTGAATTTTCTACCAAAGTTAATCTATCCATATTCAACTAAAATTAGAAAAAGAAAATAGCAAATTAAAACAAATACATTAGCAGAAAACATGCTTTCCGTTGAGTAAGTCCATCATATTTGACCTATAGAGGCCGCCGCTTACTCATGAGGACAATCCAAATGGAGTATAATGAAGAACATAAAAGAAAAACTTATGACTCAAAGGACGAGCTCATACCTGTAATGGAGAGGTTAACCAATCCTGCGAAAGATGCATGAAAAATTCGTTGTTAGGAACCAATATCATGCAAAAGCACTAAAGTTCAAGATTAAAGTAACTATCATTCAAAAATTGCCCTGAATCCTAACACCAGGTTGTACACAACCCATCGACACCGACCGTGCTCACCGTGTTGTACCGTGCTGATAAGATATCAGCATGATAGCGTGGTTCAAAACCTACTTCTCTAGCAAGTAGCTACCTCAATAAAGTGCGAAAGATTTGGTAAAAATATATAATACCAAAGAAAATTGTAAATAATGCCATAGTGTGTCGGCACATAGATTTCTTTTCTTCATTTTTTTGATCAGCACGACCCCGTACCACGGCATTTAATACTCGACACAAAGTCATTAAGGGCTTGTTTGGATGCATGAACCAAGAATTTAAGTACCGTGGCAGCGGGTTGTGCCGAAAACTTGTCAACAAGATACGGCACGATACGTACCGAGCCGTTTCTTGTGTGCGGACACATAATAGTATGAAATATTTATTTTTTTTAGCAACAAAATACTCTAACTATTTATTATGTCTTTTTATCACATCTTTTGAACTCTATTGAGGAAATTACTTACTAATTTAAAGAATGGAAAGTTTTGAGCCGTGTCATCTGCACGGGATCTGTATCGTAACGGTATCTTATTGGGTGGATACGGCCCGTGCCGACAAGCATTTAAAATCTTGACATGAACATCTTAAGACACGCATCTCTGGTTTTTTTCAAGGGATGTTAGATGCGGAGTATGATTAGATGCTACAAAAGTATAACATATGTGCGGCCTCGAAGTCATTTTGACGGAGCAAGATAAATCATGTAGGGAAAAAGAAAAAAAAAAAAAACTGTGGGCTATTAAGAAAATGTCGAATCCAAAAGAATAACAAGGGGAAAGGGGGGATGGATTTGGTACCGGGGGCGATGTGGAGGGGGGAGGGGGGAGGGGGGCAGTCGCAGAGGCAGGGAGGGCAGACTGCCGCCGCGGAGGAGGTGGAGGAGGAGGAGGAGGTGCCGGCGGCGGAGAGGAAGCTCTTCTTGTAGCGCCAGTAGAGGGCGGGCGCCGACACGCAGAGCGCCGACGCCACCGCGAACACCACCAGACAGCACCGCGCGCACGCCCCCGACCGACGCCACCCGCCCCCGCCCCCGCCGCCGCCGGACATCTCTCTTTCTTCCTCTCTCTCTCTCTCTCTCTCTCTTTTCCGCCTTCGCGAATTGCTTCGTTGGCCACCGATCTGATTTCTTTCTGCAGCCAGAAAGAGGGCTACTGCCGCTGCTGAGTGAAGTTTTTTTTTTTTTTTTTTTTTTTTTTTTTTTTTTTTTGCGATGGCAAAGTTAGTGCGCGAGTGACACTGAGTGGGGACGCCACCGGCAGTGGAATGTGACCGACCCTACATTAAATTGATTCATTCCATCCGTCCCCCAACAAATTATGGCTAATTTGCATAAGAAAATCCATTTATTTTCGACTTTTACAAAATTAGGCTATATTTTTTATTTTTGCATATTCGGTTCGCTTTTTTGATCGTCTGACCAAAATGCCCCTAGTATACAAAAGCCGTACGGGCCTGGCAGGTATTTAATGCGCCGTTCCCGCTTTACGCAACCGCACTCTTTTTCGAAATCCGGACCACATCCATCCCGCTATTCTCCGGCCTCGCTGTTTGCTGTTTCGCTTGAAGACTTTTTTAAAATTACTCAAGATATCGGAAGAAAAAATACACGCCCCTTAACAGGAATAATAGTGCAACACCAAGAAACAATGCCAGGAAAAATAGTGCAACCGTCCATCTAACAGTGCATTCCTAGGCTCACTCCAGTGCAACCTCTCCATAACCACTATTATTGCTTAATATAATCTGAAGCTAATGGAGCAAATGAACGGCGCCCCCGCCAAATATAGGCGAAGCGTCGGCGGGGCAGGACCGTCGGCGTCGGGGACGGAATTCGATAATAAATATAATTTAAATATACCGACCGTCTCTGAAGCAAAGTAGAAAAGAAATTGGTGATTGATATTCGAGACCCAAATTTGAATTCTAATTGATTCACATTTCCGACCAAATTTATTTCTAAATGAAATAAGCGAAGTGGCCAATTTCAGCAAATATAATTTTAATTCTAGTATTTGATTTTTGTAAATTCGTTGCTGTATATGGGTATGGACACAAAATTATGCACTAATTCCATTTTAATGTAATTTATTTTTCTTCATTTTCAAAAACAGCATATTATGGTCATTTTTATTTTTCATTTAAAAGTTTCTACTAATAAATAGAGGGATTAATATAAATGAGTCCGACTGGAATACTATCGATAGCACTAAGGATTTGGTACTATTAAATTTTCCGCCGTTAGATTTAACATAATGATTATTTTTATCCGTTAAATTATATTATTCAATCAATAACTCACTCAATACTAGGAGGCTCACATCATCCTAATAATATATTTCTGAATCTAAGGATTAAAAAATTAAAAACACCAATAGTTTTTTACTATTGATAGTATTCCAGTCTAGTTTAATATAAATTATGGAGTTCAAAAAAGTATTACAAATTTTTGAACAATGAAGTGTGAAAAAGATTACATTACAGAACAAAAAAAATGTAGCCCCAGCGAGTGTGCAAAAAGAAAGTAGGGGACCTAACACTCACAAATACCACTGAATAAATAAATTGGACCATTTAATACTAATCTTCTTTTATCTTTAATATTTAATGGATTAAAAATTCTTTATTATATTTTATTTGTTATATTGCTATCATACACGCATGTTTTCTACTATATCGATCTTTCGGATAACATAATAAATCTATAGCTAGCGGTTTTCTATTTGTTGTTCCTGCCACAAGCATGTGAGAGAAAAATGTGCGTTATGTTCAGTAAAAATAACATGATGAAAAATATTTCGTTTTGTTTCTGTAAATGATAACATGTTGCTCGGATTTGAATAGTTCAATTAAGATAAGTATATTCTTACATATAGATCCTGTAATCTCAATCCAAACCTGCGGGTACTCATGATAGATATTCCGTAAATTTGCGAGTATAGATATTCATTTGTTTACTCAAAAAATTATGAATAAAATAAAATAGGCAATTACCCATTAGATTATGGGTATTTTGAGGACTGCAGATACCCACAAATATATGCATATATATTTTAGAAAAAATAAAAAAAGTGAATAATCCTTTTGTTTTACCCATTCCTAAAATCCTAACACCAATTAATTTCTCCTAATATCATTTTTTTCTTTATTATTATCTGCTATATATTGTGATGTTTTAAACAATAAATTATGTTATCTGTTTTTGAAAAGTATAATTAAGTTATATATGTTTGGAAAGGAGGGAGGGGGGAGTGGTATGGGTAAGGATACTGGTTATTAAAAAATTTGCAGGTAAATTCTATCCGTGTCCGTATAATCCAGAGACATGATAACTTGTCCGCAGGTTTCCCAACTTGCCCGTATGCCTAGTCTACTCACATATTCAAAATCCATCTCCTTTTGGCACAATAGTCTTAGCAAGCCCTAAATATAAATGGGCCTCAGTTAAATCTGATTCAGGGTCATATCATTTTGGTGTTGATCCAATTCCAGGGACATATCATCCCATTGTGGTTTAATCTCTCACTTCCAAGGGTTTGGTTACATGGCAACTCCTTTGAAAAATTTGAGTCACTTTGAACAAGATCCTGCTGATTTGTAACTTAGCAGCACTTCCAGTATCTGAAACTTAACATCAAGCTCCTCTATTCCATTCTTCAAACTTTTAGGACATGCTTGCGTCGGGTTATCCTGTCAGGATTACTGCGTTTGATCGATTGATCGAGTCTGTAATTTGATCGATAATATAGCATTACAAATGACATAGGATTATTTCGAAAATATTATCTAGTAGTTGATGAGAATCTCGTATTACTGGTGACGGATTATCTTACCTATTATGTAAAATTACAAGTTTGCCCCTCCAACCCCCCAACCATTTTAATACGTTATTTTTATAATTTAAAATTTTGAATTGTCAAATTTTAAATTTTAAATTATTAATTATTAATTTAAAATTTATAATTTATAATTTATGTTTTAAATTCTAAATTATAAATTTAGATTTTAAATTTCAATTATAAAAATTAAATTATTTTAAATTTCACACTTATACTTTAAATTAAATTAAAATAAAAATTATATTTTTTTTGTTCAGATTTTAATTTAAAATTTAAATTCAAATTTTAAATTATTTTAAAATAAAATTTTAGTAAAAGTAGTAAAAAAAAAATTTGCCAAATATGACTATCATGCCAATTTTGTAATAAATTATATTTTATTATGAGAATTACTGAATTTCATAAAATGAATCAAATATAGTAATTCCAAATAAACTGTAATCCAGTATTATATTATAGTATTAAACCAAACGTGGTAATGTAGCATCAGATTTCAAAATTTTAGATACTCAGTTTTGTCGAAATAACCTGTAATTCTACATAACGTGAATCAAACGCCTCTTTAATTAGTTCATCTATATATCCTTACATTATAAATATAGCACATTTTCACCCATTACATTTTTTTAGATTAACGGTTCAAATTTTATACGGTAAAAAAAGATTGTAACTTGGTGAATAATGGCATAGAAATATAGGAGGAAAAAAGAGTTGATAAATTTGTAGTACATAGATATATGGACGCAACAATTTACTCTCTAAATAGAAATATGAATAAACTGGAAAGATCGAGAACAAGAAAATCTAATGCAGTTCATACAAAAAGTTTCATTGGTAATTAAATCTAATGAAACTATTTTTTTTTTTTTTTCAATTGGTTTTGCATTCAAACATAGTCCGTATCTCTTTAATTTCTAGCACTTGGTGGATATTGCGTGTGATCAAATTTCTAGATTAAATTGTTGCAATCCTCCTTTAAATTATATATTTCAAATAATTATTTATTCCACTTGGTGGAATAAACCCTTATTTGAACAAGGACAGAACAAAGACAAAGAGAAACAGGGGAGGTCTTAAATTATTATTGAATAACTTATTTTGAGACTACAAATCTTTGGGGCTGTTTGGTTAAATAAAATTATAACTGCAATATAGTTGAAAATGCATGCAGTTGAAAATACATACAGTTGGAAATGCAGCTGTTACAACTACATGCATTATGTTTGGTTGGATGTAGTAGAAAGCTCTGCAATTACAAATAATTATTTTGGTTGCAAGCAGTAGAGAAATAATTTTTTAAATTTTATCATTTTATATATATGATGATGAGATTACTTCCAATATAAAAAAATAAAAATAAAAAAATTGTTTAAAAAATGTTTAAAGAGGTAAGATTATCTTTTTTGTTTAAAATTACTCTCTTCAACTGTTGCAATTGGAACCACGGCCAATTTAGACGTAGTTTCAATTACTGCAGTTAGACCTCCTCCTGTAGTTTCTATTGTAGCAGTTGAAGTCAAATACATCAAACCAAACATCAAATTTGTATTTGCATACAGTTACAACTACCGTGCAGTTGCAACTATATACAACCAAACAGTCCCAAAAAGTGTTTTGTTTTTAAAGATTCCAAAATTATTTTTTTTTGTTTTCTTTTTGAAAAATAACCAGCTAAATAAGGTAGAAAGACCAAAAACAGCACTTTCTAGGAAACCTCCTTTAGATTTCTTCCTTCCTCCCCAAGTAATTCCTATTACTAATATTTCATCCTTTTCCAAGCAATAATTTTCTTTCCCATGCAAGAAACATGGACACAACAACAAAAAGCCATAATGGCATAGCAAGAGACCAAATTAAACAGTTCCCATCACCACAAAGGCCAATACAAATTTGTCCAAATCAATTAGACCATAATTGAGGGGTTAAATTGAGAATCTACATGTTCAATTCACACCATTACTGTCCCTCATTTGACACGTGGATCACGGTTTCAAGAAAACACAATCTATGGGATCCGATATAATGTTTTAGAAACCGAATCCAATAGCCACAATCACTGATTGAATCGGTAACGTTAGCATAATATAATAAATATTTAATTTTATAAATTTTATGATATATGTACGGAACTAAATTTCTTATCTTATTAATAGACTAATCATCGGTCTTTCTCAAATTTTTACCATTTGGATTGAAAGATGTACGGTTAGGATGATGTGGGCCCCCTAGAGTTAAGTGGGTGGTTGGTTGAATAGTATGATCTAACGGGTGAAAATCATCAAAGGGGTGGATCTAACGGCGGAAAACTTGGTAGCACCGAGTGTTTCGTGTTATTGATAGCATAGTAGCCGGACTCTATATGTACGTGTATTATTATTTTAATATCATACATGATTATAAAGTATTTCCATTGTAACTGTTTTTTTTTTTTTTTATAGCAGTCAAATAACTTGAATTTTTGAAGCTGTTAAGTAATATGAAATAATCATTTTTAACTTAAGCTACTAAATAATAATAATTTAATATTAGGTTAATTGCACCCTCGTCATGACTACACCCAAATTACATCTCTACAACAATTTTACAAATGCAATTTTTTCAGTAAGTATAGCAATTTTCGGACTATTTATAGCATATATTTTATATGGATCCGCTTATTCATTTTTACAGAATTTTGATTTAATCAATTCATTTGTAAAAGGGGGTCCTAAAAGAATTCTTGTGGACCGAATAAAAAATATGATATACTTTAAAATTTAGTCAACTAAATTGAATTGTGAGACTTAATTTCAACAATTCCGAAAGTTAGATTTAAAAATTATAACAAATTAAAGTTTGAGAACTAAAGTGTCACAAACCCCATAGTTTGAGGACCAAGCATGCAGTTTATCTCTGATGAAAACTAAAGTCTAAGGACATGGAAAACTGCGACCATCTCTTCCGCTACTGCATCTTCACTCGTTATCTCCTTCTCTCCTTGGAAGGGCAGACTCCAGCGACCGGGGATCCAGGGGATGTTCGAGACCTCTGGACCCTAACTGCTAGCGCCCCGGACGCCGTTTTGAGATCAAAACGCCTTTGTCGCCTAGCGGGAATCTGGTGGATCGTATGGACGGACAGAAACAATTCCATTTTTCGTTCTCTACCCCACAACATCCTTCATTCCTCCGATAGGCTGAGACGTCTGTTGGCCGAGGTCGCCGTACTTATAATTCGAAGTCCGTGAGCGAGAGAGAGAGTTTTTTTTTTTTTTTTTTTTTTTCGTCGGTTCGATTCGGGCATTTTGCCCCCTAAGCCCTAATGCTTCCACATTTCGCCTAGTTCACTATCTCTTAATGAATGAAGCGGGTAGCTAGCTATCTTTTTCTCAAAAAAAGAAAACTAAAGTCTAAGATGAACTTTTGTAAATTATTATAATTAAGCAAATGTCACAACTCAATTTAGTTGATTAAGTATTGACGTATTTCTAATATAAAATTAATATAATATTTTAATTATTGTCGTGTTATTAGTTTTGATGTTCTCATGTCACTTTCATTCTTCCACATTATCGATATTTTTAAATTTATTAATTAAATTAGACTGTAAAATTTGATTATAACTATTTACGAAGTTGAAGTAAAAAATTTTAATAAATTAAAATTGAAAAAACTAAAATATCACCCAGATCATAGTTTGAGGACTTCATGTAACGACCTAGCCCACCAGCAACAATAACTCGTTGGGCCCAACCACCGATCCAAAATACTTACGCCCAGTTATTATTACTAGTATCTAAGTCTCTTATAAACCCAATGACAATTCCATTTCCATCCGATGTGGGATTATTGGGGTGTCACAAACTCCCCCCGTTAAGGCCCTGACGTCCTCGTCAGTCCAATCACACACACAGCCCACGATCACCAGGCGATGTGAGACTCGTCTTGCTAGCCCGTCATCCAGACACCGGCTCAGCCGAGACTCACCACACATGTACAGCTGGTGAACCGGCTCTGATACCAAATGTAACATGTAACGACCCAGCCCACTAGCAACAATAACTCGTTGGGCCCAACCACCGGTCCAAAATGCTTAAGCCCAGTTATTATTACATAGTGTCTAAGTCTCTTATAAACCCAATGATAATCTCATTTCCATCCGATGTGAAATTATTGGGGTATCACACTTCGGTAGCGTTTGGTTCGGGGATTAGTAAGAACTAGCTGTTCCAGGGATAAGTACAAGTATGGGGATAAGAGTAATTTTGTGTTTGGATGAAAATAGATATAAGGATAGGGATAAAGGGATATAATGAAAAAAGTGTTTGGATGGTATCTGGTGATAAGAGGATAGTGAGGTGGTAAAATTGTATAATTACTAAAATACCCCTATATATATGTGAAAAAGTAATGGGTGACTTGTAGGATTATTTTGATTTTGATTTTGATTTTGATTTTGATTTTGATTTTGATTTTTATTTTTATTTTTATTTTGATTTTGATTTTTATTTTTATTTTGATTTTTATTTTGATTTTGATTTTCATTTTGATTTTGATTTTGATTTTGATTTTCATTTTCATTTTGATTTTGATTGTGATTTTAATTATAATTTTCATTCTCATTTTCTTTTTGATTTTGATTTTGATTTTGATTTTGATTTTGATTTTGATTTTGATTTTGGATTTGGATTTTGATTTTGATTTCAAATAAGATTTTGTTTATGATTTTGATTTTAATTTTGATTTTCATTTTGATTTTTATTTTGATTTTGATTTTGATTTTGATTTTGATTTTGATTTCGAATAAGATTTTGTTTATGATTTTGATTTTAATTTTGACTGTTATTTTTTACTTTGCTAAATATTTTGATTTTGGCTATGTTTTTTTGCAACTAAAATAATGTCGCAAAATAGCCATTACAATGTCGCAAAATATATATTACAAATATTTCGACCATGTCGCACGATATAAATTACAATCTCGGAAGATATAATTTACAATATCGCAAAGTTTAAAGTACAAATATTTCGATAATATCGCGAAATAAAAATTACATTTTCGCAAAATTTAAATGTCGCCAATAATAAATTACAGATACTTCCACAATATAGCAAAATATATATTACAATGGCACAAAATTTAAATTACACATAGTTCAACAATGTCGCATAATATAAATTACAATGTCGCAAAATATAAATGTCGCAAATTTTAACTAACAAATACTTCGACAACGTCGCAAAATAAATATTACTCCCTAGCAGATATTACTTATTTTACACTACTATTATTATATACAACACATATCATAAATTTTACACCTACCTGTGTAAAGATAATATGTAGTGGTCAAACAAAATAAAAGTCGAGTTGATTAAGATCGATTATTCCATAATTGCTCAGTAATAGAGCCTCGCAATGACTCTCCTCGTGTCGACGCCTCCACTTGCTTGAGCGCCAGCTCGCCCGTCGTCGCCCTCAGGAATTTCTTGCTCTAATTGCTCAACAAAATATCTATCATTTCCTTGTTGACGTCGAATAAAATTATGCACCACACAACATGCCATAGGTATCAAGGATTGAACTTTGATGGGAAATGGAGTTGCTTGAGTTAAAATTTTAAAACGCTTCTTTAAAATACCAAAACTCTTCTCCACGACATTTCTTAATTGCGCATGTCGATGATTATATAAATCTCGAGGGTTACGATGGGTGCGCGCCGTGTCGAGGTGTCAAATTGACTTAGATGATACCGCTCACCCCGTATGGTGCTAGACACTTGTCGCATTTTGCGTACCCCGAATCAACCAAATAAAATTTTCCTATATCGATTATTAGATAATTTACTCATCAATTCATACAAAATTAATTAATACGCCATTTTTAAATAGAATTTTGTACCTTCGGGAACTGTAAAACCCCCCGAATCGCAAGCCCATCGAAGAACACGCATATCCGCAGCCGATCCTTCCCAACCGGTGCATACATACAAGAAAATGTGGTCGAATGATACAGCAGCCATCATATTTTGTGACGTAAATCCCTTGCGTGGCAATGAAACGCTGCGCACTTTCTGCGACACACACTGGGATGTGTGTTCCGTCTATCGCACCAATTGCATTCTACAACAGGGGTTAGATAAGTTATAAAGAAATATACACATGCAACAAATAAACCATTAAATACATGCATACTTACTTTAAATGGATGAAAATTTATATTGTCCCGAATTCTTGGGTGCGGGCCTGCATTACTTGTCGGCAAATTCATGTATTCGTCCTTCAGCGTTACAAGTGCTCGTAGCACATTATTGAAGTGTCGACTAATTGTCTCACCTGAATGCTGAAATGCTTCTGCCAACACTCTATTTCCCACGCCATGACCAACACAAAAAGAAAAATAGCTAGTCGCTCATCTATTGTCATACGTCGGGTTGGTCTAATCAACTCGATTAACCAAAGACATCGCGAAGTGCAGTAAAATTTGTTGATGACATGCGGAAGTGGTGGTATGCTCTGTCAGGATGACCATTTAAAATATCATAAACAAATTGATGGCCTGAAAAAGGTCGCGTTCTACATGGCCGTTTCTGCAACGTGTTAGCTGTAAAAGACCGATAGTCCTGCTGATACAGTATCATGAATACTTGGTCCCAATAATCATCATCATCATCTAGCATTGTCATTATATGTGCTAAAGTTGGCGACGAGAATACACATCGGTACAGTGATTCAGCCATCTCAACTGTAACGCAGACAAAAGATAATAAATACCAAAAACCCCCTTACAAGCACGAATATGCAGTTCTCACTGAACAATAAATACCACCTGTGAAGAGCTAAACATGAAAGTTACGAAGTGAAGTGCACATAACATCAAGACTTTCCTAGTGAAATGAGTTGTAAAATATAAGGATGCATCTAGATCGTAACATCTAGTATTAACATAGATGACCATTTTTGACATAAAAACCACACAGGCATATTGAAATCTAGATTCTAGTACATGCAAAAATAAACTTAAGTCTACAAACGATACATTCTACCAGAAACTAGAGAGGGTTAGCTAGAAGGGCGGAAAGTCAGGACGAAAGTTGATGTTGTGCACAACAAGCTGGTGGTTAATCCACACAATCGCAAGTTCATCATTGAGGGTCATAAATAGTTGTCTATCGCTCTCGGCCCGCAATGACATCCCAGCCGCTACCGCACTTATATTGCTCTGCCCCACTAGAGTAAAAACTCTATTCATACAATAGTCTATAGGTGGGACTGTTGCTCGTTTAGATTTTTCCAAATCTATCATTTCCCGGGAAATCTGGATCTTTTGCTTCCCGACCTCTACCATCTCAACCATTGCGTCAGCTTCCATTACCGTCTTCTTCTTTTTCCCGGCCGATGATGAACATGTCTTTCGTGTCTGTGCAGAGGGTTGTGGCTCCCTCGGTCGTTTACCTCCCGAGCTATGTCCTGATCCACTGACATAACCTCCAACAGTCGGCTGCCCGAGAGGGGGGGTAGGAGAATGCGAAGATCGACCTTGTTCGGCGGTGTCATCGCCAACAGTGCCTGCATCACCTGAATTCAAACATAATCGGTGAAAAGCGGCGGAGTGGGATAGAAATCATATGAATGAGTGTATAAAGCTCACCAGGTGACGACGACGATGAACTCACAACGGTATGGGCTTGCACTCGTTTCGATGACATCCCGTAACGGCAGTAGGTTGCCGTTGAGCCGCACAAGAAAGCAATGTTCTCATAAGCTGGAAAGGGTTTATTCCTGCACTTCGCGTATGCGGGATTCGACTGAATCAAAAGTAATATACATTAGAACATATTTATGAGATCCTTCAAAGAGATTATAGTTTGTATGTAGTAAAATACAATATCTTACCGCAATTCGCATCCCAATCGGAAGGATCACCGGTCGGTATATTGTTTATAGGGTCCCAACCCCAACCGCTAAGGTTAGCCAGTTTGTCGTATAACATGTAGTGCCGTTTCAAGACCTTTAGGCGGTTACTGATATGTTGTTTGGTAATGTTTTGACTTGTTTGTGAGTTGAAATCCCTCACGATTCTGACCCAGGCAACACGGGTGAAACTACCCCCGACGTAGTTTCCGAGTGCGTGCTCCTCCATTAAAAGACTTAGCAAAATGCTATCAAGCTGATCAGTCCAATTTGCGATCTGGCTCCTAATTTGCTTGCCCTACTGCTTTGAAGCCTTATCAACAGGACTTTGGTTTGCATTATCCATTCTGTTTATCGTTTGGTTTATATTCGACTTACTATAGAAAGTACTGTTAAGCATCGGTATATGGATGACATTATAATTCCGATAAATAATCGACGTAAAAAGATAGATAATGAACACGTTGATAATGTGGCATAATTAGTTCCATAATAGGTAAATATATGCAGACATGATCATAAATAAGCTAAATGAGGAGACATGAGTGAATAATTAGCGGTGTATAAGTAAGCCCTCCCTGACCAACCTGTTGCACAGTTGATCTATCTGCTGGATAAACCATGGCAGCAACGCTGTGACGCGTTGTGGCTCAGAGGGTCCCTGATTACCATGGGGATGCACAGAACTAGGTGTTCCATGCCAACCATCTAATGGTAACGAAACCAGCATCATTGCCAATTTGATCAACATTACGTGCAATCCGATATGTAAAAAAAACTCGCTCTACAAGCAGTGGCCGCGCAACCCGATCTATGTTTTTAACAGCAAATCAATTATCACAAATATGATTAAAATCCAACCAAATAATATAGTAGAACTATCGTAATGATAACCGTCTCTATAAGCAAGTGGCCGCACAATACTTGAACGACAATGGCAAAATATAGAACGTCGAGTAGGCGCCGCCACGGATAGGCAAAGAAGACAATAGAACATGCAAGTCCAAATTATAGTGTGCACTCAGTCAGCATTCAATTTTTCTACTGCCGGATGACGGCCTATGCGTAATAAGGCTTAATTAATCCAAAATAATATGCCAAAAAAGAAGCCAAATACGGAAGCAAACCTGCGTCGAATGCACTACCGGCAAGAAGGGAGCAAACCAGGCAGGCTAGATCCGCGACAGTAAGCAAGGCCGCAGTAAAGCCACGGGGAGGGACGTCGGCGGAGGCTCGGCGAGAGGGCGCACCCTGGATGGAGTGGTGGAGAGAGCACGACGGTCGGAAAACCCGACGGGGAAGACGGTCCGGCTGGGTCACGCGAACGAGAAGGGGAGAGAGAGGCGACCGGTGAGATGAGAGGGGGCTCGGTGAGATGAGGTGGAGAGGGATGGAGCTCAGGGGAGGTAGCCCTGTCAGGCGAACGAGAGGGGGAGAGAGAGGGCCCCAGTGAGATGAGATGGAGGTCGGTGAGATGAGGTGGAGAGAGAGCTCGGGGAAAGGGAGCTCGGTCACAAGCTTAGCGGAAAGCACGGGTGCAGTGGGCCGGAGGTGAAGGGAGCAAACCTTGGAGAGAGAAGAACCAGGTGCGAGGAGAGGCAGATCGGTGAGTTGAGGTGGAGAGAGAGGAAAGGGGTCGATCCTACCTTCCGGTGGGTGCTGGACTGCACGCAAGAAAACCCGACGGGAAGCCGGCGTGCGGCTACACGAAAACCGAGGGAAACCCACAACCGCTCGAGCTAGCGGCCGGTCGCACCTAGGTGGAGAGAGAAGCACCGGCAACACAACAATGGTGAGAAAGGGGAGAAGAAGGGGGCGGGGGTAAAATGGGAAAGTGCCAAACACGGGCGGAAAGGGCACAGAGGGGGGTGGGAACTGTTGTTCCCACCACCCCGCCCCCCCTCACATCAAAAAGTTGGGGACAACTGTTCCCCAACTTTTTGATATTGTTTGGGGACAAGTAAGGGGATAGCAGGATATCCCCCCCTGCTATCCCCTTGCCAAACACAACCGAATCAAGTATAATTCATCCTTCGGTCGGTGAATATAAGACTTACACTCCATTATTAAGTATAGCTGTTGCCTTTAATTCGTCCTAAATTGGATAGTAAATAAGGTGCAAAAAAAAAAAAAGAAAAAGAAAAAGAAAAGAAGAAGCACGATTCTTTCTTTATCCTTATCTGTCAAAATCCTGCCACTATTTCGACCTACTTCAAATGATAAGATAAGGAAAAATAAAAGATAAAATAAAAAAACGATTCGTCTCAAATTTGCTCCCAAGTTAGGATTTATTTGGTTTCTTGAAATACTACGAAAATAAACTTTTTGAGTAAAAAGTTTTCCATAAATTTTTTTTTCTAGTTTTTTATTCCTTTAGTTCCAAAAATACTATTTTTTTGATTTTTTTTTCATATTCATGAAAACTGTTTTTATTTTTCAAAAACTTGAAAAACAGAAATACTAGTTTTCTATAAAATCTAAAAAATATATATTTTTGAAAAAACAAAAAAAAATTTCTATAAACTAAACGGACGAAAAACTGCAAAAAAAAAAAAAAGAAGAATTTCTTCTTTTTTTTTTTTTTGAGAATTAAATTATCTCTTAAAAACTACTACTTCATAGATCTGCATAATTTGTACCTCTATTTACACTCTAGTTTGGAAAAATGCTTACTATACGGCACTTAAATCACATTATCCTAATGGGAGTTCGTATACTATCCTATTAATAGGATAGGGATCCTTGTCCTATTAAGTGGTTTTGAATGATCGACACTCCAAATTGATAATCACATCATTGAAATTGATCTACATTATAAGAAATATTTAGAAACTAAATTTTATCATATTTAAAAATCATTATTAAGTTCATCTTAAGAGTTAAAAAATAAACCGTCGTAAATGAATAAGCTTTTTAAAATAGAAGTTAGACTTTCTCAATTCATAATGAGAGTTATCAAACATTATCTAAATAGTATAAAAAATTTTCTATCAAAAATTCAAGTAATTTGGATTGCTCTACACCGTTAAACAAGCAAACGGCTCATATAGGCCGTAAAAAATTATCGATTTTACCACGCTTTGATCACCATGTAAATAATTTTTAAAATTTATGAAATTTAGTTTCTTGATATTTCAAATAATTTAGATCAACTTAAACGGCTCCAATCATCGATTCGGAATCTCTATCATCACGAATAATTTGATAGGACAAGTGCTATTATCCTAAAGAGGCCTAGCCATCTAATGGTATGAATAAATTTTAATAGAGCAATTTGATTGATTGAAAATACTCATTATCGATAATATGATTGCTCCATTTGATTTTCTTTTTTTTATTTTGGGTGCGAATGCGAGTATTTCTTGCCCAAAAAGTCATGTGCCGTCGCACGCACGGTCGGTCGTCGCATTCCAAGCAAGCCCAGCAGCACCAACACGACTCTAGAACCTCCTCAAAACCCCAAGCCCACAGAAACCAAACGTGTCGCTCCGGCGCCCTCCACGTGCCCCTCCTCCCTCCTTTCGCTTTCTCTTATCTCTACAGCAAATTTTATACATTCATATATATATATATATATATATATATATATATATATATATATAGAGTCTACTTATACTATTATGAGTACGATCGCCTCGTACTCATGTTGTTTTCGATGATAGAGCTTCCGAATCAACGATCCACATCGTTAAACGTTATCTAGAGCTTCTAGAAATTAAATTTTATAATTTTTCGACATCATTTACCTTACGATCAAGAGATCACAAAATTGACAATTTTAAACGTAGGTATGGGATGCTTACTAGTTTAACGGTGTAAAAGAATCGGAATAGGTTGAATTTTTGATAGAAAATTCTATTCACTACCTAAATAAAAATCAATAACTCTGATCTTAAATTAAAAGATCCGATCATCCATTTTTAGGATGTCGATGGATTTTGACCGTTCATTTTATACCCGATGGACTTTATAATAATTTCGAAAAATTACGAAATTTATTTTCTAGAAGTTTCAAATACTAGATCATGTTTAACTGCAAGGATCGTCGATCTAAAACCTCAACACTTAAAAACAACTTATGATAGTGCAAGTGGCCATACTCATAATAAAAAGATAAGAGTCCTACTATATATATATATATATATATATATATATATATATATATATATATATATATATATATATATATATATATATATATATATATATATATATATATATATATATATATATATATATATATATATATATATATATATATATATATAATTAAGCTTCTATGTTTTTAAAAGTATCAAGTTATTAGTGCTTGTAAAATTTTAGTCTTTGGATTGAGAGATGTGATGAGAGATGTGTGGTTAGGATGATGTAGGGCCTCTTAGATTAAGTGGATGGCTGATTGAATAGTATAATCTAACGGGTGAAAATGATCAAAGACGTAGATCTAACGGTAAAAAATTCACAAGCACCGAGTATTTGATGCTTTTAAGCACAATAGCCGGACTCTCTATATATAACCTCTTCTCTATTCCAACCCCTCTCAAAATTAATCAAGAAACAAAACACATAAAGAAAAAAAAAAAAAAGAAAAGAAAAGAAATGGCGGGAGGAGGGAAGAGCAAGGATGGTGGTGGTGGCAGTAGCATGAGGGTGGTGCTGGGGCTGGACGTGGAGCGGTACATGGGGAGGTGGTACGAGATCGCGGCGTTCCCGTCCTTGTTCCAGCCGAAGGACGGGCGGTGCACGCGGGCGACGTACGGGCTGGAGGGGGACGGGAAGACGGTGCGGGTGGTGAACGAGACGTGGAGCGGGGGGAAGCGCGGCTACATCGAGGGCACGGCGTACAAGGCAGAGCCGGCCAGCGACGAGGCCAAGCTGAAGGTCAAGTTCTACCTCCCCCCCTTCCTCCCCATCATCCCCGTCGTCGGCGACTACTGGGTCCTCTACGTCGACGACGACTACCAGTACGCCCTCGTCGGCCAGCCCTCCCGCAAGTACCTCTGGGTATGAATCAACCATCATCATCATCATTCCTCCCTATCCTTTCCCTCTTCCTTCCAGTCATTCTGTCAGTCTGTCATTCTGTCATTCTTTTTCTTTTTTTTTACTTTTATTTTTACTGGCCAGGATGAATTACTATGACATTCCAATAGTCCCCCATCTCATCAAAAAATGGCTTTTTTTTGCCAAAAAACAAATTTACAATTGGCCCCGTGTAAAATTTATTTGCAAAAATGGCTCTACTCCTGCCACGCGGCCGGGGCCGGGCCAGAATATTTGTATTGGATATGGTGAATCATTCACCGTGTCCAATATTAATACATCCAGGGTATTTGTATTGAACACGGTGAACCATTGGACACTTTGAACCATTCACCGTGTCCAATACAAATACCCCGGACTTAACCATATTTTGGCTAAGTCCGGGGTCCGAAATATTTGTGGGTCTTACGTGAATTGGACACGGTGAACCATTCACCGTGTCTAAACATGTGTATTTGTGGGTCTTACGTGTCTAAACACGGTGAATGATTCACCGTGTTCAACTTAAACACCCGGCCCCGCCCCGCCCACGTGGCGCTGGCGTGGCGCTTGCGTGGCGGGGGTAGGGCTATTTTTGCGAATAAATTTTACACATGGCCAATTGTAAAAAAAATTTTTGTTAGGGGGCTATTTGCAAAAAAAGCCCATGAAAAAATTATTCTGAGTAGGAATATTTGCAGTCTCACGTGCCGGCATAAATGGACCAGCATCCTGTCTTGTGGCGGAAGATCATGTTAGGCCGAGTCATGTTCGAAATGACATGAGGTTGGTTGGGCCGAGTCATAATCGAGACTTGTGGGTGCAGTACGCTTTAAGTAAATTAGTTGCGTATTTCTAACGGTTTGAGCTTTTGAGATTAATAGTTAGCGTCAACGATCCAAAATCACACTCATGGTAATAATAACTGAACTTAATCATTTTAGGCCATCATTTTAGGCCGGTAGTTTGGACTCAACGAGTTATAATCACTAGCGCTTCAAGTCGTTACAGTTACACTTTTGGTCCTAAATATACGAGGCTTTGCAATCTAGTAATAATAATCGAGATTAAACATTTTAGGCTTGTGGTTTGATCTCAACGAATTATTATTGCTATCTAGTCGGATCGTTATCATTACACTTGATCCTTATGAGGTGGCGTATGATATTTTTTAGTTCTCAAACTTTAATTCGTATTAACTTTTAGCTCGAACTACACGACATGGGATACTTTAGCCTTCAAACTTTCTCTGAAATCACAATCTATCTTTTTTTGGGTAAGTATGATGAATTTATTAATATCTAGTATTTTAAATTATTGTTGTATTATCGGGTAGGATATTGCTATAATTCAGAAAGTTCGAGAACTAAAGTATAAATACCTTATAGTTTGAGCTAGAAATTGCAACTAATTAAAGTTCGAGAACTAAAATGGTCACATATCTTATAGTTTGAACTAGAAATTGTAACTAATCAAAGTTGGAGGACTAAGTTAGAAATTGCAACTAAGTAAAGTTTGAGGATTAAAGTGCCATGCACCTCATAGTTTAAGTCAGAAATTATAATGAATTAAAGTTCGAGTACTGAAGTGAGTGTCACGCGCCTCATAGTTTAAGGACCACTAGTGTAATTTACCCTTAGTATTATTGGAATAATAATTCGAATTCGTTTATATGAATAGTAGTTGTAGTTGCTATCTAATTCTTATCCCTTGAATTAAATACTATTCCACCTACCGCCACTAAACCTAAGGTATTTGAGGATCAAAAAGTAGATAGGAAACATTAATCCTTATTCTAGCTTTGCTCGTGTTATTCTTGTTGTTACATTTTATTGAGAAATGCTAAGGAGGTGTTTAGTTTTCCGGCAAATATTCTAAAAACTGTTTTTCTGGCTGAACAGTATTCTTTGTCTGTAAAAGTGTGTTTTTTAGATTTTATGAGAATGTAGTGTTTTCGTTTTTTTAAATTGAATAAAAGAGGGTTTTTCGTGAATTTTTTTGTCAAAAAATATTTTTTATGGCTTTTCAAGAAATCAAACACCCTCTATATCTTGTCCAGTACATCTGGTTGTTTCATTCGAGACCACTGCGGTCATGGTATACGAGGAGTATGATTAGATACTTGTAGCAGCATAGCCTATGCGATTTTTAATATGCTCCTCGGAGGTGGAATACATTATCTTCAAAAATGAAATTACAACTGTTAGGGCTTCGCATGGCGTCAATCTCATAGATTGCATAAAAGAAGAAACTCTCTGCATAACCTGGTCAAAACATATCCAAGGATATATTATTCAAACATTTCCATGCACGCCTAAGGTGCTTCTTGGATAGATTTTCGGGTTTGTGGGTATCTTGCGAGTAGATGAGAGATGACGAAACTTTTTGGTTTTGGTTAACGCGGAAATTTGAACTCGAGAGTAGGGAAATTTTTGAAGGCTTAGTCTGTTGTCTGGTAAAGTACAACGGAGAACCGGCTCTGTAGATTACTTGACAAGTCTGTCTGTCTGTTTCAATAGGAATTTGAGTCAAATATGTGTTGGTTTGATTCAGAGAAAGCTTGCAGCTCTTTTCTGAAGTCGACTTTTCTCTAGTGATCTATATTTGGTTATATGGGTGGAGAAGGTTTAGATTGATAAACGATAAGCACAATTAGCTTGTCTAATTATCAAAAGCATCTTCTCGCGAATCATCACAAAGAGATTATTACAGTAGGATAAGAGAGTGTTGCGGTGTTAGCATTAGAGTTAGACAGTTTATGTGATCGAGTTATTGGTAGAAAATTTGTGGATGTGGAATATTAGTTTCTTGGCCCCCCAGATATCTTAACCATCGAAACTCTGCATCAATGATGTTTCGATTACTTTTCGGCGGCTGCAAATGATATGAATTGTTCATGAGTGATTTGATTTGGCTAATTTTGTGGACTTTTCATATTTTAATTGCTGCTGCAAATTATCTGGTTTGGCCTGAGATAGTTGCAGATTCATAAGAGCTAAGAATATAAATAGAGCAACCTATTCTTTGGCTTTGATTCGCTTTAGACTCATTTGTAGCCCTAGTGCTGCTATCAATTATGTGTTATATGCCTTTTTCTGATATTACCTAACAAGATTCTTTAGCAATTTACAGGATCAATAAATTTTGAAGTCTAATTGACATTTCTTATATTGCCTTAATTGTCTTTTTCTTTTTCTTTTTTCTCACTATAATATGAAATTTCTGTTAAACTTGTAGAGACTCTCCTGTGCTTCTACTTGCTCTTTAACTTTTGAGCATCCCTCACTGCTGAACCCTTCATGACTACGAAGGAGATTAACTACAATGAATTCTTCAATTTTTTGTTCAGCTAACCAACCAATTAAGCAGTACAGGGTTGACAAAATCTCGATAGTATCTTTAATTGTAAGAAATGCTCTTATGCTATCATAGAGTACATTATATGTGTTATGAAATATTTTGAAGAATCAATATCTAGATATGCTAATAATGACTGGAAAATTGACTTCAAAACATGAGAAATTATGTGGCCTAACATCAGATACGAATTCTATCTACTTACCGCGCAATGGTAGAGTGGTTAAACTCCTTATGTTCTAGAAATCCTAATGCAATTCATCGACCGATCGATTTGATTCCATTGATTGATGTGCGATTCTCTTCTTACGATGCATATCAATTCTCTTTTTACACTTCATTAATGGAGATAGCTTTTTAACTTTTCAAGTGTATATGCATGCATATGCATCACTCACTAAATGTCTTTTTGGCTGCTGTTGTAGATATTATGCAGGGAAACTCACATGGATGATGAGGTATACAACCAGCTTGTGGAGAGGGCTAAAGAAGAAGGCTATGATGTGAGCAAGCTGCGCAAGACGCCGCAGTCGGACCCACCGCCGGAGAGCGAAGCGGCTCCGGCTGACAAGGGATTCTGGTGGATCAAGTCCCTCTTTGGCAAATGAATGAGCAGATACAATGTTTGTTTATATCTTTATCCCACAAATAAAACAGATGTATAAGATGATGCTTGTTGCTATAGAACATCTCCTGTAGTTTTATGATGTGCATATTTGCTTAAAATATGTTTGTTGCTTAATGCTTGGCCTTTTGTTTTGGATATTGTCTTTTTGATACTTTAATGAGGTTCATGCATGTATAACAATATCTGACCAGAGGCACACTGTACAAAAGCACAGTAGTATTTTGTTTTTTGAAATATTATTTCTCTATAAATATCTCATTAGTTCTTTTATATAATATATATAGTATAATGGTTATAAGAAGGCTTTTTGAAGAGTAACAAAAAGGCAAAGACTTAAGTAAACCAACTTACAGCAATACATTCAAAATCATTTTCAGCAAACTTCTTGCCACAGGAAAACAGCAATCTGAAGCAAAATGAAAGAATACAGCTGAAACAAAACATTCACCCACTAGTAAGTATCAACTCTTTCTATATCCTTCATTTGTGATCCATCTGAAACTACAATCACTGTTTTAACCTGGGGAGCTGTTGTAAATAACAACATTATAGTGCCGACAATACAAGGGTGGACCTCAGGAAAAGCCTTGCATCAACTCACTGTCTTGTGAACTGCGCGCACGATCATCGCAGGAACATTAACAGTGTACTTTGCATCTCCCGCCGGCGATCATCACAACAGTTCATTGATGTGGGAAATACATGCATAATAAAAAAAACGAGAAGCATCAGTCAGTTTGTTTGATCTTAAGAATGGAATCGAACTTCTGTCTCGCCATTACAAAAAGAGAATCTTCACAGTGGACAGGTTATCCTGTGATAGCCTGTTCTGATATCCAAACCAGCCCTAGGAGCAAACAGCAGCAGATGGTTTTCTGCAGAACAGCAGACCTTCGATTTATGCCTCTGCCTCTTCACGGATAACGGGAGTTCCGAGGAAAAGAGAATGTATATGAGAAGTTACTACCTGCACACGGTGCGCCATGTTAGTATACACTTCGCACCTTAGTTCTAAACAATGAAAAGGAGATATTTAGACGTTGTGGCTCAGATCTGCCATTTTTGTCAGCATTTGCAAACCTACACATGCGTGCAGAACAAGCCTTCCGAAGGTTGCCGAGCTGTGCGGATCAAAGTTTAGTCAAATGTTGTAGGGATTTGGTGCATCCATACATGGCAATCATCACAGCCACCACATAGAAAGAGGTAACAATGCATCTTTCAACAGCAGCACGGCTCATTTGTGGTGCAGAACAAAAGTGAAAATTTAGAGCCTCTATCGACACACGACCATCAACATATTTCTTTTATTTACCCCACAAATATGCCGCAATTGTTAACCATTGAGTCTAAGAAGTCTACACAACAAACATGCGGACGGTTGTCTACAATCTGCCTTTCTCGAAATGGTCCATAGTCCAGATAAGTTCTGCACGTTTTCACCCCATTTTTATGAGCATTTGCGAACTACACATACAAACGCAAAATGGATGCTTGCTAAACAAGCCGTCCAAAAGTTGCCATGCTGTGCAGATCAAAGTGTAGTCTAATGTTCAAGGGTTTTGATGCTTCCAAACTTGGCAATCATCATAGCTGCCACATGGAAAGACATAAGAATGCAGCTTTAAACAGCAGCACAGATCATTTCTGGCACATAACAAAAGTGCAAATTTAGAGTTTCTTTCAACACACATCTATCTTGTTCAACATACTTCTTTCATTTACCCAACAAACATGTCGCAGCTGTTTACCATAGAGTCAAAGATGTCTACAAGCGGACGGCTGTCTGCAGTTCATCTTTCTCGAGCAGTTAGATAATTGTGACAGGGGATAAAGTACAAGAAAGCTTTTCATAATTTAACGATGATGATGCTGAGAAGGGAGGTGGCTCAGATCTGGCCTTTTGATCAGAATCTTCACAGAACTACACAAACAGCTGCATAATGGTTGCTCACAGAATTGCAAGCCTTCCAAAGATTGCCAAGCTACGTTTCAGTCAAATGCTTCAGTTCTGGTGCATCCAGGCAGTCATCATAGCCATTCCTCAAAGAACATGTACATTCAGATAACGTACAATCCGACACTTGTTGCTTCAAAATAGCAAACTGAGGATTAAAATCCCCTGTATAGATGCAACCTGCATCGGAGCTAGCCGTTCAAGATAGCATGCCGAGCAGGAGCAAGTTTCCACGAGAAACTGAATTTTGAGTTTTTTTTTTTCCTTTTTGTGCGTGTGTGTGTGTTTTTGTGGGGGGCAGGGGTAGGGGGATACTTCAAGAAGTGAACCCTAGACCCTATTGACCCATAATAGTGCCACCACCAACTTTTTGCTCTATATTTCAACCAAGAAAGTTGAGAGAGAGAGAGAGAAAAAGAGAGGCTAGAATACTTCTACAAGTACAGCTTACTTCCGTGTCATTTCCGATAATGGAGCATCCGGATAGACGATCAGCACTGTCAAACATGATCTAGGATATTTCAACTTTCTAGCTTTCAAACTTCATTATTCTTTGATATCATTTGCTAAGTAGTCAAGTTGTCCAGAAATCAACAATTTTAATGTCTAATATACGATGTATTGACACCGCTTGATTGCTAGGCAAATGATGTCGTAAAGAAACAGCTTAAAAGTACAAACCACAAAAAACAGCATGTAACTGCTAGGTTTCCTGCAAAAGTGCAGAACATCCGTTTCTACAGTTATTCATGAAAGGGATTTTTTTGGGGGGGGCAAAAGTGCACTTTTTAGGGTTGACCATACTACCTCTTATATCCAGTATTTCGATCAGCTTCTACACTCCATTAAGAATCAAAAGCCAAGAAAAAAATAAGTTGAGGTGCCTTCCCAACTGCGCCAATCATCACAACCTCCTTTGAAACGTAAAATAAAGGAGAGACGCTTCCTTAACATTGCATGAAGCATTAAGGGCCTGTCTGATTGAAGCATACAGTCAGCATGAGGACATCGACAGTCAGCATGAGAAATATTACTAGACGAAAAGAAAGTAGAAGGTAAAAGCAGCTCCGACCGGCCATTCGATCATATCAAGAGGCATCATATAGTCTTATGCACCTTGAAGACAACTGACAGAACAAGGTTGCCTGCAAAACAGCAGACCTTCCAATTGAGTGCAGTTATAGGTAGCCGAGATTGGAAAATTATTGCCTACCCAGTCATTTGTTATATAAAATAAGGCTAAATTACACTTTTGGTCCTCAAAGTCTCAAACCATAATAGCTGCAATTTCTAGCTCAAACTTTCTTGACTGTTGCAATCAAGTCTCATAGGCCAACTTACTTTCGGTAATGTCTCACTAATGCAACAGTAATGTGACAGTGTTGTGGTTGTTGACGCGGAAAGAGACTCATCGAAAGCTTTAATAAGTTTGTTCTCAATAATTTCAGCAAGTCTAAGCAAGACATCACATGGAAAAAAAGTTGCTGGCAGAGAAGCAAAGCCTTCCAATATTACCATGCCATGCACCTACCGCTGAAAACTTAATGCCTCGTGTGGTATGATTGCTGTTTTTTTCCCCTTGTATTCCCCACACACAAACTGTATATATACATATATGTATATATATAGATAGATAGATAGATAGATAGATAGAATTGAGTTCCTATGCTTTTAAAAGTGCCAAGTCATTGGTGCTTGTAGGTTTTCGGCCTTGGAAGAAGATGTGTAGGGTTAGGATAATAGTGGTCCCCGAGGGTTGAGCAGGTGGTTGGAGGAATAGGATAATCTTAGGGGTGGAATTGGTCAAAGAGATAAATCTAACAACGGGAAACTTACAAGGACCAAGTGCTTGGTGCTTTTAAAAGCACCATAGCCTTCATATATATACATATATATATATATATATATATATATATATGAAGGCTTGCAGAATGAAGTTCTGTGGGTTTCCCCTTTTCACAGGGGGCAGAGAGAGAGCAGACACCTGCACCACCACCACCACCACCACTACAACAATAACAATAATAATAATAACAATAACAACAAAATGGCATCTAGAAAAGAAATGGGTGAGTACAAGAAAATTGATGATAGTTACTTCAGCCAGGATCAAAATATATGAGAGGTGTCAAGAAGATGATGATCCAATGCCGTCGACAATGGAGGCATCCTCACATGAAGTCGAAGCCCCTCTAGAGATCATGATGATAATCATCATCATTATAAATGAGGGCCACATAATGATCGCCACCGCTGCCGCTGCCGCTGCCGCACCAATTCTGGAATAATGGCTGCAGCTCGGTAGCCTACAAACAGCAGACCATCCAGTGCTGCCCCGCCAATACCAGATTCTCTAAGGGGGTGTTTGGTTTCTCAGTGTGGGAGTGAAGAGACGGAGGAGCTTACAGCAAGAAAGGAGCATGCCCAGTACTTACTGTTTTCCCCCAACATAGGCTCTCTTGCTCGTATCGCCTCAAAGGCATACCCATACATCCGTCCTTGGAGGGCCCACAGTATTTTGTTTTGCCTCTCTAAATAGCCCAAAAGGATGCAAAGTTTTCGCCCAACATGCATTTTTTAGTAAACATTAACAATTGAAACAATGTACAAAGCCCCCCTAAGCTCTAACACTTTTGCAAACAGGTGCTAAAACTCCTACTTTTTAACAAATAAATCCCAAAACTTTATCAAATAATATAATAGGGCTCAAGTGAAGCTATTGATTGAGCAACCGTTTTGATTGCATGCCCTGAAACAATTTTGTATAACTTTAAAATGTAAAGAAACCCAATGAATATAGAAACTTGATGTCGATCAGATGCAAATTTACAAGAACCAGATTACAAAGGGGGGGGAGAGAGAGATATATGCATGCAAGAATGCATAAACCCTAAACCCTTTGCAATTTGAAGGAGTCTTTATGAAATTACAACCTTTAAGGAAGGGATTGAAGAAATTAACCCAAACATTTATATAACTAGCATCCAAATCTTTCTTATATTTAGTTCTTATCAAAATCCGAAAAATTAAGAAGTTCCCTCCGATCTGAATACATATAGATAGAAAATTTACCATCAACCAGCATGAAGTCATGTTTCAATGGGTTGACAAGAAATATTTAAAACAACCCATCCTAGCTTCTATATGCAGTAAGAAACCGAGAGGGAAAAAAAAAACGTGAACAACCAAATCTCAATAGCTAAAAAGGAACTAGGAAAATAAAATGGAGGCTCAGACATGCCCACTTAATCACCACATGAGGGATCTTGTAATCTCATGCACCTTAAAGACGTGACAGCATAGGCTTGCCTGCAAGGCCTTCCAATTAAGTACCGCTACAGGTATGTAATGTTGGCCTTACGAGCTGCCAAGAAAGGAAAAATTATTGCCTGCACCTGGTGCATCATGTCAGCCAAAAACCACCCACTGAGATGCTGTCTATCCCACAAATGAACGAAGTGAAAGGCTCTCAAAGGTTGTAAAAGGACAAAGCAAACCAACAAACCAGATTCAAATCCCACCCGAATTGTCAAAACCCAACCAAGATCTTAGGTTTGAGTTGACTATGTTGCCTCTTATATCCAGTATCCTTATTAGCTTCTGTACTCCGCCGAGAAGCAAAAGCCAGGATAAAATAAGTTGAGGTGCATTCCCAACCGACAATCATCACAACCTCCTTTGACAAGTAAAATGAAGGGAAAAAAAAAAAACTTAACATTGCATAAAACATTAAGGGCCTGTCTGATTGAAGCATACAGTCAGCATGAGGACACACGGACAGTCGACATGAGAAATATTAAAAGCTGAGAAGAAAGTAGAAGTAATGTTTCAAGTAGAAGGAAAGAGAGGGTCCAACATGCCATTTGATCATATCAAGAGGCATCATGATAGTCTTATGCACCTTGAAGACAAATGGCAGAACAAGGTTGCCTGCAAAACAGCAGACCTTCCAATTGAGAGCTGCCACTGAGATGAGGAAAATTAGGGTAAATTGCACATTTTGTCCTCAAACTTTGAGACGCATGACAAGGACCAAACATTAATTTATTGTAATTTCTGACTTGAGCTGAGGTAAGCTCGCTCGAGCTCGGCTCGTTTCCACCCCTATGTGGGAGTGAAGAGACAGAGGAGCTTGCAGCAAGAAGGGAGCACGCCCAGTACTTACTGTTTTTCCCCCAACATAGGCTCTCTAGCTCGTATCGCCTCAAAGGCATACCCATACATCCGTCCTTGGAGGGCTCACAGTATTTTGGCTCTCTAAATAGCCCAAAAGGATGCAATGTTTTCGCCCAACATGCATTTTTTAGTAAACATTAATAATTGAAACAATGTACAAAGCCCCCCTAAACTCTAACACTTTTGCAAACAGGTGCTAAAACTTCTACATTTTAACAAACAATCCCAAAACTTTATCAAATAATATAATAGGGCTCAAATGAAGCTATTGATTGAGCAATCGTTTTGATTGCATGACCTGCAACAATTTTGTATAACTTTAAAATGCAAAGACACCCAATAAATATAGAAACTTGATGTTGATCAGATGCAAATTTACAAGAACCAGATTACAAAGGGGGGGGAGAGAGATATATGCATGCAAGAATGCATAAACCCTAAACCCTTTGCAATTTGAAGGAGTCTTTATGAAATTACAACCTTTAAGGAAGGGATTGAAGAAATTAACCCAAACATTTATATAACTAGCATCCAAATCTCTCTTATATTTAGTTCTTATCAAAATCCGAAAAATTAAGAAGTTCCCTCCGATCTGAATACATATAGATAGAAAATTTACCATCAACCAGCATGAAGTCGTGTTTCAATGGGTTGACAAGAAATATTTAAAACAACCCATCCTAGCTTCTATATGCAGTAAGAAACCGAGAGGGAAAAAAAAACGTGAACAACCAAATCTCAATAGCTAAAAAGGAAGTAGGAAAATAAAATGGAGGCTCAGACATGCCCACTTAATCACCACATGAGGGATCTTGTAATCTCATGCACCTTAAAGACGTGACAGCATAGGCTTGCCTGCAAGGCCTTCCAATTAAGTACTGCTAGTGGTACGTAATGTTGGCCTCGCGAGCCGCCCAGAAAGGAAAAATTATGTTGCCCTCACGAGCTGCCCAGAAAGGAAAAATTATTGCCTGCACCTGGTGCATCATGTCAGCCAAAAACCACCCACTGAGATGCTGTCTATCCCGCAAATGAACGAAGTGAAAGGCTCTCAAGGGTTGTAAAAGGACAAAGCAAACCAACAAACTAGATTCAAATCCCACCCGACTTGTCAAAACCCAACCAAGATCTTAGGTTTGAGTTGACTATATTGTCTCTTATACCCAGTATCCTTATAAGCTTCTGTACTCCGCCGAGAAGCAAAAGCCGGGATAAAATAAGTTGAGGTGCATTCCCAACCGACAATCATCACAGCCTCCTTTGACAAGTAAAATGAAGGGAAAAAAAACCTTAACATTGGATAAAACATTAAGGGCCTGTCTGATTGAAGCATACAATCAGAATAAGGACACGAAGACAGTCGACAAGAGAAATATTAAAAGCTGAAAAGAAAGTAGAAGTAATGTTTCAAGTAGAAGAACAGAGAGGGTCCAACATGCCATTTGATCATATCAAAAGGCATCATGAGAGTCTTATGCACCTTGAAGACAAATGACAGAACAAGGTTGCCTGCAAAACAGCAGACCTTCCAATTGAGAGCTGCCACTGAGATGAGGAAAATTAGGGTAAATTGTACATTTTGTCCTCAAACTTTGAGACGCATGACAAGGACCAAACATTAATTTACTATAATTTTTTATTCGAATTGTTGTGATCAAGTCCTACAATCTAATTTAGTTGACTAAATATTGATATGTCGCTATGAAAAGTGACGTAGCAGTTTGGTAACTGATGATGCAACAAAAATTAAAATGTCACGTCACTATTACATCAATGATGCGTCAATATTTAGTCATCTAAATTGGATTGCAGGACTTGATTGCAACAATTAAGAAAATTCAAGCCAGATTGTAACAGATTAAGTTTGAGAACCAAAGTGTTACACATTGTTTGGGGACCAAACATGCAATTTAGCAAGAAAATTCTTACCTGCTCGGTGGTTTGTTAGATAAAATAAGGCTAAATTACACTTTTGGTCCTCAAATAATGAGCCAGGTGACACTTTAGTCCTCAAAATATAATTGTTGCAATTTCGACTCGAACTTTCTTGATTGTTGCTATCAAGTCTCACAAGCCAACTAAGTTGAGTGAATGGCAATATGTCGCTAATCAATATTATGGTTGATGACACAGCAAGAGACCCACCGAAAGCCTCAATTTGTTTGTTCACAACCATTTCCCCGGCCTTACTCAGAAAGCATCATAAAATCCATGCACCATAACAATGGATGCTAGTATAAGGTTGCCTGCTACATTAGCAGACCATCCAATTTGCCGAAGAAGAAATGATATTAAAAGAGCTGATTTCGCTGTACACTGGGTAAAGAAGAAACGGCTTGGACAAAGCATTAGCACCCAGGTTGGCAACCAACACAGCCTCCTTTGCACCCTGTTTCGGATCCTCCAAATCACTGATTTGGATGAAATTGCAACCAAGAACATGTAAATCCTTGGAAACATTAGCAGGTGTGGTTTGAATTGATTTCCACCGGTTTGAAGTGATTTCAGCAAGTCTAAGCAAATCCAACGGTTTCCTGTCGGATCTACCATGATTTGCAATTTCCATTCCAAAACAACCGCACGGAAAAGTTGGTACGAAACACAATATTGCAGTACACCAGGACTTAGCCAAATTATCCTGATGTGGCGGGGGAATTGCAGAAAATGCGGTGAATGGATCAGGCCTAGATAAGGCGGTAAACGATTCACCGCCTTCTCTGGACTCCAGAAAGCGGCAAACGAGTTACCGTCTTCTCTATGGCCGTTCGGATGCGCGGGTTTTTGCTCACAAGGCGGTGAACGATTCACCACCTATTTGAAGGCGGTAAACAAGTCACCGCCTTCTCTAGAGACTTGAGAAGACGGTAAACGCGCGGGTTTTTGCTCATAAGGTGGTGAATGTCCACGCCTTGAGAAGGCGGTGAACGATTCACCGCCTTCATGAGGACCCAGAAGACGGTGAACGAATCACCGTCTTTCTCAGAAATGCCGAGCTGGCAGCAGAGGTGGCGAGAGGAGGGTTAGTTTTACAAATAAAAATTTCACAAGGTTATTTTGGCAAATATGAGATTTCACAGGGTTATTTTCGAAAAAAGTCCTCGCATGGTAAAGTGGTTGCCTGCAGAAGAGCAGAGCCTTCCAAGATTACCATGACCATGCCAAGCACCAACTGCGAAAACCTAAATGCCTCATTTTGAGTCGACCACTCGACCTTCCAAAATTTTGATTTTACCACCGAACCTTCCAATTTGTTCGATTTGAGCCGGTCAACGATAACTGGACTTCAAAATTTAAACTAATTGCTTACTTTAATGAATTTATAGTTGCGTAGTAATCAGCTTAAATCAAATAAATTGAAAGAACGGGTAGTAAAATCCAAACTTTTAACTGTTAGGTAGTCAGATCCAAAAGGATGATAATTGCGGAAAGTTTTATACATTTTTACCCCGAAAGGCCAAGTTTTGTGGGTTTTCCTGAAACCTTTCAGGGTGGGGCCGGGAAACGGTAGACTCCACCCACCCCACCACCCCCAACACTGCCACAGTAACAGTTAAACAACAACAAGGAGGAAGAGGAGGCATCAAGAGGAGAAATGGAGAGTTACTTCAGAGAGGATCAAGAAACATGAGAGGTATCAAGAAGACGACGATCCGATGCCATTAACATCGGAGGATGCATCCTCAGATGAAGCCCAAACCCCATTAAAGATCATCATCGTCATCGTCATCGTCATCGTCATCGTCATTATGAATGACCGTCATCGTCCTCGTCGCCGTCGCTGCAGCAGCATCGTGTCTGGAGTAATGGCTGCAGCTTGGTAGCCCGCAGAAGAGCAGACCATCCAGCGCGCTGCCCCGCCATTGCCAGATTCTGTAATGCGATGTTTGGTTTCCGGGAAAGAATCAACGGAAAGAAATGTGTTTTCTCCTCTCTTTTTTTCTTTTTTCTTTTTTTTTTTCCTCTCTCTTTAGTGATGTGGCAGTTCGCCACAGCAAGAAAAGGAGCACGCCTTGTACCTTCCAAAGAGGCAAAGACACAAAGAAGATTCTAGAATACGCCTCCTCCTTCACTTATCAAGACGAAATTTTTTGTGTTAATTACATATTAAATTATAAATTTTTTTTCATAAAATTTATTTTTTATAAATTATTTCTGTAAGAGTTCTAATATTTTCAGTAAATTTTTTTGCATTTGACCCCCTTAAAAAAAATTTTATAAATAACTCATCAAATTTATAATTATAAATTTGATGTTATCTCCGCCATGAAAGCGCCACATCAGCGCCACGCACGCTGGAGGGGTGGTGATAAGTTGAACACGGTGAATGATATATTTTTCTTAAACATGGTAAATCATTCATGGTGTTCAAACACGGTGAATTTTCGTACTTGTACTTTTCGTATTCCTCTTTTTCAATACTTATATTTTTTCGTAATACATATATTTGTATTTTTTTCAAACACGGTGAATGATTGACCGTCATTCACCGTGTTTAGAAACGGTGAATAAATTACCATATTCAACTTAGTACCTCTCCTTTCTTGCGTGGCACTTATGTGGCATTTGTGTGGGATATGACCAAAATTATAATTATAAATTTGATCAATTTATTTATAAAAATAAATTTTTTGAGGGCCAAATGCGAAAAAAAAAAACCTGAATTTTGTAGTAAGCTTGCATCCATTTTTCTAGAAACCCATAGTCACAACCTTTGATATGAAAAGGTTTTAGCTGATGGTAAGAAAAGGTTTTAGTTGATGGTACAAAGAGAAAGAAACCTAGGCCGTTTGGTTCGGAGTTAAGAAAAAACTAGTTATTCCAGAAATAGTGTTAAGTTTGGGATTAAGGTGGGGTTAAAGTATTTTTGTGTTTGGTTGGGAGTTAGAGTTAGTCGAGGATAGTGAAAAATAATGTTTGGTTGAAGTAGGTGGGATAAGAAGGATAGTGGGTAATATGAATAGAAAAATAGTGTTTGGTTGGGGTTTGGTGGGGTTAGGTGGGATTAGCTAAGCTGGTATAACTTTTTGAGGTGGGGTTTGCTAACCCCACCTCTTTTTGGTGATGTTTGGACATAATTTTAACATACCAATCTAATTCTATTTAAAGCTAAAATTAAAAAAAAAAAATAGTGAGAGGTTTGCTGGGATATTTCAAAACTGCATATTTAAATCTGAATCCGAATTTGAATATGAGTTACGGAAAAAAAAAAAAATAGTAAATATGAATTTGAATCCAAAAAATTTCGGAACTCAAAATCTAGAACCCGGATTGGAATCCAAATTCACATAGAAGAATAAGATCCTAATTGGAAAAAAAAACAAAAAAAAAAGAAAACTAAAAAGTTCATAATCTTTTTCTTACATTAGTTTAAGGTTTTTTTTTTGTTATTTTTTCGCCTTTTGTTCCAAAAGTAGGGCATACAGATATAGATAGGGCTCGGTACCAAACCAAGCCCAAAAACAAAAAAAAAATTAAAAATTAAAAACCAAAATCAAAACTTGCACCGCAAGTCTGAGTCTCCATCTCGTGTCCCTTTGCACCGCAAGTCTGGAGTCCGATCCTCTCCCCGTCTTCGCCAGGTGAAGATTGTCTGTCTGTCTTCACCTGGCAAAGGTATACATCTCGCTCCTTACCATATTCCGTACACATGTGTCAGGATGTGATTCTTTTTTTCTTTTTCTTTTTTTTATTGTGCGATTTTGGTATTAATTAACTTCGGATTGTAATAAATGATTAGAACGTCGTTTGTGACGTTTGATATGCATTTGATTATTCTGATTACGATGGCTGGTTGACTTTTCTTTTGTTAATAGACTTATATCATATCACAATTATAAAAAAAGTCCCTTCAAAAAATTTATTTACGAAATTTGGCCTGATGATACGGTTCTACCACCGTATTGATAAGGATAAACGATTGAGCGAACCTCCTAAAGAGAGAGAGAGAGAGAGATATTAGGGAGATAAAGATAGATAGATAAGGAGAAAGAGAAAATGAGGGAAGATAGAATAAGACGGTCAAATTCTTCTTATTCTCCAAACCTTAGAAGATACACATCTATATAACCTAACCCTAGTTACATTTTATTGAGAATAACGGAAATGTTCTAAAGTAAATATATAATATATTATTCCATAATAATTCAAAAAGCCTAATCTAGGAATATGTCATTCCACCAGCCCTCGATAGCCACCTTGTTCTCAAGATGGAAAATCCTTAACCTCTTCTCTGTTTTCATCACGTTCGGCCTCGATCAAAATTAGTTGCTTTGATTTTCATCGATGTCCAGGACAGCATTTTTCATCACAATTATAGCAAAAGGCCCTGATCTCTTCTTACTTTTGCTTTAGCCGGTGTAAGGCGCTTTATAAATGGAAGTGTCTCATTAGATATTGGTGTCATGGAAGGACACAAAAGGGAAGGCTTAGGCTTCATAATGCGATGTTGAGCTATCAACTTCTCCTCTCGTAGATGAGCAAGACCAAAAGCGGCTGATGTAGAAGTTGGTTGGAAGGTTCGGACGTTATGCTTTAGATCCTCCTTCACCCCACTAATGAAGAAACTTATGAAATATGCTAAGTGCGATTAGCAAGCATTTCGAATCGAGCCTGATAGTCACAAACATTCTGATTAGGTTCTTGTTGTAATTTTGATAACTCGCCCATATAGTCCTTATATATGGTTGGACCAAAACGAGTGCAAAGGGCTTCTACGGTATACCGCCCTTGCTACAACTCCACTGTGCTTCTCAAATCATTGAAACCATTCCAATGCTTCCTTCTCCATATGGTAAGAGGCGAGTGGAACTTTTTACTCATCCGGTATTTGATTAAATTTACAGAATTGCTCCGCCATACATAGCCATCCAACTGGATCCTCTCTATAATATATTATTTTGTAATTAGAAAATCCTAATCTAGGAATGTATCACCTGAATTATGTCCTATTTGGTCTCTGTTTCGTATGCATCGGCTAAATTCTTCTTCTATTTGAGCCAATTTAAGATTTTTTTTAAAATCGTCGTTAGTTTTGATTGAAATTTGTTTAAATTTTTTATGTATAGATATATTTCATTTCGTGATACAGGCAGAATGCCAAGAAACTGATACCTGAAGAGCCGATGCAGAAGAAGTTGAACCTGCAGGAAGAAAGCGAAGAGATGAGGGAAGAGGGCAAGGAGGAAGATACCCAAGGTGGAATAGAGGAAGAGAAAGGGAATGAGAAGGATCAAAGGGTTTATGAGCATACTTCAGAGGAAGATGAGGTTTACGTTTGGCCGAATGGTAATCGCAGTAGGACTCGCGAAGAATGGGCTAGATATTGCAAACAAATCAAGGAAAGCGAGGTATTTAATAATTATTGTCTTCTTTTTGAGAGTTAAAGTTTCATAACCTTTTTTTTTCACTAATTGTTAATGCATGTCTTTTACAGGGATTCGATGTTGATCCATTTCCAGGCACCTGTGAGTTTGGCCTTACGGCGATCACGGATTTTGATGATGAAATTCTTATCAGATGTACTAAATTGGCAATCGAATACTTTAATAAGGAAAATGTATGTTCATGTTGCCTTGTGTATATCTTTTCCTATTGTTTTTTTCTGTGTCTTTTGGTTTTTTTGATAAAATTGATTTCATGATGTTTTTCATAATGTAGGATATGAGTTATGTGTTTGTAAAAATAGAGAAGGCAACGTGTAGTGTCGCAGCAGGACTTTGGTACTATGTTACCTTCCAAGCAGTCGACGGTGAAGCTGAGCCTAAAATCTTTCAGGCGAAGGTGTTTTATGGGGTGCAACGTAACATTAGAGTTGCTCTTTGTAGACGCAAGCCAACTGCGAGTTAGTAAAGGTACATTTTTACTTATTTGTTTGTATAGTTATTAGGTTATAGTTTGTGTATATAGTACTTACATTAATCAGAGCATTTGTTATTTAATTAGATATCTATAGTCTAACTTGGAAACCATGTGACATGCGATATGTTGTAGAAAAGGAGAATGAGGTGTGAGATACAAAACTTATCGGGTTCGGTGTGAGATACAAAACTTTGTAGTGTAAAACACATAGCTTAAGCAAATATGTTGGCCTTATATTCTATAAGTGTTATTGGCTTCTACTAATTTCTGATTGGTATTTGTCTGAAAGGCAATTGAAATATTAACAATATGTTGAGTTTGCTTGTCGGTCTTTACATTTGTGAGATATAAATCCTACTTAGTTGTTTGGAGGACAGACAAGTCATTGAAATTTTATTTCAGTTTGCTGCCATAGAAAAAGACGAGGGCTTTTCCTGTTTCAAATGCTGTTGTTTGCTTCTTGCAAATAGTTAATTAAATGTGGATCTTGGAAACTCTGCACTTTTATTCCCTGTGCTTCTATCCAATCCATATATAAAGGTTTGATCCGTACGTGAAGGTTTATTTCTTGTAGATGGAGTTGCTTCTGATTCGGTTTAATTTCAAGGTACATGGTTTGCGAATTCTAGAAACTCAAGGTGTCATTTATATTTGTGTTCTCCTCCTGGTTGCAGCTTTACCATTTGATGATTTGCCGCTAGTAGAATGGCGTTCGGAACCGAATGCAAAGTTTGAGGTAATCTCGCAATTTTATGACTTAACAGTGTTAATCTTTGTTGATCTTTGGCAATTGAACGAGATAGGTGCTGCAGTTTTGTATTTTGACAAAAATAGGCTTTAGCTGTTGCGAGAAACAAGAGATCTCATGTCTGAATTGGACTATGAATTGGAAAGAATTAAAGGGTAATAATCACTTCATTTTTGGTAGATTTACTTTGCCCTCCAAATTGGCCTACCTAATGTCTCTCTGTGCTATCTTTTATAGATGCACTTTCCAACTGAGATCCCTATCAAACAACTGATAATGTGACATCGAACTAACCAGTTTCGCTTGTTACCCTAGTAGGAAAACTGTTTTAATTTACACGCCATATTCTGAGTTCCAAATTGTATCATCTGGGACATAATAGATAGATCAGCTTTAGAGGAGTTTAGTTGATACAAAAATTGCTTGCTGTTTGCTTTGTGCTTTGTGTGAATCTTATCGCGCATTTTCCCAACTATTGCAGCTAATTATTTGAAGGCGATGTTTGACAATCCACTCTAATCCACCAGATTTATCAGCTTTGAGTTCTTTAAATTGGGAATGATGGATTACTAATAAATCGTCTGATTCAGTTAGGGCTTTCAGATTAAGCATGTATTGATGCAAAAAAAATCTGTGAAAACGCAGATCATTAAACTAGATCTTTTGATGACATATCATGCTATGTCGTCTGCTATAAAATATAAGAATAAAACTATATCTAGAGACAAATAAATAAGAAAAAAGCTGAAGAGAAAAAATACAATAAGAACATCAAAAAATATTTAAAGAAGCAAAAGAATTAAAAATAAGTAATAGTTGAAGCAGCAGCAGCAGAAGCAACAGGTGGTGCAATAAAATATAAGAATAAAAGCATAAGAATAAGTACAAGAAGAATAAAAACAGAAACATAAGAATAATAAATATATTTATAGCAACAGTAAATATATATATATATAAAAAAAAAAAAAGCTAAGGAAGAAGAACCAGCTATAACAACAATAGTGACGAAGTTATCAGAAGTAAAAAGGCGAAACAAAAAAATAACGACAATAGCAAAAAAAAAAAGAAGAAGAATGATTATATTAACAGAGCAAAAGATAGATTTACTGCCTCATTTTACGGCTCAAAATTGTTTTCATTATATGCCCTAACCCTTGCCCTGAATGCCCTACAAACTCCATGTTTTCATTATATGTAGTGTAACAGATGACATCGATGTTTTAGCTGTTGCATCTGTTTTCTGTTCTTGTCAAGCTTTGGGTTGTACCCCGCACGGCAGCACGTGTGACATGCATGTATGAAGACCCCTCAACTACAGGCCATCTTGAACTAGGCCGACCAAGTCACCAACTGAAATCTGATCTTCATCAACCACTGAAACCAACTCAAATCTGATCTTCATCAACCACTGAAAAGTAGAGGGAATAGGAATTGATGATCTAGCTTCTCCCTGCAGAAACAAACACAGGGAGGAAGAAAATGACAACAACACATCCTAATAGCTGAAAAGAAACAAGAAGAAAAGGGAGCCTCAGATCTGCTAATCAATCGTATCATGAGGCATCGCGCAGTCTTACGCACCTTAGAGACATATGAGTTTGTAAGGTTGCCTGCAAGAATGCAGACCTTCCAATTGAGCATTCGAACCCCAAAATGCCGCCCTAATGGGCTGCAGAGATAGGAGAGATTATGGCCGGCACCCGTTGCACAAGATGAGACATGCACCACCAACTACGATGTCATCCATCCCACGCATTAGTGAAGCACGGCTCAGATCAGAGGCGTCAATGAACCGAGCTAGCCGACCAATTAAACCCATATGAAGAATGCACAATCAAAATCAAAAAGCTGTAGCGACCTGAAGTATTAGTAGTAGTAGATAACAGAGGTGGCAAGTAAAAGTGTTAACTTTGCATAGTAAACAGATATAAGAGTGGAAGGTGCGAGCTTGGTTGAACTCCGGCGGCGTGAGGGCGCTCGGGTGGAACTCCGGCGGAGCTAGGGCATCCTAGGTGCTCTGAAGGAGAGGAGGGAGGATCGAGGTAGGTGGGCGGAGGATCCTGCAGAATCTGGAGATTGGAGGGAGAGGTAATACTCCGGTAGCGGGTAGCGGGCGATCTGATTCCGGGTCGGATGGAAAAGGCCGACCCAATATCCGCCGGATGTAGGTTCCGCGGAGGGGTCGAACCGACAACCCTCTTACCCGGGTTACTAGTGGAGCAGATGGCCCGATTCCTCGATCGGGTGGAAAAGGCGGATCCAAAACCCATCGGGCAGAGGATAGTGCAGAGAAGGGCGAACCGAGACCCGCTTGCCCAACTACCAGACATTCTTGGACCGTCAAGCCCAACTCGAGGCGCGCATTCCATCAAAATTGGCCCACAACTCTCTTTATTTGTTTCTTATTAGCATTTACAGCTTAGTCCGCAATTCTCTGTCATTTACATTTTAGTGCTATGCATCGAAGGGTATAAGAAGCAGATGTAACTGATGAGAAAGGTATCAATGAAATGAATTAGCATCTTCTTTCTTCCCCAAATTTCTTCTCCTTCCCTACACTGCTCTCCCCCAATTCTTCTCTTCTCTACTTCTCTACTTCTAATCCCCCAACCCTCTTCTCTCTGTCTCAATTTTCTCATCCCTCTCTACTATGTCTCTTCTCTTACCTTATTCCCGCATCATTTATCTCGGATTCGCGACAGGAATCACCCATCATCCTCGCCGCCATCCTCGCCTCAGCAAGTTATCATCATCAGCGGGTTGCGGATCGTCCGGGGTCGTTACAAAAGCTTGATTTTTAACCATTCATCAACCCTGAGGCAAGAAAGTGGTTATTCTGCATCTCAGAAGGCCGCACAGGCACAGAGAGAAGCTTTACTCCACAAAAGTGGTTATTCTGCATCTCTTGAAGATGATCAACAGAAACTTCCACAAATACCGAAACACATCAAGGAACAGGAGATCCTTTACAGGAACTTTGATCAAGAGATTAAGCAAGTGCCAAGAAGATAACAATGATGATACCATAATCAGAGAAGAGGATCATATGAACCCACATACATCCAATCCTTATCACTACCACCACCTCCTCCTCCGCCCCAACCATGACCAGATAAATGGCTGCAAGCTAGGTTGCCTGCAGAAGCACAGACCATCCAGAGCTACCTCCAATTACTGATCACGCGCCCACCAATCCTCTCTAGTGATTAAATTACAATGCAGAGTTCTAATGAGAGATTTGGCCTGTAACATATTGAGCAAAAGGATGGCAGGTATGAAATTCCAAGAAAAACGAAAGACGAGAGAGGCTCGTCTTTCGTTTTTCTTGGAATTTCAAGGACTAAGTCACAATATGGGGATAATATTGGGATAAGACGGACTATCAATACCTTTTTAACCATCAGGTATATTGAGAAGGATAAATAGGATAAAGATCCCCTCAACTGTAGACCATTTTGAAATAGACACCCAAACTTCTATCGAGTCATCATCTACCAGCACGAAGTAGGGTTTCAGGGGGTTGATAATGAATGTTTGAAACAACCCATCCTAGATTCTACATGCAGTAAGAAAGCCAGAGGATGAGAAATTAAAGATAAAACAGAAAAATTGAATGTACCACTAAATATTAATAGCTACGAAAAAATGAATGTACAACTAAATCTTAATAAGTAAGAAGGAATTAGGAGAATAAAATGGGGGCTCAGATTTGCCATTCAATCACCTCATGAGGGATCTTGCAATCTTATGCACCTTAAAGATATGAACAGCATAAGGTTGCCCGCAAGACAGCAGACCTTCCAATTTAACTACTGTTACAGGAGCTACTGTTGGCCTGATGAGCTGCTGAGAAAGGAATAATTATTGCCTGCACCCGGTGAATCATGCCAGCCAAAAGCCACCCACTGAGATGCTGTCTATCCCACAAATAAACGAAGCGAAAGGCTCTCAAGGGAAGCAAAATGACAAAACTAACCAACAAACCGATTCAAATCCCACCCGAATTATCAAAACACAACCAAGATCTGAGGATTGAGCTGACTATATTAGCCTCTTATATCCCGCATTTCGATCAGTTTTTACACCGCCGAGAATCAATAGAGAGGATAAAAGAAGTCGAGGTGCATTTCCAACTGGCAATCATCACAGCCTCCTTTGACAAGTAAAATGAAGGAGAAACACTTCCTTAAGATTGAATGAAACATTAAGCGCCAGTCTGATTGAAGCATACGGTCAGAATGGGGACATATGAACAGTCAGCATGAGAAATATTAATAGCTGAAAGGAAAGCACAAGGAAAGAGAGGCTCCGACCTGCTATTCGATCATATCAAGAGGCATCATGTATTCTTATGCACCTTTAAGATAAATGATGGAACAAGGTTGCCTGCAAAACAGCAGACCATCCAATTGAGTTCCAATTGAGTGCTGCCACAGGTAGGTGAAATAGGAAAATTATTGGCTGTTCTGTGGTTTGTTAGATAAAATAAGGCTAAGTTACACTTTTGGTGTTCAAACTAACAGGAAGATAACAATTTGGTCCTCAAAAATATAATACTGGCAATTTCTGGCTCGAACTTTCTTGATTGTTGCAATCATCTCACAGGCCAATTTTAGTCGAGTAAATGGTGATGTCTCACTACCGTAGCACTATTATGTTTGATAACATCCCAAGATACCCATCGAAAGCTTCAATTTGTTTGCTCTCAGGCATTTCGGCAAGTCTAAGAGAGACAACGCATGGAAAATTGGTTGCTCTCAGAAAAGCAGAACCTTCCAAAATAACCATGCCATGCACCTACTACAGAAACCTTAAGGCTTCATTTGGTATCATTGTTGTTGTTGTTTTTTTTTTTTCCTTTCCTTTTCTTTTTTCCTCTATATACAAAATGCTTGTATGTATATATATAACCAGAACCAAGAATGAAGGCTTGGTCAACCCCGAAAAGCAAAGTTTCGTGGGTTTCCCTAGGAAGGGGTGGAGAGACGATAGACTCCACCCACCTCCACCACCACCACTGCGACCATAATAATAACAAAAATAATAATAATAATAACAACAACAGCAGCAGCAGCAACAACAAGGGATCAAGAAGAGAAATGGAAAAGTAGATACACATGTATGTTGGATACCCACATTTGAATCAGCATACAAGTATACAGATATATATGCCAAACATCCGAATCTTAATCCGTTTTTAGTTCTTTTCAAAATCTGAAAGACTAACAAGTTGCCTCAGATCTGAAGACAAACAGGATAAATGATTTAGCATCAACCAGCATGAAGTATGGTGTCATGTTTCAGGAAGTAGATAAGGAATATTTGAAAACAACCCACCTAGGTTCTACATGCAGTAAGAAGGCCAGAGGAGGAAAAGGTAAAAAAAGGAAAAATAAATAATGTACCACCAAATCCTAATAGCTAAAAAGAAAGTAGGAGAAGAAAATGGAGGCTCAGATATGCAATCATCGAAGCCTTGTTCGCACCCTGTTTGGAATCCTCCAAATCACTGATTTGGATGAAATTGCCAAGAAGAACTGGTTCATCCTTCGAGATATTAGCAGGTGTGCTTTAAATATATTTCCGATAAAGCAAATCCAGTGGTTTGCCATAGTTTGCATTTTCCACTATGCAAATGCCCTCACAGAATTGCAAATATATTCAATTCTATAATAATTTGGCACCAAACAGAGTATTACATGAGAAAAGGGAATAGATATATCTCCTTGTACATTGCAAGACATTACATAGAATAATGGTTGCCTGCAGAATAGCAGAGCCTTCCAAGATTACCATGCCATGCACCTTCTGCTGAAACTCAAGGCCTCATCTAGAATTGTTCCGGCTATTTTTTTTTTTTTTTCTAACCCTCAAACACCAACAATGTGTGTGTATATATATATATATATATAGTTGAGCTATGCTGCATTTAGAAGTTACAACTTTCAACTTCTGGTCCCTTGGATCCATACTGATACCATCACCAACAAGCAAACCCGAGGGATCCAAGGGTCCAAAAGTTGGAAGTATATGCTTCTAAAAGTATAGTAGTAACACACACACACACAGGGCTCGGTCAACCCCGAGAAACGAAAGCTTCCCCTTTTACGAAGGGGCGGGGAGATGGTAGACTCCACCCAACCCAACCCCACCACCACCACAGTTATAAAAATGACAATAATAATAGTAATAATAATAATGATAACAACAACAACAACAACAACAACAAGGCATCAAGAAAGGAAGGAGGAAATGATAGCTGCTTTAACGAGAATCGGGAAAAAGGTGAGGTATCAAGAAGAAGTTGATCCAATGCCGTTGACACAGGAAGCATCCTCAGACAAAGCTGAAGCCCCTTCAAAGGTTATAAATCATCATCATCATCATCATCATCACCATCACCACGAATGACGCCGCTGCCGCCAATGCATTTCCAGAGTAATGGCTGCAGTTCAGTAGCCTGCAGAAGAGCAGACCATCCAGAACTGCCCAGCCATTACCAGATTCCGTCTAACCTAAAAACACTTTCCCTGAGGAGAGGAAGAGACGGGAAACGAGACAAATGACTTTCTTTCTTTCTTTCTTTTTTCCATTCTTGGAGTGGAAGAGAGTAGGAGATGGAGGGGCTTACAGGAAGAAAGGAGCACCCCTGCATTTCCACTTGTTCCCAATGCTGGTTTCTCACTTTCATATCGCCTTAGCGATGTACCTGTCCATCCGTCCGCCCGTCCATCCCTCATTGGAGGGTTCAGAGTATTTGTGGAAGTGGTTAGGATAAAATCCGATCAAATCTGACACCATATCTGAATTAGCATACCAAAAAAAGAAAAAAAAATGGATACAGGTATGGTTTCGTAAAAAATCCCACTGTATTTGACCATGTCACCCTTATGGCCCTATGAGATCCCCCAACATTGCCGAAGTCCCGTGTTCAGTTTATTTTTATAGAAACCCGCTTTGAGGACAAACTTAAAAGAAGTGAGATTTGAAGCTCACATTTTGTGGAAATTTCGATTACCCACCAAGGGAGGAGGACTGCAAAACAGCAATTCTTCGGCTTGGTACGACTACAAAAGTTACAACGCAATGCTCAACACAAATAATACGAACCTGGGTACAAACTCCAGCTCACAGCAGCAAAAATTGGTTGCCAGCATATAAGCAGGCCGTCCTATGTTGCTGACAGGTAGGTCTAATGCTCTGTTAAAAACTACACTTCCTGCAGGACATATTTAAAGACAAGGGAATATATGCCAAACCCCTCGAACTGTGGTGTAATTATCACCACTAAACTTCAAAAACATATATTGACATAAAGGAACAATTTTCCTCATATCACCTAACCCCCTTGCTGCAAGAGGTGATTTAGCAAGCATAAAATCTTTAAACAAGAACAAGCTAGGGGTAAAAAAAAAATTGTTAGCTCTAAACAACGAAAATGAGATATTTAGACTCTGTGGCTCAGATCTGCAATTTTTATGAGCATTTGCAAACCTACACATATAACGCAAAATGGATGCTCGCAGAACAAGCCTTCCAAAGTTGTCGCCGAGCTGTGCAGATCAAAGTTTAGTCAAATATTGTAGGGATTTGGTGCATCGATACATGACAATCATCACAGCCACCACATAGATTAACAATGCATCTTTCAACAGCAGCCCAGCTCATTTCTGGTGCGGAACAAAAGTACAAATTTAGAGCCTCTTTCGACACACGACCGTCTTATTCAACATATTTCTTTTATTTACCCTACAAAGATGTCGCGATTGTTAACCATAGAGTCTAAGATGTCTACGAGCAGACGGTTGTCTACAATCTGTCTTTCTCAAAATGGTCCATAGTTCAGATAAGTTTTGTACGTTTTTACCCCATTTTTATGAGCATTTGCGAACTACACAAACAAACGCAAATGGATGCTTGCTAAACAAGCCGTACGAGAGTTGCCAAGCTGTGCAGATCAAAGTATAGTCTAATGTTGAAGGGTTTTGGTGCTTCCATACTTGGTAATCATCACACCCACCACATGGAAAGACATAAGAATGCACCTTCAAACAGCACCACAGATCATTTCTGACGCACAGCAAAAGTGCAAATAAGAGCCTCCTTAGACACATGACAAGCTTGTTCAACATATTTCTTTCATTTACCCAACAAACATGCCGCATTTGTTTACCATAGAGTCAAAGATGTCTACAAGTGGATGGTTGTCTACAGTCCATCTTTCTCGAGCAGTTAGATAATTGTGACAGAAGATAAAGTGCAAGAAATCTTTTCATAGTTTAGCGATGATGATGTTGAGAAGGGAGGTGGCTCAGATCTGGCCTTTTCACCAGAATCTTCACAGAACTACACAAGCAGCTGCATAATGGTTGCTCACAGAATTGCAAGCCTTCCAAAGATTGCCAAGCTACATTTCAGTCAAATTCTTCAGTTCTGGTGCATCCAGGCAGTCATCATAGCCATTCCTCAAAGAACTTGTACATTCAGATAAGGTACATCCGACACTTGTTGCTTCAAAATGGCAAACTGAGGATTAAAATCCCCTGCATGGATGCAAATATTGGTTGCCTGCATCTAAGCCAGCCTTTCAAGATAGCATGCCGAGCAGGAGCAAGTTTCCACGAGAAACTGCATTTTGAGTTTTTTTTTTTTTTTTTTTTTTTTTAAGGCTGGAGGGGGTGGGTGGGGGTAATACTTCAAGAAATTAATCCTAGTGCCGCCACCAACTTTTTTCTCTATATTTCAACCTACAAAGTTGAGAGAAGGGGGGGGGGAGGGGGGGGGGGGTTGTAAAATGCTTATACAAAGTATACGGTGCTGCTTACTTCCGCATCATTTCTAATAACGGGGCATCCGGATAGATGATCAAACATGATCTAGGATATTTCAACTTTCTAGGTTTCAAACTTCATAATTCTTTGATATCATTTGCCTAGTACTCAAGTGGTCCAGAAATAAACAATTTTAATGGCTAATATATGATGTATTTGACACCGCTTGATCGCTAGGCAAATGATGCCGTGAAGAAACGGCTTATAAATACAAACCACAAAAAACAGCATGTAACTGCTAGGTGCCTGCAAAAGTGCAGACCATCCGTTTCAACAGTTATTCATGAAAGGGAAATTTTTTTTTGCAAAAGTGCAGTTTTTAGGGTTGACCATACTACCTCTTATATCCATAGCTTCTGCACTCCATTGAGAATCAAAAGCCAAGAAAAAAAAATACGTTGAGGTGCCTTCCCAACTGCCAATCATCATAACCTCCTTTGAAACGTAAAATAAAGGAGAGACGCTTCCTTAACATTGCATGAAGCATTAAGGGCCTGTCTGATTGAAGCATACAGTCAGCATGACAACATCGACAGTCAGCATGAGAATTATTACTAGCTGAAATGAACGAAGGACAGAAAGGCTCCGACCGGCCATTCGATCATATCAAAAAGCATCATATAGTCTTATGCACCTTAAAGACAACTGACAAAACAAGGTTGCCTGCAAAACAGCAAACCTTCCAATTGAGTGCAGTTATAGGTATCCGAGATAGGAAAATTATTGCCTGCCCAGTCGTTTATTGTATAAAATAAGGCAGCATTACACTTTTAGTCCTCAAACTATAATAGCTGCAATTTCTAGCTCAAACTTTCTTGATTGTTACAATCAAGTTTCATAGGCCAATTTTAAGTGAACAGGAATGTCTCACTAATGCAATGTGCCAGTGCTGTGGTGATTGATGTGGCAAGAGACCTATAGAAAGCTTCAATAAGTTTGTTCTCAATAATTTCAGCAAGTCTAAGCAAGACATGACATGGAAAAATGGTTGCCTGCAAAGAAGCAAAGCCTTCCAATATTGCCATGCCATGCACCTACTGCCGAAAACTTAATGCCTCACGTGGTATGGTTGCTGTTTTGTTTTCCTTTTATTCCCCAAACACAAACTATATATATATATATAGAGAGAGAGAGAGAGAGAGAGAGAGAGAGAGTAGGGTTATTGATGGGTGGTTAGGGTGAGAGAGGAGAAATTGGGGAGAAATTGGGTGTCTCAATTTCTCCTCTTTGAAATCATCCAAGTTCTCTTCTTACTTCAGCCAGGATCAAAAAATATGAGAAGGAGCAAGAAGATGCTGATCCGATGCCATCAACAATGAAGGCATCCTCACATGAAGTCGAAGCCCCTTTAAAGATCATGATGATGATCATCATCATTATAAATGATGGCCACATAATGATCGCCCCCGCTGCTATTGCCGCACCAATTCTGGAATAACGGCTGCAGCTCGGTAGCCTACAAAACAGAAGACCATCCAATGTTGCCTTGCCAGTACCAGATTCTCTAAGGGGTGTTTGGTTTCTGAGTGTGGGAGTGAGGAGATGGAGGGGCTTACAGTTAGAAGGGATCACGCCCTGTACTTCTGTTTTCCTCCAAAACAGGCTCTCTAGCTCATATCGCCTCAAGGTAGGGCAGGCAAATGAGCGAGCCATCTCGTGCTCGGCTCGATATTCAGCTCGCTCGAGCCCAGCTCGAATTAATTCAAGCTGAGTTTGAACCTAAATTTAGGCTCAAAATTAATTTCAAGCCAAGCTTGTGTTGAAGTAAGCTCGCTCGAGCTCGGCTCGTTTCCACCCCTAGTTCTAACGGTAATAAACCAGAGGAGCAAATATGAACATCACCGGACTTTTGCATGGATAAATATGAAAAGTCCAACTTTGTCGAGGTATATTTGCTATTCGAAATGTTTACAGGGAACTGTATGAAATTAACCCAGATTTTTTATAATGCAATGCTCAACACCAATGATATGAAGATGGGTCTAAACTCCAACACACAGCAGGAATAATTGGTTGCCAGCATAACAGCAGGCCATCCAAAGTTGCTGCAGGGTATATGTACAATGCGCTGTAAGAAACTACACTTTCTTGAGAGCTATATATATGAAGAGCAAAACATGCAAAAACCCCTCGCACAACAAAAGTCCAAATTTAGACCCTCTTTCGACACATGACATTCTTGTTCAACATATTTTGTTCATTTACCCAACAAACATGTCACAACTTTTTACCATAGAGTCAAATATGTGACAAGCGGACTGTTGTCTACAGCCCGTCTTTCTCACGCAGTTAGATAATTGTGACAGAGAATAAAGCGCAAGAAAGCTTTTCATAATTTAGCCTATAAATTCGGATGATGTTGAGAAGGGAGGTGGCTCAGATCTGGCCTTTTCATCAGAATCATCACAGAACTACACAAACAGCCGCATGATGGTTGCTCACAGACTCGCAAGCCTTACCAAATTGCCAAGCTACATTTCAGTCAAATGCTTCAGTTCTGGTGCATCCAGGCAGTCATCATAGCCATTCCTCAAAGAAATGTATGTTCAGATAACGTACAATCCAACGCTTGTTGCTTCAAAATGGCAAACTGAGGATTAAAATCCCCTGTATGGATGCAAATCTTGGTTGCCTGCATCTGAGCTAGCCATTCAAGCAAGCATTCTGAGTGGGGAGGAGCAGATTGCTGCAAGCCTTGTTTATTAACGACCCGAACACGAGCAAACTCGTGAACAGTAAGTTAGATTGTCAGCCCTACTACTAGATGAAAAGTTGAAAGAAAATTAGAAAATTAGAATTTTATCTAATAATTAAAATTTACAAATGTCACTTTACATTTGGGTTCGTCTAAAATCCACATAGTAGAAATTTGTAACATATATATATATATATATATAGAGAGAGAGAGAGAGAGAGAGAGAGAACTAGGTTGGTATACTATCGGTAGCACGGAGACCTCCGTGCTACCAAGTTGTTTTCAATGTTACGGCTTCCAAATCGACAATCGGCTCTGTTAGACTTAATCTACACCATTAAAAGTATTTGGAAACTAAATTTCATAATTTTTCGGCATAATTTACCTATCAAACGAGTAATCTAAAAATGAAAGGCCGAAAATAAAAATCTCATGACAAATGATGATAAAAGACTTGAATTTAAGATCAGAAGTACAAATCTTACTCTTAATAGTGAAAAGAATTTTCCATAAAAATTTCATCATATTTGGATTGTTTTACACCGTTAAATTCACAAACGCATCACATCTACCATTTAGAGCCTCTTTCGACACATGACCATCTAGTTCAACATATTTCTTTCGTTTACCCAACAAACATGTCGCAATTGTTTTCCCATAAGAGTCAAAGATATCTACAGGGGGGCAGTTGTCAGCAAACCATCTTTCTCAAGCTGGCAGACAATTGTGACAGAGGATAAAGTGCAAGAAAGCTTTTCATAATTTAACCTACGAAGAAGGATAATGTTGAGAATGGAGGTGGCTCAGATCTGGCCTTTTCATCAGAATCTTCACAGAACTACACAAACAGCCGCATAATGGTTGCTCACGGAAATGCATGCCTTCCAAAGAATGCTAAGCTACATTCAGTCAAATGCTTCAGTTCTGGAGCATCCAGGCAGTCATCATAGCCATTCCTCAAAGAACATGTACATTCAGATAAGTTATAATCCAACACTTGTTGCTTCAAAATGGCGAACTGATGATTAAAATTCCCCGTATAAGGATGCAAGTCCTGGTTGCCTGTGTCTGAGCTAACCATTCAAGATGGCATGTCAAGCAGGAGCAAGTTTCCACACGAAACCGCTTTTTTCCTTTTCCTTTTTTTTTTTTTTTGGTGGGGAAGAGGAGCAGGGGGTGTGTGTTGGGAAAGGGAATAAAGCTTGAATATTTGAAGAAGTGAACCCTAGATCCTATTGAACCATAATAGTGCAACCACCAACTTTTTTCCTCTACATTTCAACCTAGAAAGTGGAGAGAGAGAAAGAGACAAAGAGAGAGAGAGAGAGAGAGAGAGAGCAGGCAAGAAAATCCTTCTAGAAGTAAACAGCGCTGCTTACTTCTGTGTCATTTCTGATAATGGGGCATCATCATGATAGACGATCAGAACCGTCCAACATGATCTAGGATGTTTCAACTTTCTAGGTTTCAAACATCATAATTTCTTGATATCATTTGCCTATTAGTCAAGTGGTCCAAAAATCAACAATTTTAAAAGCATACGACATATTTGACACCACTTGGTCGCTAGGCAAATGATGTTGTAAATAAATGGTTTAAAAAGAGCACACCGCAATGCGCAGTTTCAACGGTTATCCATGAAAGGGGAAAAAAAATGCTTTAGGATTGACTATACTACCTCTTATATCCACTTTTCAATCAGCTTCTGCACACTATCAAGAATCAACAGCCAAGATAAAATAAGTTGAGGTGTCTCCCCAACTGGCAATCATCACAGCCCCCTTTCACAAGTAAAATGAAGGAGAAAACAGGCTTCTTAACATTGCATGAAACATTAAGGGTCTGTGTGCTTGAAGCATACAGTCAACAAGAGAAATAAGAAAGAGGACAGAGATACTCTGACCTGCCATTCAATCATATCAAGAGGCATCATGTAGTCTTATGCACCTTAGAGACAGACTACAGAACAAGGTTGCCTGCAAAACAGCAGACCTTCCAATTGAGTGCTACTGTAGGCAGCAGAGATAGGAAAATTATTGCCTGCTCAGGGCTGTCAACGAACCGAACACAAGCGAGCTGGGCCAGTTCATGTTCGACTCGTTTAATAAATGAGCCAAACACGAGCTGGCTCGTTAAAATATCGAACTAAATAATCCAGCTCGTGTTCATCTTATTTATTAACGAGCCGAACACGATTTGGCTCTCGAACAGCAAGTCAGATTGTCAGCCCTACTACTGGGTGAAAAGTTGGAAGAAAATTAGAAAAGGCAGTTGACAGTTATGGTGCTCACACACTGAGGCGGGTGACATTATGGTACTCAAACTATAATAGCTGTAGCTCAAACTTTCTTGCTTGTTGCAACCAAGTCTCATAGGCAAATTTAGTTTTGAACAGTAATGTCACACTAGTAATGCGATGGTGTCGTGGTTGTTGACACAGCAATAGATCCATCAAAAGCTTCAATTAGTTTGTTTTGAACGAGTTCAGCAAGTCTAAGCAAGACATCACATGGAAAAATGGTTGCCTGTTGAAAAGCAGCGCCTTCCAAGATTACCATGCTATGCACCTACTGCTGAAAACTTGGAGACCTCATTTGGTATCATTGCTGTTCTTTTCCTTTCCCCCTTAGATACAAACTCTATATATATATATAGAGTTGAGCTAGAATACTATCGATAGCAAAAGGACTCCGTTGCCACCCATTTGTTTTCAATGATGGAGCCTCCAAATCGACAATCGGTACCGTTGAGCATGATCTATACCACTTGAAATGTTTAGAAATCAAATTTCACACATTTTCGATATTGTTCTCTTATCCATCAAGTAGACACAAAAATGAACGGCTAAAAATAAATATTCTTTAAAAAATGATGATAGGAGTCTTGTAATCAAGATCAAAAGTATAGATCTTATTTTAAATAGTTTAAAGAATTTTCTAACAAAAATTCAATTGATTTAGATATCTTTACGCCGATAAACAAGAAAGCGCCTCATATCGACCATTAAAATTATAAATTTTGAAACCCTTTGATCATTGGGCAAATGATGTCGAAAAGATTTGAAATTTGATTTCTAAACACTTCAAATTGTATATATCATGTTCAACGATGCCGATCGTCGATTTGGAGGCTCCATCATCGAAAACAAATAGGTGGCAACGGAGCCCGTTTGCTATCGATAGTATTCTAGCTCAACTCTATATATATAGAGAGAGAGAAAAAGAGAGTACATATGTATATATATATATATAGAGAGAGAGAGAGAGAGAACTAGACTGCTATACAATTAATAGCACCAAATCATTGGTGCTATTAGATTTTTGACCTTTGGATGGAAAGATGTGTGGTTAGGATGATAGTAAGTGGATGGTTGGTTGAATAATATGATCTAACGGGTGAAAATGGCCAACGGGATAGATCTAATGGCGAAAAACTTAGTAACACCAAGCACTTTGTGCTATTGATAGCATAGTAGCCGGACTATATATATATATATATATATAAAGAAAGAGAGAGAGAGAGAGAGTCCGGCTACTATACTCTTATGAGTACGATCGCCCTCGTACTCATAAGTTGTTTTCGATGATAAAGCTTCTGAATCGACGATCTATACCGTTAAACATTTTTAGAGCATTTAAAACTTCTAGAAATCAAATTTCATAATTTTTCGACATCATTTACCTTACGATCAAAAGCTCACAAAATTGACAACTTTTAATGGCCGGTATGGGATACTTGCTAGTTTAACGATGTAAAAGAATTGGAATAGGTTGAATTTTTGATAGAAAATTCTATTCACTATCTAAATAAAGATCAATAACTCCGATCTTAAATTGAAGGATCCGATTATCTATTTTTAGGACGTCATTCGATTTTCACCGTTAATTTTATGCCCGTTTGATGGACTTTATTATGATTTCAAAAAATTACGAAATTTATTTTTAGAAATTTCAAATACTCTAGATCATATTTAAGTTTAACAGAGTGGATCGTCGATTCGGAAGCCCCATCATCGAAAACAACTTATGAGTACAAAGGGTCCAATACTCATAAGAGTATAGTAGCCCTACTATATATACATATATAACCAAAACCAAGAATGAAGGCTTAGTCAATCGCAAAAAGCCTTTAGGTTTCCCTTTTCACAAAAGGGCAGGGAGACAGCAGACTCCACCATCACCAGCTCTAGGCTGCGTTGCTGCCACAATAACAATAACAACAACAACATCATGGCATCAAGAAGAGAAATGGATAAGTATAAGAAAAAATGATGATAGTTAATTTAACCAGGATCAAGAAATAGGAGGTATCAAGAGATAGCAATCCAATGCCGTCAACATAAGGGGCATCCTCAAATGAAGTCGAAGCCTTTTTAAAGATCATCATCACCATCATCATTATTAATGATCGGCACCTTTGCCGTCATTGCACCAATCATGGAATAATGGCTGCAGCTTGGTAGCCTGTAGAACAGCAGACCATCCAGTGCTGCCCAGCCAACACCAAATGCTCTGTGGGGGTGTTTGGTTTGCGAGAAAGGAGAGAAATGTGGTTTCTTTTTTTGCTTTTTTTTTTTTTAGGGTATCAGAGGACACAGGTAGGGATGTCAATGGATATGGATACCCGAAATTTTATCCGAATCTGAACCCGAATAAAACGGATATACCCGATACTAAATGGATATGGATTCAGATATGGATATCAAAAATAGAAACCCGACGGATATGAATTCGGATATGAATTTTGACTGTACCCGACCCGAACCCTAACCCTAACCCGAATTTATTTTATATTATATATAATATATTTATATAAATTTGATGTTATATTTGAATTTGTATTTTAAAATTTTAAATTTAATATAATATATTTTGAAATATTGAAAAAAAAATAATGGTTTCGGGTTCAAATTTTCGGGTTCGGGTTCGAGTTTCGGATTTTTGGTCGGGTTCGGGTTTGGATATGGATTTTTAAAATCCGTCGGGTTCGGGTTTGGGTTTTTGAAAATCCGCCCCGAATCCGACCCGTTGACATCTCTAGACACAGGAGCTTATAGGAAGAAGGAAGCACACCCTGTACTGCTACTTTACTAGTGGTGAAAACGGCCAAATATGGTCGGATTTTTGACAAAATCATATTTGCATCCATATTTATCTTCATATTTATCTTCACATGCAAATTTGGATGTGGTTATGTAGCGGATGCTAAATTTCCATTACCATATCCACCAAAAAGGGATTTGGATATGGTTTGGATCGTATTTGAATATTATTCGGATAGTAATATATATTAAAATGCATATATAAATATAAAATAGAATTAGTGTGAATAAGACATGATGCAAAAAAGTTCTACATTCGTGTTCAAATTTCATGTCTATATTTTATTCACTAAAATCTAATATTTAACAAACATACATGTAATTTTAACATAAAACTTATAATAAAATAAATAAAAAATATGATAGAAAACCATCTCATCTCCCTACAATATATACTAACATTTCCCCCTTTTCTCATAGGAGTTAGCCTACTACGATGGGATTTTTGACGAAAGCATATCTGCATCCATACTTTTTTTTGGATGCACATTGCATCCGGATATGAATGTGTCAGATGCTAATTTTAACATCCGTAGTCGCATCCTATTGAATCCAGTGTCAGATTCAATCTTAGTTTATCCTAACAACTTTCATCCCTAATTTTACCCAAACGAGGGCTTTTTCATTCGTACCGCCTCAAAGGCATACCTGTCCATCCATCCATCCATCAACAGAGGACTCAAAAGTACTTTGCTGCTCTAGATAGCCCGAAAAGATGCACAGCGCCGCACCCAACATGCATTTACAATTTACAAATGTACAAAGCCCCCCTGAACTTTAACACTATTGCAAACAGGATCCTAGACTTCTATTTTTAACAAGTAAATCCTTAAACTTTCTCAAATAATATAATAGGTCATGAGTCAAGTTATTAGTTGAGCAGCAGTTCTGATTGCATGCCTGCAAATAATATTTCACAGAAAAAAAAACTTGATATCTATCAGATGCAAATTTACGAGAACCTGATTACTAATGGAGAGAGAGAGAGAGAGAGAGAGAAAGAGAAAGAGAGAAAGACAGAGAGAGAGAGAGAGAGAGAAAGAGAAAGAGAGAAAGACAGAGAGAGATGTATGAATGCAATAACGCATCGACCCTAAACCCGTTGCAATTTGAAGGGGTATGTATGAAATTACAACTTTTGAAGAGGGTATTGAAGAAATTAACCAAAATATTTATATGCCAGATATCTGAATCTTTAATTATATTTAGTCTTATCAAAAGCTGAAAAAATTAGCAAGTCGCCTCAGATCTCAATACATATAGGATAGAAAATTTACTATCAACCAGCACGATGCAATGTTTCAGCGGGTGGACAAGGAATAATTGAAAGTTTGAAACAACCCATCCTAGCTTCTACATGATGTAAGAAAGAATAAGAATGTAACACTAAATCTTAATAGCTAAGAAGGAAGTAGGAGAAGAAAATGGAGGCTCAGATATGCCATTCAATCACCTCATGAGGGATCTTGTAATCTTATGCACCTTAAAAATACGACAGCATAAGGTTGCCTGCAAGATAGCAGACCTTCCAATTTAACTACCGCTACAGGTAGCTACTGTTGGCCTGATGAGCTGCTGAGAAAAGAAAAATTATTGCCTGCATCTGGGGAATCATGTCAGCCAAAAGCTACCCAGTGAGATGCCGTCTATCCCACAAATTAACGAAGCAAAAGGCACTCAAGGACAGCAAAACGACAACTACCAACAAACCGGATTCAAATCCCACCCGAATTATCAAAACACAACCAAGATCTTAGGATTCAGTTGACTATATTGCCTCTTATATTCAGTATTTTGATCAGTTTTTACAATTCGCCGAGATTCAAAGGACAGGATAAAAGAAGTTCAGGTGCATTCCCAACTGGCAATCATCACAGCCTCCTTTGACAAGTAAAATGAAGGAGAAACACTTAACATTGCATGAAACAGTAAGGGCCTGTCTGCTTGAAGCATACAGTCACCATGTGAAATGTTAAAAGCTGAAAAGAAAGTAGAAGTAAAGTTTCTCAAGGCAAGGAAAAAAGCTCCAACCTGCCATTCAATTATATAAAGAGGCATCATGTAGTCTTATGCACCTTAAAGACATATGACAGAACAAGGTTGCCTTCGAAACAGCAGACCTTCCAATTGAGTGCGGCTATAGGTAGCTAAGATTGGAGTGTGGCTATAGGTAGCTAAGATAGGAAAATTATTGCCTCGTTACTGGTTGGTTAGATGAAATATTGCTAAATTAAACTTCAGTCCTCAAACTATGAGGCAGGTGTCACTTTGGTCCTCAAACTATAATAGCTGCAATTTCTGGCTCAAACTTTTTTAATTCTTGCAATCAAGTCTCACAGGCCAACTTAGTTGAGTGAATGGTGATGTGCCACTAATGTAGCACTTAGCAGTAACGTGGCAATATTGTGGTTGATGACATGGCAAGAAACCCATCAAAAGTTTCATCTAGTTTGTTCCCAACCATTTAACTAGTCAACGCAAGACAACACAAGGAAGAACGGTTTCCTGCGGAAAAGCAGAGCTCTCCAAGATTATCATTCTATGCACCTACCGCTGAAAACTTAGGTATCTTTGCTGTTTTTCCCTTTTTAATCCCCCACAAATACAAATCGCATGAAAATATATAGAGAGAGAGACCAACTGCCTACTCAACCCTAGGAGCTCAATGACTTGGTGCTTTTAAAAACATAGGAGCTCAATTTTATATATATAAAATCAAGAATGAAGGCTTGAACAATCCCAAAAAGTAAAATTTTGTGGGTTCTCCCTTCCAGGAAGGGGCGGTGAGATGGTAGACTCATCGCCACCGCCACCGCCACCGCCACCGCCACTACCTATCACAACAACAACAACAACAACAACAACAACAATAATAAGGGATAATATATTATATACCCTTCAAAACTTCAAAAATATCTAATATATCCCTGGTTGACTAAAATGTCATTATTGATTTCTAAAAATTCCTTCAAATACCACCTAAGCCCTAGGGTTTTCTAATGGCATTTGAGGTTTAGAAGGAGGGTATTTTGGGAATAGAAGGGTAAATTTTAGAATTTTGAATAGTGAGAGGTATATAGGCAATAAGCCCCTAATAACAAATAACAAGCAGAAGAAGGCACTAATAAAAGACATTGAGAAGTAGAATAAAAACAAAATGATGATACTTACTTTAGCCAGGATCAAGAAATATGAGATAATGCAATGCTATCGACGAAGGACGCATCCTCTGATAAAGCCGAAGCCCTGTTAAAAATCATAACAATCGTAATCAACCTCATCGTCATGATGAATGATCACCTCCCCCACCGCCGCCACTGCAGCTCCTGCCACTGCCGAATTTCTGGACTAATGGCTGCAGCTCGGTGGCCTGCAGAAGAGCAGACCATCCAAAGCTACCCCGCCATTACTAGATTCTCAACCTAAATACACTTGTTGAGAAAGGGAAGAGACTGGAGAGCACAGAAATGCTTATTTATTTATTTATTTATTTATTTATTGGGTGGAAGAGAGTAAGGAGGAGGAACTCTACTACGTAACACCCACACAACATCATCTATGTCCAGCCAATACACATTTCTCCTTCTGAAATGGAGGGCCCCATAGGAAAAAGCAAACACACCCTGTAAATACGTCATATCGCCTCAGCGGCGCACCCATCCATCCGTTCCATCTCTCATCGGAGGGCTGAACAATATTTCGCTTCCCCATTAAATTGTTTTAATAAAAGTTTAAAAGACGTCATCCCCAGAATTAGAAGTTCAGGCAATTATTTGCTATAGAGCTGAAGTTCAGAGGGTCTATACATTTTACCCTTTATTTAAATTAGACTCGTAAAATAGCTTGAGAATAAACTTGAAAGAAATGAGATTTGAAATTCACATTTTAGTTATTTGCCTGAAAGTTTGATTACCTATTAAGGGAGAAGGAAACCAATGCAAAACACTAACAACAATGTCACAAAGTAATGCTCAATAAACGAATCCTAGTTGATTCACATTTCTAGCTAAGTTTATTTCTAAATGAAATAAACGAAGCAGGTAGCATGCTACCTATCTCTCTCAAAAAAAAAAAAAAGAAATGCTCAATAATAACAAAACAGAGCTGGGTATAAACTCCAGCTTACAGCAGCAAAAACTGGTTGCCAGCATACGAGCAGGCCATCCACAGTTGCTGCCGGGCAGGTCCAATAATGCTCTGTTAGAAACTACACTTTCTTGAAGGCTAAATATGAAGAGAAAAATATGCCAGACACCCTCAAACTATGAAGTAGTTAAGACCACCAAACTTCAAAAACATATAATAAGCTAAATAAACGTTTTCCCTCATTTCAACTAACCACCTTTTCTTCAAGAGGTGATTTAGCAAACACAAATTCCTTAAATAAGAGCCAACAAAAATGCTGTAAACAATGAAAAGGACATCTTTAGATGCTGTGGCTCAGATTTGCCATTTTTATGAGCATTTGCAAACTACGCATACAGATGCAAAATGGATGCTTGCAGAACAAGCCTTCCGGAGGTTGCCAAACTGTATGAATCAAAGTTCAGTCAAATGTTGTAGGGTTTTGGTGCTTCCATACATGGCAATCATCACAGCCACGACATTGAAACAGGTAACAACGCATCTTCAAATAGCAGCACAGATCATTCCCAACGCACAACGAAAGTGCAAATTTAGAGCCTGTTTCGACACATGGCTATCTTGTTCAACATATTTCTTATGTTTACCAAACAAACATGCCGCAATCAGCTACCATAGTCTTAAGATGTGTACAAGCAGACGGTTTCCTACAGTCTAACTGTCCTTTTCACTCAGTTAAATAGTTGTGACAGAAGACAAGGCGCAAGAAAGCTTTCCGTAATTTTAGGCTATGAAGAAAGATAATGTTAAGGGAGGTGGCTCATATCTGCCTTTTTCATCAGAACTCTCACCCAGCACTACACAAACCGCTGCATAATGGTTACCCACAGAATTGCAAGCCTTCCAAAGATTGCCATGCTACATGCAGTCAAATGCTTGAGTTCTGGTGCATCCAAGCAATCATGATTGCCGTTCCTCAAAGAACACTTTCTTAGATGTATGCCCTTGACACATTTATTCTTTTTAGCACATAAAATTGCATTTGACTTTTCACGTTATGAATATGGGATTTTTTTTTTCCATTCATGTTGTATATGTGTCCATGAATCGTCCAAGGAATTAATAGGATAATAATATGGTGCGTGGTGGGCCGTGCCGACGCGTGTCAATCCCAAAAAATACATGTGTGCCGACACATAATGGCATGAAATATTTATTTTCTTTAGCAACAAAATATTCCAACAATTTATATGTACGATGTATCTTTATCAAATCTTTTGAACTCTATTGAGAAATTACTTACTAATTAATAGAACAGAGGGTTTTGAGCTGTGTCATCGATACGGGGGTTGCATCGTACGACACCGTGCTGGCACGATACGACATAGTGGATACGGCCCATGCGATGGGCACTTAAATCCTTGCTCAAGAGTTGAGAATTTGAGATATGTATCATTGGTGGTTAATTCCTAAATGCTCCCAATCGATGGATCATCACGGGGATGGTGATTGATCCAGTGAGATTGGTGCACAGGTTGCTTCCCTATTAGGATAGTTGAGTCTTGAGCCAGCAGTGTGGGAGCACTAGAGCAAATATGCAGGTGGTTGTTAAAGAACAAGGGTACCGAGCCTGACCACCACGAGAAGTCACTTAGATATGTACTCACTCGTCAGTGACTTACTCAAATGTTGTAGTAGTGTGACCGGTCCTTTGACCCGCGGTACCTTGGCTATTCACAATGGGTTATTGTAGTTTGATTGTACTTACACTTGGTCCCTAACCATTTGGGTCCTTACAATGCTTGTTGGCTGCAGTAGATTCATTGTAGGAATAGCATGTACACCCATATGGAATCTATCGCCCTTGGTTCATAAGCATTAGTCCAATGTGATTTACAAAATTGAGTTTAGAAGACCTTGGCCGAGCAGAGTAAATAACGAAAAGGGCTTCCAATTTTAAGAACTCGAGTCAAATAAATTTAACACATGATAGACGATGGGATTTGACGAGCTTGACGAGCTATTCTGTGACCTCCATCTAGTTGGGACTCATTAAAAAAGGACTATATCACACGTCAACTGCACCAAAGGTTCAATTTTCCATTCTAATGGATGCCATTACATGCTGCTAGGCATCACTGGTGGATTCTGGGACCCACGAGAGTTATCTGGATGATCAATAATTCTTATTAGGCTAAGTTGGAATTGTTTCGACCCACTGAAAAGAGTTCAGTGTTATTGTTGATGATATCATAGTATTCACTACCAAATAGAATAAAACCTAGTTGATAACACAAAAAAGGTTGTGACCAATCGGATTGCTGGGCTGCGATTTTTGAATCGCTGGAGAACCTAATTGTCAATATGTTGGTAATTGGTCTAATTTGTAGTTATTACAAATTAGTGGTAGTAAAACGTAAATGTTGCAAGAGAGGACTTACAAACAATTAGTGAGTTGAGACTTGAGAGAGGATTTATGTACAAATGTTGTATTATCAATTTAATTTGATCAAATTAGCATTGAGTTTGAGTCAAATTAAATTGAAATTTAATAGATCGAACCGATTAGGGATAAGATAAACTTAACCCTAGTACTGTTCTAATCCTTAATGGTTATTATCAGTTATAAAAAGGGATTATATCCCTCTTTAAACGTACGCAAGTTTTTTAGAAAACCTAAGCCGCCACCCCTTTCCTCTCGAGTTAGTCAAATGATAGAGTAAAATCCATCTTTGAAAAACCTAAGTCGCCACCCTTTTCCTCTCGAGTTAGTCAAATGATAGAGTAAAATCCATATTTGAGAATCCAACTATTCGAACCAATAAACCGGACAAGAGCCAAGGTGAAATTTTCAGTTTGGTTTGGTCCCTTTTTTCTACACCCATGATTTTGTTTTCTTTTTTATTTTCTCAAACTGAGTTAAATCAGTTTTGTTTCAATTTATCTTGAAAACCGAATCAAACTGAACCATGCCCAACCCTACATGCAGACAAATGCTTGCCATGCACATAGGCACGCACATGCCCAAAAGCAAGCGCGCACACAAAGAGAGTGAGAGAGTACCAGCACTACAAAATTAATTCTGAACCTGGCATCCCAATGTCCACATTGCGGCCATAAGAAGCTGAACTATACTATCCACCATCTGTTTTAAACAGAGGCTCAACTGAACCATAATAGCCTCCTCTCTTATTGGTGGAACTTTGGTTGGTGGACAAACTTGTAAGATAATGACAAACAAGTAAGAAAACACAATAGTAAAGTTGAGGGGCCTATTTCAACATGGCCTATAGTTGAAAGGAGTTTAATACTCTTTTTTTTATTTAAGAAATTAACAGGTGAGTCCCATAGTTTCCTCTACAGATGAAAAGCAAGAAGAAAGTAAACCGATCATATTAGAAAAGGTTAATTGCACTATTGGTCCCCAACCTTTACCCGATTTTTCATTTTCGGCCCCATTTTTTTTTTTTCAGTTGGCAATCAGATCTTCAACCATTAGAGCTAATTGCAAAATGATGCAATTAACCCTATACAGAAATCACAAAGCAGATTCAAGACATGAAAAGAGCCTCATTCTGCTTTCCAGATAATGATGAAAGAAAAACAGAAGACCTCAGGGTAAACTCTTCCATACACAGCGCAAAATTCTTCAAAATTCAATGCCACCACCCAAGCAAAAGGCCACAACCCTGTTGTCATGTTTGCTCAATATGTCATGTTTGCTCAATATGTCGGTCATGCAACCGTGACACAAAAGTATTAGACTGAAGAACAGCTCAACCTCCAGGGTTGCCTCGCCATTACTGTACCAAGGGAGTGCATAAGACGAAAATTGCATGAGGAGCAATTCTAGATGGACCAACGTAGTTACAACTCGGTCACAGACAAAGCTTATTCAGTATTTGGTTTCACATAAAAGAGGCCCAAAAATGGTTTTCAGGACAGAAGTTCCAAGTTGTATGTTTCTACGTGAAGTAATTCCTGGTGAAAACAGTTCAACCCATTTTAGGGAAAAACCTGGTTTCATCTGCTGTTTTTTCTCCTACAGGAAATGCAAACTAAAAATTCAGAACACCTCTTTCCATCACTCCCTCCCAATCTCTTCCTTCCCAATTCTTACAACAAAACAAAGATACTCTAGAGAATATTTTCCTTAAACCCCAAAGCTAAGCACCACAAACGTAAATTTTCTTTTCCACGAAAATAATTTTCCCCGAAAAATGTTCTCTTCGTAACAGTTTTACGTGCAATCAAAAATCACTCTGGCGACAGCAAAACAATTAGTTTCATTGTTGAGCACAAACATGCCAGGTTCCACTCAACTGGCAGGCAAGCCTCCCTAGCTATCATCACGTACTAATAAACAGTTTGACAACTACAGCAGCAAATGAAAGAGGAGAAATCAATAGTAAGACTTCAGCCTACAAGGTAAATTGTAGAGAAAATAATCGAAGTGAGAGAGAGTTGCATCCAGAGAGAGGAAGAGAGAGAGAGAATACCACGACTCCAAAAATTATTGCCTGAACTTGGTCCATCATCTGGAGAGCATTATACAGCTTATCTTTAAAAGATAAACTAGGAGAAATTATTACCTGCACAAGACGCATAGACAGAGGTCCACAAAAAGCCTTCATAATTCATAGAACAATAAAACAGAATTTAGATACTTCTCAAAGTCAGAAGCAGAGGCTCAGGGAACTATTCCATTAGCCTCCCTCCTATCTTCAGTCTTCACCACTCCCACCAAGCAATGAATACAACCCAGTGGCCATTTGTTGTCCACAAACCAATCTCGCAACTACAACATTTAACTGTTACCTTAAAGACAATATACCTCGAAAGTTGCCGCGCCATTGCTAAATCAGGGAGTGGCAAAGCATGAGAGGATTATGAACCATCATCGCCTCTCTTCTTAGAAAGCTTTTCTCTAATTTGATCATGTGTCAAAGATGCCGATTCATCGATAATAAGAGTTTTTTCCCCTCTCTATCTCATTCTTTTTGGGGGCATGTGATTCCCTCGAATTTTGGATATTGTGTATTAGTCCCTCATATCTATAATGCCAATCAGAATGCAAAATGGTTGCCGGCCAAGAAGCCCCTGCCAAAATAGTCCTGCGGTGCAGGAGAATAGAAGATACTTGAATGAAAAGCCTTCCAACTTCACCATTTTTCCCAGCCAAAATATGAAAGATGAGACTTTACACCCCTTCAAATAATAATAATAATAATAATAATAATAATAATAATAGCAACAAGAATAAGAGAGGACAACGACGACGACAACGAAGAAGAAGAAGAAGAAGAAGAAGAAGAAGAAGAAGAAGCACCCCTTCTACAGTTCAACAACATAAGGCAAGAATAAGAAGAACCATAACAACAACAACAGCAGCAGCAGCAGCATACAGCACCCCTAGTGGTTCAACAACATAGGGCACTTCTTTTGCAGTTAACCTAAAGAGTTTGTTAGACAATCACGACACACTAAAGACAGAAGTGAAAACAACCAAAATGCTTCAAATGATTCAGAGGCCATAAACTTAAAATGGTAAGTAGAAGAGTAGCAAAAGCAAGTAGTTAAAAAAAAAAAAAAAAAAAAAAAGAAAGAAAAAAAGACAGACAATAGGCAAATCAAATTTACTTGGTCCCTTAAAGATCAAAAATAAATCGATAAAAATCAATAGGGGGGGGGAGAGAGAGAGAGAGAGAGATTAGGCAAGAAAGAAAAGAAAAAAAGGCAGACATTAGGCAAATCAAATTTACTTGGTCCCTTAAAGATCAAAATAAATAGATAAAAATCAATAGGGGAGAGAGAGAGAGAGAGAGAGACCATGCAGAAATTAGGCAAATCAAATTAACTTGGTCACTCAAGATGAAAACAAACTGTTAAATATCAAGGTGGTGGTGGTTGGGGGCCATGCAATATTTCAGAAAAAAACGGTGCAATTTTACTCCTCCCATAGGGAGCTCAAGCCCAAATCTGCAACTTTCACACAAATTTAACCTCTGATTGTACTATGAAAGCTCAGATCAACCTCAAAGCATACTGCATCAAAACCCTCACTCCACCTTACGGCTGCAAACAATGGTTGCCTGTAGAAGAGCAGACCCACCAACATTGCCATGCCGCACATAATAGAATTATGTTGTAAGCTTGCATTCCTTTTCTAGAACCAGCCTCCTGAGCAATCATCACAACCTTTGATCTCTAAGAAAAGGTTTAGTTGATGGTACAAAGACAGAGAAACGAAGGAAGATATTTGTGGTAGAATGACCACTTCAATAATAATAATAATAATAATAATAATAAATTAAAGAAATAAGATAAAATGACGAGAGACCATAAGGTAAACTAGTTTATCACATCAATAGTAGTCCAAACTGAACCAATAAGAAAGAATGTAGCAGCAGCAGCCGCGGCCGCCCCACATAGAGAGAGAGAGAGAGAGAGAGAGAGAGAGAGAGAGTGTGCAGAGGGGGGAAGCAGTTTGCAGGGCTTACATTGTGCTCCAAGTGCAGACAGCCATTACTCCCTCAAACCTCAAAAGCACCACTGCACCAATTTTGCGACATAGCAATCCAATCACACAAAACAACATGCAACCCTCAAACCTCAAAGCATCATTTCACCAATTTTGCTGCATAGCCCTCTGATCAAGCAAACAACTAATAACCATCAAATTTGTCTTCTCTCGAAATCCTCAACTGAACCAACAGAAACAATAGTCGCAAGTCAGGCATACAGAAACTTTTGATTCCTGATATGCTGAATAAGATATTCATGCATCCCAAAAGATGCATGAACATCATGTTCAGCATATCCCTCTTATTTACTGAGGCATAAATAAATTGGCTGAGTAATCCCCAGAAACTTTGACTCTGATTATTGAAAGGAAGGAGCAACAGAATTTTCAAAGTTATGGTACCCATTGCCAAAGCCGTCCGAGAAGGATCTCACAGTTCCACCCAAGAAAAGGATACAGAAAAGTATACAGCCTCGCTCTTGTGAGGCACCATTTCTTTGAAGATTAGAAGCTTTAAAAAAAAAAGAAAATTTGTGAGAAAAAAAAAAAAGAAAGAATATTGGTCACTGCAGGGGATAAGGCAAAAGAATAATAATGTTACGCTCACTAGTAAAAGATTACAATATTCCAGACGCCTTCGGACACAGATGTAGCAATGTTACTCTCAGTAAAAATAGCAAATTGCTGAAAAACTCCAGCATAAGGCTGCAATAAGTAGGTTGCTGCAATTGAACAGACCATCCAAGATTACATGCCAGCACAAATCCAATTTTCCGTAAAAAACTGGAAATTTTATGAGTATACATGAAGTTTAGATTTTACAGAGGTATATATGTAATAGATATGTCAGCAAGGACATCAATATGTAAAAGCCCCTTGCCTAACAATGCTTGTGAGAAATTACTGACTGTGACCAGCATGCCAACTCAGCAGGATAAGTTCATAGAACCTATGTTAGTTAATTCGTGAATAATTCACGAATTATTCGCGAATTTTAAAAAAAACGAATTAAACAGCCGTACAGCATTTTTCCCAAAATTTCGGAAAAAAAACACGTTTTTTTGGTCAAAAATAATTATTCGCAAATAATTCGCGATTTGCGAATAATTCGGCCAAAGAAAATGGTTCGTCGCTCCCAATTGTGGGCTCCCGGATCGCCCAAAAAAAAAAAAAAAAAAGCCTTCAGTCCGCAAAATGCCCCCCCTCCCCGAAAAAAAAAAAAAAATTTGCTCGATCAAAAAGGTTTTGCCCTAACTTCTCACCCCTGCGGCCCTGCCACCGATCCCAGCCCCCATCCCTTCCCCTCCCCCTTTCCCCTTCCGGCCGCTCGCCAAACGCCATCGGAAGCCCCCGCAGGGCCACATCGAAGATCAGATTCTTCACTCTTCACAAATCAGAACCCTCCTCGTCGCCTCTTCCTCTTCCTCTTCCGCCTCCGCTCTCCAACGATGGATCAGTAATCAGGTGGTTCTTTAGAAGAATTTTTATGCTTTAGTTTCTCTCTCTCTTTCCTTTATTTCATCTTCTCTTAATTGCTGACTGTATGGTTTTGACTAACAAGACCATGACTACAAAATGTAGCATCATTGTGAACATGCATTTATTAAGATTCATTACTTCTTTTTCATCTTTAATCCCTACAGCATACATGAATATGCCCAGCATACAAGAATAATCAGCAAATAAGATTTTAAGAATTAAGACCGCAAAAGGTTTGATACGCCCAGCAGGTTGTGAGTAAGGTTGAAAGTCACAAGCATATGCATTGATTAAAAACCAAGGGAGATCCAGCAAACTTAACAAAGGCTAAAAAACATGGGTGTTAACAGGCAATACTGTGAATTTCCGATGAATTTGGAGAAATAGCAATATAGAGATACAGATTTGAGTTTGCTATTTGCTTAATTATTTATTTATTTTGGCGCATAATATAGTTTGCTATTTTTTTTTACTTAATTAGCTTAATTTTGTAGCTCTTTATTCTTATATTCTTAAGAATCATGAGTATTTATACTAATAGCATAAATCTTGAGAGAAAAAAAAACTTAATTTAATAACCGAATTTTTTATCCCGATTTTTTAATTGGTGAAGGTATAATATCCGTATAAATTACGTATCCGAATAATTGGCGAATCCATTTTTTAGCCGTATTTTTCAACAAATTTAAAAATTAGAAGAAGAATTTTATCCGAATTATACCCGTACCGAATTTTTGCCGAATCCGAATTAACTAACTATGCATAGAACGAAGTGTAATTAAGCCTTTTGGAAAACATAAGAGTTGAACTGCAGCGGCAAGGCTAGGGAATGTTCAAGGCATGAACCGCTCGAAGAAGGCAGCAGTAACTCTTCTAAGCACTAAATACCACAGGAAGGATACATCCCCTTGTTGTTTACTTGGAGAAAAAAGAAAGAATAAGAAGCCGCATACCTTTTGAGGCCAAGATCTCCCAGTCCACAAACCAGAATTTTCAAAACTGGAGGCTCAGCTGAACCCTTCTGTACACCCTCTCCCCTCCGATTTAGCCATCACCTACCTAACAAGGTTGGCTCAGCATTTCTGAATGGGGAAGTGCCGGATGTGAAGAGAAGGGCAAGTCCTTCTCATGATGTACCAGATGAAGAATTATCAAGTCGGAGAAAATAAGAACCACAGAAAATAAGAACCACCAAGATGTGACTAGGAAATGGCCCCCCAACTTTACTTTTTTAGATAAATTTCAATTTGCCCCCCTTGTTGTTTAGCCAATTTGCACTTTGCCACCCTGTGGTTTATTTTTATTTTACATTAAGGCCCTGCTGTTAAATAGAGTAGCAAAGTTCTAAATGTTACAAAGCACAGAGTGGTAAAGTGCAAATCATAGGATGAGAAATCAATAGCACTTAAGTTTGTCAGGTAATTGCAGGCACTGCAATGATTTTGCACATATGAGAGAGAGAGAGATAGAGAGAGAGCAGATGAGTTCACAATTTTGGCCTCAACCAGAGAAATAAGCTGAAGTAAATCTAATTAATCAATCTTGCAATCTTAGACCAGTTGGGAAAAAAAAAATCCCCAAATGGAATTAAAAACAACATGTGTGTGCATACACCAACATAAAAATACCCACCACTCAGAGAAATAATTCTCCTTTTGATGTTGGGACTTGTGAATGAGAAAAAACCCTTCAAAAATTCAGAGACAACAAAGAAGTTCAGAACAAAGAGTGCACCATTGTAAATAAGACACATGCTTGCTCATAGTAAATAACCATGAGGCATATCATGACATAATAAATCAAAGATATAAAAGCTATCAATATTGAAATATATAAGACATGAGAAAATAAGCTAATTCAACTTAATTAGACACCGTCTAATCAATATTGAAATATATAAGACATTAGAAAATAAGCTAATTCAAATTGATTAGACACCGTCTATGTCAATGAGAATTATTTAATATAATTCTGACAAAGGTATAACTAAGAAGTGTTATAAACTTGCAAGTAATTCAGAGGATGTCTAAACTATGAGGAATCAAAATCAGAGGAACTTTCATTGCACTGTAAAGCAAATGTAGCTCCAAAAAGTTGAAAAGAAAAGAAATAATAGCAAAAACAAAAAAAAACAAAAAAAGAGAGGAGCTCAGATCAGCCAATCTAATCTGGAATTTGCACCTAACCTGCACAAATAGCTGCAAAATAGTTGCTTGTGGAACAACAAGCCTTCTAAATCTTGCCAAGCTGTGTGGATCCAAAGTCCAGTACGCTGTTCGAATCGTTTTGGTGCATCCACAGTTGGCCATCATCATGGCCTCCTCACAAAGAAACATATAAAATATGCATTTGCTAAAGAAAAGCAGTCACAGATCCGTCATTTTGAATTGCCCTTCACATGAGTAGGCTCATATGTAGAAGACAAGCTACTGAAAATAAATTCCAGCACACGGCTGCCCAAAATAAGAGTATGTGTCTATTGTTAGAAATGAGGTGCAGGATTAATATTGCTCCAAAATTATGCAAAGCTTAATTGAGACGCACGCTAAAGTGCAAGGGATTTTTTGTAATTGAACCTTTTAATGGCCAGAAGAATAAGAGAAAGAACTCATATACAGCTCAAGGCCAATGCTCGACAGCTGACACCAAGCAACTCTGACATGGCATGCAAAGGCTCAGCTAAATTTCTTCCATCCTCTTATCATACCGTCGACACCAAGCAATGGCAACAACCGGCAGCCAACATCTGTAAAAAAACTGGCCATCCAGGGTTACCTTGACATTCCTAAATCTGTGCATAGCAATAAGACGTCAGGTTTAATGCCCTGTGAATATGTACCACTTCGCTACCCTGGTTAACACTAAATCCTGAAGTGAAAGGAAGATTAAAACACAGGGTAGTAAATAGCAACTTTTAACCCATAGGGAGACGAAGTGAAAATGCACTAAACCACAGAGGGGCAAATAGAAGTTTACCCAAAAAAAAAAGGATTCAGAATGTTCTATAATGAGCTGGCCAAAGATGATAGAAATATTCATCCCCTGATTGTATATCTTCTTCGTAGCCACGAGGCAGTTTAGCAAACAAAGGTTCTTTAGATAAATAAAATAACACTTGCAAAGGCAGTTTCACAGTGAAAAAGAGATTATCAAAAGAAAATACGGCAAGACATCCTATTTCCGTAAAATTAGGACACCATATAAACCAGAGAAAAATGAAAAATAAATGAGCAACAGATCAAATGAAGTGATGAAGAAAATGCCACAAAAAAAAGGAACAGATCATACCAACACTAAAGCACCAGATCCCATAAGAACTCCACAGTTAAGCGTGCTTGAGCTAGAGAATAGTAGGATGGGTGAAGAAAGGAAAATGTTTAAAGGAAAATAATAATAATAATAATAATAAAAGGAGACTCACATCTACCATTTTATCAAAGTTTGCACTAAACTACACAACCAACCGCAAAATGTCGCCTGCAGAAGAGCAAGCGTTCCAAAGGGTGCAAAGCTACATTCAGTCTGATGCTCAAAGATACAAAAATACAGTATAGACTGTATAGTTAAACCAAAATATAACAAAAATATCAAGATCCTTTCATGAATCATGAATGTATTATAAAATATATAGTAACTACAACTAGAAAAAAGTTTGTTAAAGAATACGTGAGAAAATCATTATAGCAAGGATACAAGTGACAGTTAATATGAATTTTCAAGTAAAAAAATTTAATCTGTCATTACCAAATACAAAAGAAAATTTCCAAATGTAAACAAGACTATACGAAGATGCTTTAAACAAGAGTAGAAATAGTAAAAACAAATGAAGTTTTCAAATGCAATAGAAAATACAAAAGGCACAGGCTCAGATCTGACATTTCAGCTATACTATAAAGACAGCAACAAAATGGTTTCTTGCCAAACAGCAAGCCATCCAAAAATTGTCAAGCTGTGTTCAGTCTGATGAATGAAGAGCACTGGTGCATCCACACTTGGCTGTCATCACAGCCTTTGCAAATAGAAATACGAATGAGATTACAACACTAAATCTCTGAAAGCAGCTAAAAACAACATCAACAGTCACAAGAATTCAGAGAAAACATTATATCCAATTATTATTCCGAACTGCCTGACCAGGCTATGTTGCTTTCAAGTTCCAATTGTGGCCCGTTTGATATTGAGGGCTATCTACCAAGCCCAACAAAATAACCGAATCATGAAACTGAACCAAGAAAGCCCGAATCCCAAAGCAATCATTTTTCATTACCAAATTTCATAACATATCATACTCAAATCTAAATTTACAAATTACAAATTTAAATTTTTTTATATGATATTAATAAAAAACTGGTTCGGGTTTAGGTCCGAGTTCGGGTTCGGGTTGGGTACAGGCATCCATTAAACCCACCCCCCTCGGATTCGGATTCGGGTTCGGGTAAAATCTCAAGTATCCATACCCATTGACATCCTAGCAAAGGGAGGAGAGGGAACACAGAGTCAAAGCTTAATAAAAAAATCCTTTTGGAAGAAGAAGGGAGCAAAGCGCCTGAACCCTCGAAATTTTGCTTAATTGCCAGTAGTACCCAAAGTCCAAAATTGGGAAAGTTCAATCCGACCCAAAAACGAGCAGAGCATGAGCAAGCTCACAAGCCACAAGATGTTTTGACACCCAAACTCCAGAATACTGCTACAAGAAATGATTGCCTGCTGATGGGCAGACCCTCCAAGAAACAGCCAAACAAATAAGCCACGAGAAACATTTCCTTTCACACATCTTCTTTTCACTGAACCCTCTGTAATCACCTTTTCCACGCATATTGATCTGCAGAAAGTTGGACAGTTGATCAGTAAACACAGCAACAAGTAACATAGAACCACCATGATCTCTTGGTCATCTTCTATCTGTCCAACTCTCATAGTTTCCACTCCCAACTCCCAGAAACTCGTCTTGCCATATTTATACAGACCGATCAATCAATCTACCTCAAAAGTATAGATAACAATTTCCCACATTAATAAAGACCACTTCTGATTGAAATAAAGAGACCATCAAGCAAACAACCACCTTCAACCACACAAATCATAATCACATCCATGATGTTCAGAAATAGGTGTCTAGGTGAAATTTCAGTTCTTCAGAAAATAATAGAATGAAACGAAGAACATAAACATTTTAAAGAACCACATACTCATCCAAATCTAAAGAATCATAAGGAATCGATGAGTAAACATTGTAATCAACAAAAGTGCTATGATAAATTCATGAAATAACATAATGAAGATATCAAGAATTGTTCATGAACCGATTACGGATACACGAATAGAACATAAAACATAACTAACGAGAAAACATGCATGTAAAAGAATAAGTCAGAAAGTCCCTATTATAAACTATCTTCGGAGAATTTTCACAAAAGTTGGCCAAAGATAAAAACTACTTCAATTCCGAGAAAGTTTCGAGTAACGGTGTTCGGTGTTGAGACAAAGTAATTTAACAAATGCAATAAAAGAAAACAAAGTTTCATATTGCAGAAAGAGAATATTACAGGGAAAATAAAAACAAAGTTAAGAATGCTCAAGAACTGCCATTTTATCAGAAACTACACGCTGCAAGGAAGTTGCTTGCCGGACTGCAAGCCTTCCAATGGTCCCCAAGCTGTGTTTCAGTCCAATGCTTGAAGAGTTTCGGTTTGTCAGTAATCATCACAGCCTTACATATATCACATATATCACAGCCTTTTCAGGTGCTCTTTCAGGGCTTTCAGTTAGCATTTTTACCGTGTGGCCCTGTGTCTGCTTAGAGGAAAGCTACAGGTCAGAGCTGTACTTTTGTTTCTTCAGAGTTAACTAGAAGTTTGGGAACCACAATGAAAGTTAACCAGAAGTTCGGGGACTAGCAAATGCAATTTACCTAACAATAATCTAAGGGTGAAACCAGTCTGGTTGATCAGACCGATTAACTAATTTCTCTTCCACAAACCAGTTAATCATTTTCAAGGCATTATCTTTAAATTAAGTAGGAATTAAACTCCAATATGCAGCAAACAAATCATCCAATATGCAAAGAAATCAAACAAATCAAATAGAATATGTAGTTTGTATAATTGAAACGAATCATTTCATATCAAAATAGCAAACAACGGCAAAAATAATCAAAAGATAGATAAGTACATATCATCAATCAGAAAAAGTACCTAATAGAGAGAACGGAAGAGATCAAGAGAGCCGGCACAGGAGAGGCCTCTATGGCAGCAAAGTAGGAGGGATAAGCTCGAGAGGGTTGGTGGAGGAGATGCCAAAGAGGGAGACAAGTCGATGGAGGAGACTGGAGCGAGAAAGGGAAATTTTGAAGCCCTAGACAAAAGGGGTCTAGCCTTTCCCGCCAGGAAAACCAATACTGGATGAACCTGAAATCAATTTTTTTTTATATTTGTGAACCGATTTTTAATTCAGTCTGAATTTGGTTCAGTTCGGTTACTCAATTTTTTCAGTCCATAGGAACACCCTTAGAAGGAACTATTGAGGAAAAATTAAAGCGGTGAGGCTCAGACCTGCCACTTATTAGAGTTTCCGGTAAAGCTACCCAAAACAGCTGCAAAATGGTTGCTTGCTGAACACAGCAAACCTTCCAAAGTCTGCCTACCTGTGTTTGAGTATCATGTTTGAAGAGATGAATATAACCACTCGTGGCAATCATCACAGCTTCAGGTCAAGATGCGATAGGATCTATCGATTCTCTCCCAATAAAATGGATCATAGTTGTGACAATTTTCTTCACAAGCGAGATCTTTGGTTCAAACCCAGGATAGCCCATGTGAGGAAGGGAAAATAATAGAAGCATCTAACTCTTTCACGCTCACTCCACCGGGTGCGGGAGGCACAGCTCAGTTGGTAGAGTTCTGACCTTGCAAAGGTACTCACAAAATTAACATATTTGCAGTGATATACATGCCAAAAATCTCATCCTCTGATCCTTGTCCCATAGGAAGCAAATGAGTTTGTACCGATTTTATATCCATATTTGCATTTGTCCCTGGACTTGAAATGCAGATACTGTTAAGCTACCGTTTGGTTCGGGGTTAAAGAAAAACTAGTTATTCCAGGAATAGTGTTAAGTTCAGGGTTAAGGTGGGGTTAAGAGTATTTTTGTGTTTGGTTGGGGGTTGGAGTTAGTCTAGGATAGTGAAAAATAGTGTTTGGTTGGAGTAGGTGGGATAAGAAGAATAGTGGGTTATTATGAATAGAAAATAGTGTTTGGTTGGGGTTTGGTGGGATTAGGTGGGATTAGCTAAAAGCCGGAATAACCCATTTGTGGTGGGGTTAGCTAACTCCACCTATTTTTGAGGATGTTTGGGGATAATATGGGGGTTAAGGGGTTATTCCACCCCTTAACCCCCAACCAAACGGAGGCTTATGGTTTAGCCATTAAGTTGTTTCTTTTTTTCCTGAGAGAGAAAACTCAATTGTTTTCATCTCTGAATTTTCCTCATCATCCTACTACTATCCAACTAACAAGGCTGCTACCCAGTTGCCCTCTGCAGAACAACAGACAGTCAAACAGAACAGACCTTAAAGAATTACATGCCACGATAGATAAGAGAGAAATGCTTTGAGCACCTCGGCCATCGGGCTGGCCATTGAACTAGGGCTGGCAATCCAACTCACTGTCTGCGAGCCAACTGGTATTCGGCTCGAAATGAGCTCCAAATAGTGTTCGGCTGGATAATAAACAAGCTTGGCTCGATGAGCTCCATGTAGTTTTCAGCTCGATAATAAATGTTCCGAACACGAGCTGGGGGTCAACTCGCTCGTGTTCGACTCGATGTAGCTCGAATATATATATATATATATATATATATATATATATATATATATATATATATATATATATATATATATATATATATATATATATATATATATATATATTACAAATTTCTACTATTTGGATTTTAGGACGGCCCAAATGTAAAGAGAGATATTTTGTAATTTCAATTATTAGATTAAGATTCTAATTTTTTAATTATCTTCCAACTTTAAACCTAGTATTAGGGCTGACAATCCAACTTACCATTCGCGAGCCAGCTCCTTAATAAACAAGCCGAACACGAGCTGGATTATTCTGCTCAATATTTTCACGAGCCGGCTCGTGTTCAGCTCATTTACAGCTTACCCGTGTTCAGCCCATTGACCAAACTACATTGAACAAAGTAGTTCACAAACAGTCTCAGGTCAGTTCAGTTTTTCGGCCAATTAAGCTCGAGATGAATTAAAACAGGCCAATCTGGAACAATAATATATAGCTCGAAATAAACTGGCCCGGGTTCAATCAAGCTCGGTTATTTACATAGGAACTAGGAAGAGGAGGATCAGATCGACCATTCCTGCCGGCAGTGTAATTAGGTTCCATTCAATGGCTGCAAAATGGAAGACTGCTGATGAGCCAGAATCCCCAATATTGCCATGCCATAGAGATGCCACATTTAGTGGAATCGATAATAAAAAGATAAAAATGAAACCACGGGGCACTAAATTGATACACTTTAAACCCAGGGTACTAAAGTGAGAACGTATGAAACCACATGGGTGGTATTTGAAGTTTCCCCTTTTTTTTATGTCTAGAATATCTAAGAGCCTTGGCCATCAAATCTTGTTGAGTTAAGCAGACAGATAGTGGTAAAATGAAGAGAAGCAAAGTAAAATTCTGCTATAAAACAAGAATTCACCAGGTAAACCAGTTTATAGGAAAATAAGAAGAGGAAGATCAGATCTCTATTCTCGTCCTCTGCATATAAACCACCGCAAGCGGCTACAAATTTGGCAACCAACAGATAAGAAGGCACTCCATCCCGTGCAGGTTGTGTTCAGTTTGATTTTCACTCCAACTAACAGATACTAGGCTAGAATAAATCCGCAAAGCATCAGGTCAAAGGAAAATTTACAGCTGGGACATAGTTCAATAGTGAAAACAGCAAGGAGAAATTAAGTTCCTGGTAGAATGCATGAATATTATGTTCACCATGCATATTTGTCTACTGAAGAGGCACAAGGAAGAAACTTCAACTCCCCATTATAGAAAAATTTCCGAGCTTAGGCAAGGTCTACACATTTTTCCCCCAAAGAGGGAAGAAGAGTGAAGAACAAAAAAAAAAAAAAAAATTAGGGGAACAATCTTACCTTGCCACCTGTATAAAACAGCCAATCAAAATCACGAAGCTAGCAAGAGAAAAGGGGAGGGAGGGGGCTGGGGGATTTGTTCCCCACCATTCAGGAGAAAATATTGCCTATACCATCCAAAGAAGATCTTGCAGTTTCAGCCACAAAGAGAAGCAAGAAGATGGCGATCGATAATGCCGATTTTAGGCAAGAGCCTTGTTCTATTCAAAGAATGATAAAAGAAAGCCCACATACCTCTCAAGACCAAGATTTCCATGGCCATATATTATGAATTGCAAGGAGTGAAGCCTCAGTTAAACCATACCTCCAACTGATACTCAGCACAACTACCTAGTAATGATGCAGCATTGTTACCATGTAGGAACCACGTGTCAGTTTCCGAACTACATGTCAGTTTCAGAACATGCAGCACTGTTGCCATTCAGGACCCACATATGTTACATTGGAGCCAACAGGGTTGCCACGCCATTGCTAAATGGGAGAGCACTAGATTCGAAGGGCTACCAAGCCCCAACCATCATTGCCTCTATTCTTAGATAACTTCACATCACACAACTTTCCCCTGCATCAGATGGACAACTGCAGAAAAGGACTTCTTACATATTAGTCCCTAGATCTGCTGCAACTTTAATCAAAAGGCAAAGAGGTTGCCGGCAAAGCAGCAAGCCTTCCAAAGGTTGCCCTGGGCAAAAGTTAGCAGAATGTTAGGCAACATTAATAACGGACAAATTAACATTAATAAATCCCTCAAATCAGCAGAGACAATAACTCAAATCAAACCAAGCAAAAGTGAATAAAGTTGAGGGACTCATTTCAGAATGGCCTATAGTTGAAGGAAGGTCTCATCCAATTTGTATCATAAGATTTCTTTCTCTGGAGAACCTTTGCATGCAAAGTGAATAAGATGGGCGAATGCAAAGAACATATGCTGAAAAATGTGATGTGAAAGTGGTACACCATAAAATTCTAGATAATTGAACAGGCATAAGCCAAATCTTCGGCCAGAGTAGAGCCACCAAGCAGGAGAAAAGCATTCACAGTGGAGGCTAAAGTAATCCCCAACATTCACATATGACGCTTGAATGAAACTTTACATTCACCAGATTAGGCGCTGTAATTGTGGGGAGGCTCCCCATATAATTTGCGCACTTCAATCTAGCATCTCTTACCACCACTACGCACCTGATAATGGTTACAGACCAGTTGCCTGCCACAGAAGCACAAACCATCTGGAGCTGCCTTCCCATTAGCAAGTACAAGAGTAGCAGAGAGAAGAAAATGAAGGTTAACAATCATTAACGCCATTTCTCTAATTAGGGTGCGCTCCGTTCAAGTATAAAAGACGGGCTTTCCATGCCGGAGACATTCAATACTCAAATGCTGGGTTATTGTCGTGCTGGGTTATTGGCGAGAGAATTTGATTCCCCTAAAAGAATAGAGAAATGTCATGGATTAAAATTCAGGTAAGCTCTATATATTTTTCCCACAAGGATATATAGACAAAGAGCAATGCTGTTAGTACCCCAAAGTCAATAGTCCTGTGTAGGGCTGTCAACGAGCCGAACTCGAGCGAGCCAAAGCCAGCTCGAGATTAGCTCAAAAGTGTTCAAGGTCGGCTCATCTTCGACTTGAGCTTGTGACAAGCTCTCACAAGCTCGAAAAGTCCAGCTCGTGATCGGCTCACAATTTATTCGAGCTAGCTCGTTTTCGGCCTGTTGGCTCGATTATTGCTACCTTACTCACAAAAATATTTTGCTCGACAGGGAGGAAATTGAGCGGGATACGATCTACCTAAATTTCTATAAGAAAAATCACATCAAACTCTAATTAGAAGCTCAAGAAAGAAAATCCCTTATATTCTTCTCAAAAAGATGAAGATCATGGAAGACGAAGAACGAACCTGCTGAAAGCCGGGGGGGGGGGGTCTTTGGGCATAGAGAGAGAGAGAGAGAGAGATGCGGCTTTATGTGTGTAATGTGCGGAAAAAAAAAAAAAAAAAAAAAAAGGAAAGAGGAATTAGGGTTAGGGAAAGGAAAAGTTAAAAGTTGATGCAATATTATTCGTTAGATTTTGATCGAACTTTTAAAATTCTAAATATAAGTAGGCCTCTTTATAAATAAGTTGGGCTTTGTTTTTCAAATTAGGCTAAAAAATTAAAAAATAATAATCTGTATTATTTATTTATATACAAATATAATTATATATTTATATATACAAATATAATATATATACAAATTATATTAATATAAAATAAATGTAATCGAGGTGTTATGAAACCGAACACGAGCAAGATGACCCTAGCTCGTGTTCGGCTCGTTTACTAAACGAGCGAGTCGATCTCGAGCTCATTCCGAGCCGAACACGAGCTAGCTCACGAACAGCGAGCTAAATTGCCAGCCCTATTCATGACTAATTGAATTCATTAAAAGAGTACAATTTTGACGATTTAGAGAATATATCAAAAGTATGTTTGCATGCAGTAAAGAGACTTGGCACAAGCCAAAAAACAGTGCCTCAAATGATTCTGCACAACTACTGGATCTTCCGCCTTTTACTGCCGCCCCACCACACAATGGCCGACCCAGTTGCCTGCTGCAGAACAACAGACCATCTAGTTGCCATTAGTTGGTGAGATGATAGCAGAAGAAAGCACGAAAATAAGGCTACAAATTATATCATCCTCTTCCCTTTTTTTAGGGCTCGTTTTGTTTGACCACAAACATGCCTTCACATGCTAAGTATTGGGCAGAGCCATTGATTCTCGATGAAGAAAGACACAGAGCAAAGTAACAATGTGATACTCATAGGGATGTCAATGAATATGAATACCTGACATTTTATCCGAACCCAAATGAGCCAACTTTCATTTAGCTGAGAAAATTCCTTAATCCCTAACCCACACAAACCAGCTAAATGAAGAATCCCACCGTTTCGGCCACAGATAATATGCAAGAAGATAGTAATCCAATCGTATTCAAGAGTCAAGAAACCGATTTTGGGATATGTAAAAGATGCTCGTTCTACCACCAAAAGAACATCAAAAATCCCACATTCCTCTCGAGACCGAGATCTTTTAGGCCACATGCGATCACGATCATCACAGATAATAAGCAAGAGGAAGGCGAACCGATCGTGTACAAGATCCTCATTTTATTACCCAAAGAACACCAAAGAAGCCACATACCTCTCGTACACCCCCAATTCCGAGAATCGCAGGCTCGGCCCACATACCTCTCGTAGCCATGCGGATCTCGCCATTGCTAAACCGAGAGATCCAAGAAGAAGATATTAGGGTTTTTCCGACCATCACCGCCTCTCGCCCAAAATGAAAGTGCTCTTCGAGGAAGCAGAAGCAGAGGCAGAAACAGCAGCAGCATAGCGAGAGAGGAAGAAGCGATTCGAAGAAGGGGTTGCGATCGCACGCACCCGTCCCTGTGCGTCGCCATCCCCTTCCTCTTCTACGATCGAAGGAGAAATAGCCATGAAAAGGCAAGGGAGATGCGACGAGAAAGGAAAAATAATATATTAATGATTAATAATACAATATCATAATAAGTATATATATATATATATATATATATATATATAAATAAATATAATAAATATAGATAATAGCAAACATGTGTCAGAGTCGGTCTCTGCTTTTTTTTCTCGTTCGTATCGCCAAAAAATATCTCATCCCACTATAGTGCGCATTGGACGGCTAAGATACGCTCCGGCCTTTTAGACAAACTAGCAAGTGATCCATGCGATGGATGGGACTGTTGTTATCAATTTTTAGTTATAATTTTTGTGTAATTTATTGTCGGTCGTATTAAAACTTCTCATTAAACTACTTTATATATATATATATATATATATAGTCATTCTTATCTTTATGAATAGCGAAACATTCGGTCTACCAAGTTTTCCACCGATTAGATCCACCCCTTTGATGATTTTCACCCGTTGGATCATACTATTCAACCAACCACCCACTTAACCCTAGGGGCCCACATCATCCTAACCGCACATCTCTCAATCCAATCAAAAACTTGGTAGCAATTACTTAGTCTTATTAATAGCGTAGTAAGAGTTAGTTCTATATATATATATATATATATATATATATATATTTGGACGCGATAATAATTTATCTTATTATCAAGTTATATTAAAATTTCTCGTAACTGCTTTATATGTATATAACTTCTCATAACTGTTTTATATACATAACTTCTCATAACTGCTTTATATATATAACTTCTCATAACTACTTTATATATATAATATTGAAAATTGTGAAATATAAAATATATAATTTAAGGGAAAAAATGTACAATATAAAAAAATTTGGTACATGTAGTTATGATTTATTCTAATTAGTTAAATTTTAATATAAATAATATAAAATAAAAATTATGATAATATATGATTCAAAAAAAAAACAAGTACAAATTTATTCTAATAATTTACAAAATATTTGTGAAATATAAAATATATATTATTATATATATGATTTAAAATAAAATATAATAAATGTATAGATTTATTTGTGAAATATATATATTCCAATTAAACCATAAGATGCCACGTGGCACATTGGAACTTTCTATGTAAGTGCGCCACGTGGCATCATATGGTTCAATTAGAACAATGCTTCCAAAATTATATATAATATATATAATATGATATATATATATATATATAGAGTTGAGCTAGAATACTTTCAAAAGCACCATTGAGGTGGTGCTTTTGAGTTTTTAACCATTGGATGAGGAGATGTAAGGTTGAGATGATGGTGGTAGGTGGTGGTTGATGGGATAGGTGGTGGTAGGTGGAATAGTGTTAGATCCAAAGGCTATTAGTAGTCAAAAAAGTATATCCAATGGCTAGAAACTTAGAAGCACCAAAAGTGGGTGCTTCCAAAAGTATTCTAGCTCAATTCTATATATATATATATATATATAGTGTGAGGCTACTATGCTATCGGAAGCATAGAGCCTTTTGTGCTTCCAGCTCGTTTTCGATGTTGTGACTTTTGAATTGTCGATCGGCTCCGTTAAACTTGATCTAGAATATTTGAAGTAGCTAGAAAATAAATTTTATGATTTTTGGATATCATTTGCCTAGTGATCGAAGAGGCTCAAAATCAATAATTTTAATGGCCGTAGTGAGCCGTTTGGAAGTTTAACGGTGTAGAAATATCTAAATCACATGAAATTTTGATAGAAAATTCTTTATACCATATAAAACAAGATCAATAATTCTGATCTAAAATTTTAATGTCATATCATTATATTTTGTAAGATTTTTATTTTCAGCCGTTGATTTTGAGCCACTTCGATCACTAGACAAATGATATCGAAAAATCGTAAAATTTATTTTCTAGATACTTCAAATACTCTAGATCAAGTCTAACGGAGCCGATCGTCAATTCGAAAGTCCGAACATCGAAAACAAAGTGGAAGTACAGCTCTCGAGCTCTTAAGCTTTATAAAGTATATATATATATATATATATATATATATATAGAGTAGGGCTACTATACTATTATCGATAGTAGAGCCCTACTACTCATAAGTTGTTTTCGATGATAGAGCTTCCGAATCGACGATCCACTCCGTTAAATATGATATAGAGTATTTAAAACTTCTAGCTATCGTTTGGTTCGGGAATAAATTATTTTAGGCTATCCCAGGGATAGGTACAACTTTTGGGATAAACAGGAATAAAATCAATTTTGTGTTTGGTTGAAAACTGAGTTTTTCTCGGGAATAAGAAAAATAGCGTTTGGATAGTTATATTGGAATAGTAAGGATAAACATAATTATAGTTTCACATAATAAAATTTTATCTAATTAATTAATACAAAATATTAATTAAATAGTAATTGAACTTATTTAATTTACTAATTAATCATGAATACTGCTAAATAACCCTAAATGTTAATTAATAAATTAATTACTTATTAATAATTTAATTAATCACAAGTAATTTAATAAATTAATTAGTTAATAACAATTAGATATTTAAATTAGTAAAAATATTAATTAATAATCAATATAAATATTGATTATTGAAAAAGTACATTAAAAATTTACTATTTAATTAGAAAATTAATTAAAATAATAAATAAATTACTTAAGCATGTTAATTATTAATAAAGTAATATTTTACAAAGTTAATTAATTAATTAACTAGGAATATTATATAATACGATGGAGCAACATGTTAATTATTAATAAAATAATGTTTTAAGATGTTAATTAATTAATTAATTAGGAATATCGTAAAAGATGGTGAAGAATCATGTTAATTAATTAGTTACTTAGTTATTTAAAAATAAATTAAATGCATTAGCTAATTACTTAATTATACATTTAGATAATAAATTAAGTTGATAAGTTAAAATATTAATTAGTTAATTATTATAAAAATTAGTTATTATTTGAATAAACATATTAATTAATTTATCATTTGATTATTGATTGATTATAAATAATTAATTATTTCTTCAAATATTTAATTAAATATACATTAATCTAATAATTCAAATGGTTAGTAAATAATTAAATAAGTTAATTAGTTATTAGTTAGCAATATTTATAATTATTAGAAACTAATTACTAGATAAAAATATTTTAAGGATTTGATTTGTTAAGAATATAATATACTAATTATCATAGTTTAATAAATAAATTATTATTTAAAGGGGAGAATAAAGATCAAAAGTTGCTATTCCATATGGGAGGAAGAATAGTAGTTCTCCTCTCTTAACGGGTTATTCTAGAATAACCCGTTAAGAGAGGAATAGTCTTTTTTTACCTCGTTTGGTAGAATAAGGGGGATAAACACCTTTATTCTATGTTTATCCCCCAACCAAACATGGCCCTAGAAAATAAATTTCGTAATTTTTCAAAATCATAATAAAGTCCATCAAATGGGCATAAAATGAACGGCCGAAATCGAACGATGTCCTAAAAATAGATGATCGGATCCTTCAATTTAAGATCGGAGTTATTGATCTTTATCTAGATAGTGAATATAATTTTCTATCAAAAATTCAATCTATTTCAATTCTTTTACACCGTTAAACTACCAAGTATCCCATATCGATCGTTAAAAATTGTCAATTTTGTGAGCTTTTGATCGCAAGGTTAATGATTTCGAAAAATTACGAAATTTATTTTCTAGGGTACCGTTTGGTTCGGGGATAACGAATTTGGGGATAAATTTTTTTAACCCTGGGATAGTATGCTATTCTAGGATAGACAGGGATAAAAGTAAAATAGTGTTTGGTTTGAAAAACAATTATTGCTAAGAATAACAGAAATTGTGTTTGGTAAGTTTATTGGAATAAATGAGAATAGTGAGAAAAAGTGTTAGATTAATTTTGCAAATACCAATTTTGCCCTAGGTTTCATGTACAAATATTTTGTAAGTTACAGAACCAATTAAATGTTACATTTAGCTAAGCAAGTGAACATTTTATACACATGATTGTTGGATTAATTATATTTTTAATTTAATGTCAGAAATTATGGTAGTAACATATGCGGAAGAGAAAATAATTAAATTTAAGATCTCTCAGTTACTGTTAAATAAAATTAATATTATCAAATTATACAAGAAGGCAGTTAATTACATCAAATTTAAAATTATAATTAAATTTAAGCACTTGAAATCACTGTTAAATAAAACTAATATTGTCAAATTATACAAGAAGGCTGTTAATTACATCAAATTTAATATGATAATTTAATTTAAGCACTTCAAGTCACTGTTAAATAAAACTAATATTATCAAATTAGACAAGAAGGCTGTTAATTACATCTAATTTAAAATTACAACAGGATATTAATTACAAATTAGCAAGCCTTGCCCTGGGGCATCATATTTTTTTTCCAAGCCTGGCCCCTGGGATAAACCAGCGGAAATTCCCTATTCCGCTGATCCCAGGGGATAGCTCTTAGCGGGTTATCCTTGGATAACCCGTTAAGAGTGGGATTAATTATCCCACCACAAAATGCCTCTGTTTGGAAGGTTTAGCAGGATAAAATGGTCTAAACCCACTTTATCCTGCCAACCAAACACTGCCCTAAAGAAGTTTTAAATACTCTAGATCATATTTAACGGAGTGGATCGTCGATTCGGAAGCTCTATCATCGAAAACAACTTATGAGTAGTAGGGCTCTACTACTCATAATAGTATAGTAGTCCTACTCTATATATATATATATATATATATATATATATATATATATATATATATATATATATATATATATATATATATATATGAGATTGTGTAGAGAACCCACAAACTCAGGGTAGCTCAAAGTGCTTGATTTTTTTTTTTTTTTAGATAGATAGCACGCTACCCGCTCTGCTTATTTTATTTAGAAATAAATTTAGTTATAAATGTAAATTAACTAGAATTCGAACTTGGGCCTGAGATAGCAACCACCAAGTGTTTTGCCACTCGCTCTAGGGACAGTCAGTGAATCGGTAAATATGTTTGTAATTGTTTGGTACACATAAGTCTTATTTTGATTTCCAATTTTCGAGTGAAATGGAAATCTCCTAATCACCCCTTTTCCGAATTCGGCATCTAGGCCGGATTGGGTGTTAAATCCGGACGGAATGAATATTTATTCGAATTAAATTTTTTTTTTTAAACTTTTTTAATTAAAATTTGAATTTAAATTTAAAAATTAAATATATAATTTTAAATATTAATTTGAATTTGAATTAAAAATTAAAATTTTATTGAGTATTTCGAATCTAACTTATGAATTTGAATTTAAATTAAATTTTAATTTATATAAAGCTTTATTCAAATTTTATTTATAACTTAAATTAAATTTATTAGATTCAAATTAAAATTTAAATTGTGATTTTAAGTTTTAATTTGTATAAATCAAAATTTAGTTTTATATTTTGAATTATCCACTCAACTTCAAAGTTTAATTTTTTTTAAAATAGATTTAAAATTTTAACATTATTTCAAAATTTTAATGTAAATTTTTAATATTTAATTTTTAATTTGAATTTAAATTAATATATTATAAAGATATATTTAGTATATTAATTTGATTACGTTTTTTATATCATCCTGAATCAAACACCGACAACGAGAATGATTTATTTCGATTCCGATTCAGATGATGAACCAAACAAAATTAGATAATGAGTCATTCCAATTCCGATTCCAACTTATTTCTATTCCGATTCCGACATCAAACCAACCTCGCCTAAAGTTTCTTCTTTCGATTTATGAACCCACAAACATAGTCGTTTTTCGGCAAACCAATATCCTTTTACTTTTCCGCTCTTCCAAGACGTGTCTGTTTCATCGTATATAATTAAATTTGTTTACTCAATAAATGAAGCGAGATAGCATGTTAATTTTTACTAAAAAAAAATTCTTTCATACTTATTACCTTTTTAATTTGAATTATTTTGTAAAAATTTAATTTATTTATATATATATATATATATATATATATATATATATATATATATAGACGGAACTAGGCTACTATGCTATTAATAAGACTACCAAGTTTTTAGCCATTGGATTGAAAGATGTGAGGTTAGGATGATGTGAGCACCCTAGGATTGAGTGAGTGGTTGGTTGAATAGTATAATTTAACGGATGAAAATGATCAAAATGGTAGATCTAACGGCAGGAAATTTGGTAGCACCAATTGCTTTGTGTTATTAATAGCATAGCAGCCGGACTATATATATATATATATATATATATATATGTATATATGTATATATACATATATATACATATATATATATATATATATATATATATATATATATACATATATACATATATATATATATATATATATATATATATATATATATGTATATATACATATATATATATATATACATATATATATATATATATATATATATATATATATATATATATATATATATATATATATATATATATATAAAACTAATTTTGACCATCATCTTTTTTTTTTATTTTTTATTTATGTAAAAAAATAATTTTTTGTCATATAATTTGGGACCTTTTTACTTTGCTATAATGTAAAGTATGTAATACAAAATATTATATTTTATTACCCACTAATTTAATCTATATTTCATTACAAAGATCATTACTTAATAAAATAATGCTATTGATCATTCCTAGTGCAAGTGACAAATTATTTGATGGTTGATATCTAAAATCGTAAGTTCGAATTCTAATTGATTCATAATTTTAATTAAATTTATTTTAAAAAGAATGAAGCAGATAACATACTATCTCTCTCTAAAAAAAAAATAGCAAAATGACTCTCTAAATTCACCTAAAGGGCCATTTGATTTGCATAATGGAATTTGAGATTCAAACTTCAAGCCTTCTATTCTAATATCATGTTAAAAAACATATATCCACCATTTTTCTACAAAAGCTTAATCTAGAGAATAATATTTTAAATAAATATTTATATGCAACACATACAAGTGAAAATTACGCTAGTAATTATTTATTTATAGATAAAAACATACAAAATTTACTTAAACAACGAGCCTTATTGAATCAACTATCCAACCTTTTAAAATTTTAATTATACCACCTAACGTCTAAATTTGTTCGATTCTAATTAGTCAACGATACATTGTCTTAAAAAATTAAATACAACATTTATTTTTCTGAATTTAATTAATTTACTCCATAAGATTCTTGAAATTATAAATTTATTAAAATAAAAAATTAACTTAAATTTTTTTTTTTTGAGAGATAGATAGCAGCACGCTACCCGCTTTATTTATTTCGTTAAAAAATAAACTTAGCTAGAAATATGAATCAACTAGAATTCGAACTCGGGTCTCGAATACCAACCAACAAGCCCTTGTCCTTTGCCACTTGCTTTAGAGACAGTCGGTAAATTAACTTAAATTTTAAAATAAAAATATCGTTGTCTGACTCAAAGATTAAATAGTAAAATCAAAATTTTGAGAAATTAAATAATCAACTCAAAATGATTCATAACACATGTATATTTTATGCGTTTTTAGCTAATTTGTATAGCTATAATTGCTACAGCTGCGCCTGCATTTTTCTTTCTCCTTGGAACTCGTACACTTTTACCATTTTTTTTTTTTTCCATTTGAAACTTCTAGTAAACTTTCAGGGCAATGTGCAAAGAAGCAGCAGCAACACCAGGCTCTTCAAAACACAACTAAAAGATGACAACAACAATTGAATTTAGAAACAAGATAACTTCACTTCAAAAATTTTAGCAACATGAACCATACAAATTGACAAAAGCATGCATTACAACAAGTTTTCAACCTCAGAATCCACTTCTAACAATAGGAAAAAGAAAAGAATTGTAAATCCATAATTATCCCTGAACAAAGTGAAGCATACAGGAGTAAGAAGCGAAAACCCCAAACCCTAAACCCTAAACAGATTTTGGTCGGGAACATATGAATATATGAATAGAAACTGTGGAATCTTTCTCTTGCGCTGTTCGGGTCTCACTTGGTGAAAAAAAACCTTCTGCACATAGAAAATCACACACGGGCGAATAATACATTAAATTTCACCGCAGCACAACAGAATATATAGAGATCTTTTTAAGAAGGTAAAACAACCAGTACTCTTCACAAACTCAAATTATCAGATAACGACGATGTTCTTACTATTTATATTCAACACCTGCTCTCAGATCTGAACTCAAGATTTTTGTACAAGTCCAAAACGTAGACTTACATTATTATAAAGGGAGAATATAAAATAACTGTACGAGCCTAGAAGGAAACAAACTTAGAACCTCCCGTTTTTAGAATGTGAAACAACCATTGCTCTTTAAAAACTTTTAAGTTACCGAAGAACGATATCTTACCTTTTATATTCAACATGATCTGACCTGACAAGGAAGCTGGATTTTTCTTTTCTTCAAGGGAAAAAAGCCTGTAAGGAAGCTAGAATTCAAAGTGCCAAAGTTAAGAGAAGACACATTCTGTTTTACAACCACTCAAACAGCAGTTTGGCAGCTGCACTAAATGGTGAAAATATGAGACTTTAGGTCATCAGAACGTCAAATTAAAGCCCAGCAACTTCAAGAAGAACAGATGGGAAAGTAAAAGATTTCACGAAAGGATTTTATATCATATGACAACACTTCATTGGCACATTAAGACTCCCACATACTTTAATCGATTAAATGAGGTGCTCTCTTGCTATTCAAATTGCGAAGAGAAAACCTATACTGTGTCGCTGATTCATATGATAGCAATGACATACCAATCAAATATTACCATATAGTATAAAATTCACAAATCATACTATTCCTTTAGCCACCGAAAATTACTAAAATACATTTGACATAACCTTGCCAATATGATCGCTAATATATTATGAACCATAGCTTCCACAGAGGCAGCATAAGTTGAGGCTTTATAAAACATCATATCTACCTAAGTTCTATCTCACGTGCACAATCACCTACCCACTAAGGCCTAGTTTAGGAATGCGACAACACGCACCTCTGGTGGCAGTTGTAATTGCAATTTTAAAACAATAAACAAGATATCATAATTTTTAGCATTCCTCAGTAAAAAAATAGAGCTTTTAGCTAAGAATTTAAGTGCCGTGACAAAGAGTCGTGTCGAAAACTTGTCGGCACGGTATAGCATGGTGCACGCCGAGCCATGCTGAAGCGTGCCGATCACAAAAATACATGTGCTGACAAATAATGGCATGAGATATTTATTTTCTTTAGCAAAATAATATTCTAACTGCTTATTATGTATCTTTATCAAATTTTTTGAACTTATTGAGAAAATTACTTACTAATTTAAAGAATAGAGGGTTTGAGCTGTGTCATCGGCACGAGAGTTGTATCGTGCTGATATCTTGTTGGCATGATATGGCACGGTGGATACGGTCCATGCCGATAGGCACTTAAATCCTTGTTTTTAGCCGCCACATTACCCACACTAGACCTAATAAGGGCTGTCACATGGTTGGTTGCAGAACAACAGAACGACATAATTTCCCCCCCAACTCAAAAAGCTGTTTTAAAAGCTCTAGACGAGTCAAGTTGAAGATAATTTTCACCACTCCAAAGCCATCACAGGCCAGTCGAAAAATTGATAAGGTCGGATCAAAAGTATTTCAATAACTATTAGAAGAATGGAAAGCAAAATAAAAGATATTCCTAATGAGCTTTATATCATATGACAATATTTGATTGGCATGTGAAAACTCGAGATAAGTAATAATATGAAGAAACTCTCTTACTAGTAACGATCGAATCTTGCACACCGACCAAACCTTCACGTTGCCACTTACGACTTCAGAGCTAGCACAGGCCAATCAAACATTACCACATTATACAAAACTCATCAATAATACCTTTTTTTTAATCATCTATTCTTTCCAATGCTACTTAGATACCCTTCACCTAGTCTTGTAACATAATACATCAATATTTGATGTAATGCAAACATTATAAGCGAAGGCTGAGATGAAACACCACATCACCTATTCTCTCAATTTTCCATCTTTTGCCACCACCTCCTTACTAATGGAAATGGCAATTTGAGCTTGTCATCTGTAAACGGCTTGTATTCGGCCAAAAAACATTGCTCAAAGAGACAAGCAGTTCCTCAATCAGCTTCCTTTTCTTACGAATAACCAAAGCTTGAGCTGAGCTGAGCTCGCTCAAGTTCCGCTTAAGCTCAATAATGTCATAAAAGAACACAAAAGCTCATACATGTAACTACGGTACCGTCTAAAGGCCCCAACTTCTTTATTTTCATACAACAGAGAACACTCGAGTCATAATAAATGCAATTCTCGATGCTGGATAAAACTGAATAATGTAGAATAAAGAAAAGCTTATACAGATAAAATTCTTAATTGGCTCAAATTTCAGCTTGCATGTCATGGCTGCCATCCTCTGGCAATTAAATTTAAAGTATAACAGAGCTATCTGGCTGAAGCAGAAATATAGTCGAATATTCAATTGCAACGAATTGAATTTTGCGGACCTGACTGCAATTTCAAGACAATTCAGTGACCAACAGAGTAATCTACTGCTTGGCAAGTGGAGATGAATGGAGAAAAGCTATAATTAATCTCGAGCTCATTTTTATGCTCAGGCTCGGCCATTCAAATTCAACTCAATCTTACTTGGTCCACCATCAACCACGCTTGAGCTGTAAGTGAACAGCTTGATTCAATGATTATTCATACTCAATAACAAGTTGCATCCACCTCTTTCTTCTTTTACCACTGCTAACTACCTTATCATGACTTCAACCCCGTCGCCTCCTACATGCTAAGACTAACTGGGATTACTATGCCACTAAAGAAAATTACCAATTGGCGATGCCTCTTCTTCTATTAGGTGTCATCTGATTCAGAAAGGTGTAAACAGATCTCATAAACCCACCAATAGATCCAGATCAGACCCAAATTTAAGTATGCACTATGGATTGGACGATAAATAACTAATGCTCATTCAATCTATTCAAATCCCAATCACTTAACTAGCAGATTTAATTACAAGACCAGAAAGAATACAATAGCCATTTCAACTATCGCCTCACCAGGAAGCCCTAAAAAAAAAGGATTTATATAGAGAGCAGGCAGTTTAGGCTGACTAAGAGTGTGCTCCATGTGTCAATCTCACAACCGATCAAACAGCAGAATGCAGAAGCTCTAGATAGGCTACACAAGAGAAAGCCCATAGTATCTTTTTATATAGTAGGGCAAAAGTCTTCGTAGTGCACTCAACTATTTTCATTTGGATTGACAAAGCCAGATGAAAGAAACCTTAATGATTTCACAAAACTAGATGGCAAAAGAAAAATATTATTAATGAATTACCTATCATGTTTGCAACATTTGATAGGCATGTGAAGCCACCTTCATGATACAAGCAGTATAGCCGAGTGTCAAGGCCTTAGCGTTTCTGTTCGAAAAGGCCGTGCGGCGCCCGCCTTCCTGCTCGAAGAGGGGCAAGCCTTCGTCCCTGTTGCTACCTTGGACCTTCGCGTCCTACGACTAAGTATACAAAGGAAAATGATAAAGAGAAAGAGGCAGAGATTCTCTCAAAAAACTAAGTACTGCACTACTTAGAAAATGAGAATTACAACTCACATACACACTCTCTCTTGTGTGTTTTGACCTTAGCTAAACCCCACTACTTATATGCTCCTAGATACAATGAATCTAGACACACTAACTCACACATTATGACACATATTAACTCACCCATTATCTCAACATAATGAGTCATAATAAATGCCAAAAGCCCAAGAGTCACCCCATAACTCCTATTTGTTTCATAACCCTTGAGTTACCCAAGCGGGTTGGGTTTGAGTCTACTTGACAACCCGATTCGACCTGTTTTCAACCCATACTCGCTAGCAGATTTGGGCCACTGTCAAGGAGAAGTCAGCGGGAAACATTTTGTTCGTGACACGAGGCTCTTATTAGTACCAACAAGGTACTATTGGATAAGAAAAACGTTACTTATAATGGAGTATTACCATATGGAAGCCATCACAAACCAATCAAAAAATTACCACATACAAAACTCATTAACAATATTTTTCTTTTGCCATATGTTCTTTAAAACCTATTCAAATATCTTTGACCTAACTTGGTCTATCTTACATGTCAAAATTTGTCGAACCGTTATGTAACCATAAGCATCACAACTACAGGCTCAAATGAAACATCAGACCCACCTATCGTATGAGGCACTCTGGTAAGATGATCACATGAGAAAGCTTCCCAGATGACGGAATCTCCATATCCTAGAATCTCCACCAGCAGTGAATTGTACCCTTTTACTTTCTTAAACTCAATATTTCTCAAAAGTTGGTTAGGTGGTTGGATTGAAAGCATTAGTTGGAAGGAATTTGACTTCTCCTTAAATGATCATCTAAGAAGAGCTTTCCATGTAAACTTATGCTCGTTAGATGCCCTCAATTGTAACTCATGTTTCCATCCAACCATCCAACCCACTTTTAATGAAAAAATGTAAAAGGAGGGATCACTCAATTATGGGGATTATTGTGCCATTATTATACGATCTTCTGTAAGGAGATTCGCATAAAATTCGTTCTCTAAACAGGAGAATAGCCAAAAACAAGAGAACAGGGCAACCAACTATCATCTCCTTTCTTATCAGGATAAGTCTTTTGATATTTCCATGCATCAAATGCAAAACACAGAATGCAACAATAATAAGATGAGGAAAAGAAGAGCCAGTAGAAAGAGGAGTGGACAGGAGATGAAGCAAATATATAATGGGAGTACAAATGTGTGTATCATTATGCACCACCATTTGGAGTATAGCTGTTTCTCAATCTTCAAACAGAAAAGCAATGGCAGAACCCAAACAAGTAGAGGTACACATACGGTTATTAATGCAATGATGAAGCCTACTATACACCTTGTTACACACTATTTTGACAAAAATTATGTGCTTCAAAATAATAGAATCAATATTTAGATAAAGCAAAGTTATGGTTGAGATGTATTCATCAACTTAGGCATCAATAGACAAGCACCACAGTTCCTAAAACAACCAACCTCAGTTTCTAAGATCGGCCACAACAAGTCAAATATTGGCATGTCTAAATCACATAGTCATACTGTACGTACTTAAGAAATTTCAAAACAATAAAATGCATAAAAAAGAATGAGCAACAAGTTCCATACAACGTCCATTTGGCATGCCAATATTTTAGACAATTAACATCTCAAAAACATCCCAACAAGAAGCTCAGATGAAACATCAGATCCACATATTCTTCCACCTTTTACCACTACCACTCAAAACTGGAAAAAACCAAAAGAAAAGAAGCTGCACCTCATATCATTTCAACAATTGTTAACAGCAATCAGCATCTTAAAATAAACGAGAAAGATGCACCACAATATGCAGTACAGTTGCGACAGGCTGGGTCAGTAAAGTGAGCAATATGAGCTTGATCAATCAAAGTCTCCATCACCCAATTCAGAATCCACAATCTACTATTGTGAGTGCACAACTAAACTGGAAGGATTTGTAAGAATTATTCTCATACTACAACATAATCCCATGATTTCATGTTGGATTGGGCAAGAAATCATTAAATTACAGCACCAATAACTCAATAACACAAAAAAGCCCGTCAGTAAAATAATCATAACAGCTTTTGTTCCTAGAGAAAGGGTAAGGGTAGATGATGAAAAATAACTCATTGAAATTATTTCCCTCCACAAGCTATTGATGAACGGAATTCAAATCAACTCAAAAATATCCCAACAGATAATTCACTTCTAATTGAACTCAAGTCGAAAACTCATTGGGTCAACTAAACCTCATTCAGATTTGATTCCAAAGAGTATTTGATGTGAATTGCAATTAGAATACTCAGAAATGCCAGAAGGCAATGTGCAACCTGTAGCAGACAGCTGCAAAAAATGGTTGCCTGCAGACAAGCAGACCATCCAAAATTGCCACGCCGTGCAGGTTCAATACTCTGTTTCATCTTCAACCCAATCAATCGAGATTATTTTCAACATTTAGCCTGCCTGGCTATCATCACAGCCTTTCAATATCAAAAGTAACTCATTTTAGGGCAAATTAGGGGCACACTGTTATTGAATAAGGCATCAGAGAAACAAAGAAGTAGAGGTTTAAAAAAGCAGGTAGAGGAAGGGGGGGTAAGAGAGATTCGCACCACAGGGAAGAAATTATTGCCGGGACGTGGTCTACCAACCGAAGATCATTACACAGCTTTAGCTGGAGAAGATAGGCAAAAACGAGATATTGTAGCTTGCATCTGGTCTGTAAAGCAAGCCAGCTGAACAAAGAGCCTCATTATATGCTTCCAAGAATGATAAGAAACAGGCATATCTCTGGAAACCAACATCTCTATGGCAATTTACTTCGAGCATGAGAAATGGAGTCTCAGCTGAACCCTTTAGCACCACCTTCCAGACCAACTAGCAAAAACTGCAACCCAGTTGCCCACATGGGGACCAATGCCAACCATGCCAGCCTCACATCCGTGATATATAATAGAACTGTAACGACCTAGCCCATTAACACTAATAACTTGTTGGGCCCAAACCACTAGCCCAAAATACTTACTAGTTATTAGTGAACCCCTCAAACTCTCCCATATTATCCGATACGGGACTATTGGGGTGTCACAAGTAAACTGAAGGCAATAGGCCTTCTAGGGTTGCGTTTCCATCGCTAGCTCAGCAGAGTAGCACAAAAGAAGAGATGAGGAGAGGCAATCATTTATTAATAGAGCCAGTAATAATAGGTAACAATGTACATAACTTACCTAAACTACAGTGCACTTCTTATTATGGTATTCATGATTTTAACCCGATGCAGAAAAAGTGAAAAACAAGTAGACTTATCCACTAAAAAAGACACACACCGAACTTTTTGTGCAAAATGTGCTAACAGTAATAAAGAAAGTCCCACACACATGTATACACACATATATACACTACTAAAAGAGGAAGACGAGAAATAAAAAAAATGATCCATAGATGGGAACTGGTTTCTTAATTGAAACATTTCTTTCCCTTCAAGGACATAAGTAGCTGTAATTTAATCCAACTCTTAATTTATTGCAAACAACAAAAAGCGCTTCAAATTGAACTCAGCAGAACACTTTTAGGAAAACTAAAATTTCAATTCTGTAGAATTGATATCAATCGAATTCTATTCAGATGTGGTTCCCAACAAAGTACCGTCACATTTCCTCTTGAAGGCGCAGACCTGCCACAAGGCAATCTGCATATAATATTCAGAATATGGCTGCAAAAATGGCTGCCTGCACACAAGCAGACCGTCCAAAATTGCCATGCCGAGCAGAATCTGCATATCCAATGTTCATCTTCCACCCAACCATCTGAAATAATTGATAGTAATTTCCAGATTTAGCTTGCTTAGCTATCATCAAAGCTTTGTATCACTAAAGGAACAACAAGGAAGTAGCAAAGAAAATGACTAAACAACAGATAAGGGTACAGTTTTGTAGCACTAAAGGAACAGCGAGGAAGTAGAGAATAAAATAGCTAAACAACACATAAGGTGGTCTAAGGAGAGGGAGAGAGAGTGAGAGGAAGTGGTGTGTGGGGGGTGGTTGGCGCGGTTGGTATGGTGAGGGAGAGAGATTCCCAAGAAAGTTAAGCTTTCCCAGGATTTTTTTCCCCTAGATTTCATGGAAAAGTCTCCTTTTCATCTTTTTTATCCCGAAATAGTTTTCCCCGATTTTCCAAGGAACCAAACAATCCCTGAGCAAAGAGGAGAAACGATTTCCTACATTTGGTTTATAAACCAAGCTGCACAAAGAACCTCACTATATCATGCGAAAAATGATTGAGGAAAAAGGGGTAAAATGTGTTGATAGCTCTGTACTATCCCGATATTACAACTTAGTACCCGAGCATCCTCAAATCTGCAATTCCAAACCTGACCATTGATAAATCCAAGACACTTTCCAGTAAATTCAGATTACTTTGGAGTTTTGAAAAGGAAAACTTGGGCCTTCTTTAGTATTGTTGCCGTTTTTTTGTTTGCCAAACACAAAACTCATGCAATGGAGTGTAGCAGTGGACGGAAGAGTGCTTGCAATTGATACATTCTCGAGATTTGTTTAGCAATCAAAAATGAAAACTTAGTAGCAACCTTTTCCCAATTTTTTTGGGTTGGTCGGGATTGTGCTAGCAAACAATAACAAAAGTAGGAAAGTCCACTGGCTGGCATGTCATACGCAATTTTTGTTTAACGGCAACAATACAAACAACACCTTAGATTCTCTATTGTGATATAGTATGCTTTGCCTTATCACCTCATGTTTGAACTGCAAAACTTGCATACAACTGTAACTCGACCTGGACAACAATCTCAGGCCTGAAAGGTGTTATTGAACCTTCACATCAGCGCTCGGGGAATCAACAAAAAATCAATTTATACCAATGAAGTATGTAACGTTTTTGAAAAGGAAAAGGGGCTTAGCTCTGCCATTTGTTGAAGGCGTCGAATCGCCGATCACCAAAAAGTAATCTGCACAGGAATACAGCATGCAGCTGCAAAAAATGGTTGCCTGCAGAAAAGCAGGCCCTCCGGGATTGCCATGCCTTGTTAGATCCAATCTTTATTCCGATATTGTTCTCTTATCCATCAAGTGACCACAAAAATGAAAGACTAAAAATGAATATTCTTTAAAAAATGATGATAGGAGTCTTGTAATCAAGATTAAGAGTATAGATCTTATTTTAAATAGTTTAAAGAATTTTCTAACCAAAATTGAACTGATTTGGATACCTTCACACTGTTAAACGCGAAAACATTTCATACGTTCCATTAAAATTATAAATTTGAAATTCTTTGATCATTAGGCCAATGATGTCAAAAAAAATTTAAAATTTGGTTTCTAAGTACTTCAAGTGGTATAGATCATGTTCAATGGTGCCCGATTCTCAATTTGGAGGCTCCATTATCTAAAACAAATGGGTGGCAACAGAGCTCGTTTACTACCGATAGCATTCCAGCACAACTCTCTCGATACACACACACACACACACACACACACACACAATAGTATTAATTTCATACAGTTCTCTGTAAACATATCGAATAATAGATATGTCCCTACAAAGTTTTCAGATTTATCCTTTTAAAAGTTCAGTAATATTCATATTTGCCCCTCCGATTTGTTACCGTTAGCTCACTGTTTATTTTTTAACAGAAAATAAGTAAAATGTTAATTTTACCATCACAAATATATCCTTTCAAAAGCCCCAACTATTAGAATAGCAGGTGAGCTATATATATATTAGGGAAAACTTCAAAAAACCCGTGGTTTCGCACTTTTTCATTTTAGTATCCTGTGGTTTAAAATGTATCAAGTTAGTAACCTGTGGTTTCGCAGTTTGTCACTTTAGTACCCTGTGGTTTAAAGTGTATCAAGTTAGTACTCTATGGTTTTATTTTTGTATCAAGTTAGTACCATGTGATTTTATTTTTGTATCAAGTTAGTACCATGTGGCTTTATTTTTCTCTTAATGAAATATTAAACCACAGGGTACTAAAGTGAGAAAGTGCGAAACCATAGGGTACTAACTTGATACACTTTAAACCACAGGGTACTAAAGTGAGAAAGTGCGAAACCACAGTGTACTAATTTGATACACTTTAAAGCACAGGGTACTAAAGTGAGAAAGAGTGAAACCACAAGGAGGGTATTTGAAGTTTTCCCTATATATTATATAGAGTCCAGCTATGGTGCTTTTAAAAGCACCAAGCACTTGGTGCTTCCAACTTTTCCACCATTTGATATATCCCTTAGACTAATTCCACCCCTTATATCATGTTATTCCACCGACTACCCTCTCAACCGTAGGGGACTACTATTATCCAGCCCTACAAATCTTCATCCAAAGGCGAAAAACCCACAAGCACCAATGACATGGTGCTTTAAAAGCATAGAAGCTCAATTCTATATATATATATATATACATATAGAGAGAGAGAGAGAGAGAGAGAGAGAGAGAAAGAGAGAGAGCTAGGCTGGAATACTATTGATAGTAAACGGTCCTATTTGCTATCAACTTTTTAACCATTGGATGAGAAATTGCAGGGTTATGATGATATTAGTCCCTTAGGATTGAGTGATCCCCCTAGGGTTAAGTAGTCCCCATTGAGTTATAATATTTAATCTAATAATTAGAAATGATGAAAGGAATCGATCCAAAGGCTAAAAATTTGATAGAAAAAATAGTATTCTAGCCCAACTCTCTCTCTCTCTCTCTCTCTCTCTAGAGTAGGGCTACTATACTCTTATGAAAATAGCCCTTTGTACTCATAAGTTGTTTTCGATATTGGGATTTTCGAATCGATGATCCACACCGTTAAACATGATCTAGAGTATTTGAAACTTCTAGAAAATAAATTTCGTAATTTTTCGAAATCATTTTAAAGTCCATCAAGCGAGTATAAAATGAACGGTCAAAATCGAACAACATCCTAAAAATGGATGATCGGATCCTTCAATTTAAGATCGGAGTTATTGATCTTTATTTAGGTAGTGAATAGAATTTTCTATCAAAAATTCAACCTATTCCGATTCTTTTACACCATTAAACTAGCAAATATCTCATACCAGCCGTTAAAAATTGTCAATTTTGTGAGCTTTTGATCGTAAGGTAAATGATATCAAAAAATTATAAAATTTGATTTCTAGAAGTTTTAAATACTCTAGATAATGTTTAACGGTATAGATCGTCGATTCGGAAGTTCTATCATCAAAAAAAACTTACGAGTACGAATGCGATTGTACTCATAAGAGTATGGTAGCCGAACTATATATATATATATAGTTGAGCTAGAATGCTATCAATAGCAAACGGGCTCTTTTGTCACCCATTTGTTTTCGATGATAGAGCCTCCAAATCGACGATCGACATCGTTAAACATGATCTATGCCACTTGAAGTGTTTAGAAATCAAATTTCAAATCTTTTAGACATCATTTGCCTAATGATCAAAAGGTTTCAAAATTTGTAATTTTAATGGTCGATATGAGGCGTTTTCTCGTTTAACGGTGTAAAGATATCCAAATCAATTGAATTTTTGTTAGAAAATTCTTTAAACTATTTAAAACAACATCTATACTCTTGATCTTGATTACAAGACTCCTATCATCATTTTTTAAAGAATATTCATTTTCAACCATCCATTTTTGTGTCCGCTCGATGGATAAGAGAACAATATCGAAAATGAATGAAATTTGATTTCTAAATATTTCAAGTGGTATAGATCATGTTCAACGGTGCCGATCGTCGATTTGAAGGCTCTATCATCGAAAACAAATGGGTGGCAACGAAGCCCATTTGTGCTATTGATAGCATTCTAGCTCAACTATATATATATATAGGCTGGAGCTACTATACTCTTATGAATATAAAACCCTTTATACTCATAAATTTTTAACCGTTGATTGATGGAATGTGTGGTTAAGATGATAGCAGTCCCCACTTAGAATGATAATGGTCCCCTACGGTTGAGTGGATAGTTGGTTGAATAGTATGATCTAACGGGTAGAAATAATCAATGGAATAAATCTAAGGGCCGAAAACTTACGAGTATAAAGGAGCCAATACTCATAAAAGTATAGTAGTCGGACTCTCTCTCTCTCTCTCTCTATATATATATATATTAGCTATAATTTATGCATTAGATGCTTTCAAATTAAATATAATTAGTAAGACAAAAATAACTGTAAGGACAAATTGCGAAGCTATTATAAAATTTCATAATAAAAAAGATGAAAAGGCAAGTTCTAGATGAAAATGGATAAATTTCCAAGATAGAGTATCCATAACACATATTAATTTTGAGCATATTAAAGGAAAAGACAATTTCTTTCCTGATCAATTAAGTAGGGGAATCTTAGAACAAAATACTTTTGAAAATAACATGATAAATTATGATATTTCAGACTCATACATGAATCCAAGGGCTCCAAGACCAGTTACAAGAACACCTACCGTTACAAGAACGCTGTCCAATAGAAGGATAAATTATGGTAAAGAAAGTTTGATTTCTTATCCGCAAGACATTAACATAATTTTTAGACTAAAAGATTCTACCAAACCTTTGCCAGAAGAACAAAAATGCTTAATAGACAATTTATGGATTAGCTATCATAGAACACCTAATCACCAAGACCCTGAAAAAAAATATTTTGTAGCTTGCATTAATTCCCTAGTATAATATTTTCAGACAATAAGACCTTAAGACAATTTTTCCTTTTATGTTGTTTTTAGAGGACATAAAACATGAGTTTTCCACTCATGGTTAGTAGTAGAACAAACTAAAAATTTTCAGCCTCCTCAGTTCAAAGGCTTTCACACTATTTCTGAAGCCTTAGACGTAGCCAGATATCATCTTGGTCCAAACTTCATTCTCTCTCCATCCATTCGCACTTCTCAACAGGTTCCAGCTTCTTACACTATTGCTCATGACACGAATAAAATTATTTTTTGTGACCACTATGAGAGTATGAAGAAGAACTACCAAAGGGTCAACTACAACTGTCAGGCCCTAATAGCGGAAAAACAAAACCTTTTACAAAAAATTAATGTTTTAGAACAACAAATAGAAACTTTAAAACTTCAGGCAAAAATTAGTATAGAGCAAACTCAACCTACTCAACCTTTACCTCCACCAAAGTATCCTCCTATAACACCCTCTCAAATCCATCCATTAGAAAAAAAACAAAAAAGGCCAATAGAAGTAACGCCAGTAGAACCTATTCTTCCAATTCCTCCACCCATACCACTTCTTACACCAATACATGTTCATCCACCACAATTAGCCAATAACCCATTATTACCTAATATACTAAAACATATACTCTCCCTCTACAAGCCATCAACCTCTACCTCCAGGCCTTGAAAATTTTTTTACTTTTTCCGAGGATATTATGACAAATCTCTTATAACACAATCCTGAAGCAGCAGTAGAAAAGCAAAAAGACGACCAGAAAAAAGAACAATCCCCTAGCCTCAGAAACATAGAACAGTTGTTTACTCAAATTCGTATCTAGTTGACGAACTCCAAGACAATATATGATGACACCACAGCAAGTTTAACAATTCCTGCAACAAGCTCTAAAAACCCTACCACCATTGTAAGAGAGACAGTACTAGAAGACAGCACAGCAAGCACAAAAGACACCCAAAATACCGGTAATTCCACAAAGGCAGGTTAAAACACCTTTTTAGCATTTTTACCACTTTGTTGTAAATTTTCATTTTGTAAGCAAATGATAGAGCACCAGCCCGCAGTAAGTTTTTACTTACTGGCAAAAAATTAGGATAATATTTTAATATCCCGCTGTGAGACTTCTTCTCACAGGCAAAACTTAGGGAATAATATTAAAAAAAAAAAACGAGAGGAAAAAAAACAAAAAATATTTTCCGTTTTGACTTTCTCCTTCACAGAGAGAAAGAAGAGAAAAATAATTGATCTGCTGTGATTTCATCACAGACAAAAATAAGGATTTTTAGTTCATATATCCAATTACCATGCTAAAAGACAAATACCACCAACGACAATTCATCTTCCATCATCATTGTAAATGATAACAAGTATCTTCTTACAAGCACTGCCACCACTAAAGCCACGGCTTAGAAGGCTCACTCACACCTTCTTATCCAACTCCACCACCTGGTTAAAACACCACCACCTATACCAGAAACACTATTTGACAAGAAACAAAACACTACATGACAAGTATCTTCGTACTATTCCGGAGCATCAACATCACATCAAAGTACAAAAACACTATTCAAAAACTATTTCGAAGCATTTTCGTACATCCATCATTTCAGGACTATTGTTCACTGATGACCTTTATTGTGCACTAATGACCTTTACTGTTCATAGTGACCTTTCCTGTTGACAAACAACCTTTCAAAGACGTAGAAGACAATGGGCTCTTACTATTTCCGGATGACCCTTCAGGACTCCATCAGTCTCAACTCTCCTCTATAAATAGAGGGCTCCTCTCCTTCAGCAAGCCATCCGCTTCTACAACCAACACATTCTCTGCATCCGCTACACCCGCTTCATCATCCGCTTCCACATCCACTCGAGAGATCCTCATCCTCAACCATCCAAGCATCCTTCTTAATTTCTGCAGAAAAAAGTGATCCATCCCAGAAAGCTTTCAGACTCAAGATGAACGGGGCTAAGCGATCTGCCGAAGCTGCGAGCCTCCACTCACAAGAGCAAATAGTTTATGGCTTCCCTCTTTCTTTTCTTTATCCTCTTGTAAATCTTTTTCCTTTCAACCAGTATTGAAGTTTGAGAGTTTGTACAAAGAAGTCTTCTTCCACCCTTCGAGGCCGCCCGAACGGAAAACCTTCTAACTTTAAAATGTAAGTCTCTCTTTTGTTTCAATATATTTCTAGGATCCTTTTGTCCATTTCATTTTCTTTGCTCCATGCATCCTTTTTCTTGACCCTTTAATGGCTTATTAAAAGTCCGATGATAAATATTTCATCTTGAGCAACTTTAAAGCATATACGCTTGGCAGATTTTATAAGGGAATGCTCTGTAATCTAAAAAGTTGTATACAAAGCTAACTGGGAATCCTAAAAGAAGAGCTGCTAATGCGAAGGCTACTATATGGAATGGACCAAATGGATCTGTATTTAAAAGGTTTTGTCTTTTATTATTATTGTTACTATTATTATTATCTAATTGTCCTTTTCTATCTATTTTGACTATTCTAAATCAAAAGGATCTCGGTAGCTAAAATATTCTATGCCGAAAAGATATGAAATATTCAAACAGTAATTCTGAAAGACGGAGTGCTAAGTCTGAAAAGAAAAAATACCCTGCGATAAAAATGCAATGTGTAACGCAGATAGCTAAGATGTCGAAAATAAAATCGTACAAGTCGTCTGTTAATTCAAAAATATTAGAGCGTTTACGCTTTCTACCTATTGTGCTGTTGTGCTTTGCTAAAGTGTAAAAGTCTAATGGTGCTTAGAAGATTCTAAGGCTTTGGCTCTGATACCAAATCAAAAGGAAAATAAAAGAGATGAGGATAACAAAAACGAAGCTGAACAAAAACAATTTACGTTTTTTCTATGAGTGGGCTGACGGTTTACGGTTTACGGTTTAGGATTTAGAGTTTAGAAGATGAAAAGGATGGTGAATATGTGTGGTAAGAAAGAGGTTTTAAACACAAATTACAGGCTACTTTTAACCAAACCTAAACTATCAAAAGACCTTAGCCTAATATTTTTGGATTTTTTCAAAAATTAAAATTGCAAGACCTAAATATTAAAACCTAAATGTCCTAATATTTTTTGGATTTTTTCAAAAAACCTAAAGTAATGCAAGACCTAAATATTTAAAAACCTAATTTCATAACAATCCTTAATAAATAAAACCCTAAATAAGTAGAGAAGAACACTAAAAACAAGCTTTAAACAAAACCTAATACTAGATCTTGAAAACCCTTACGAAGTGAATAAACCAAAAAAATTTTGGAACTTTTTAGAGATTTTTTGAATTTTTATTAGTTTTTTAAAGATTTTGAATATATAAATACTATAGAAGAAGATAATTGCTGTTTTTGAATATATAAATACTATAGAAGAAGATAACAATTAGAATCCAGACATCCAGACATAGGAAATTGCTGCTAAAGAATATAATATACAACTACTAAAACAGAGAATACAATATAGGATAAAAAGACAAATATGGATTTTAGCATTAGAACAAAATAGAGAACAAAGACATGTAAAAGATCAAAGATATAAGGAGATAGTAGAAGGTTTCCCGTTCAGGAGGCCCCGAAAGGTGGAAGAAGACTTCTTTGTACAAACTCTCAAACTTCAATACTGGTTGAAAGGAAAAAAATTTACAGAAGGAAGAAAAGAAAGAGAGAAGCCATAAACTATTTGCTCTTATGGGTGGAGGCTCTGAGTCTGAAAGCTTTCTGGGATAGATCGCTCTCTTCTTCAAAAATTAGGAAGGATGCTTGGATGGTTGAGGATAAGGATCTCTCGAGTGGATGTGGAAGTGGATGATGAAGCGGGTGTAGCGGATGTAGAGGATGTGTTGGTTGTAGAAGCGGGTGCCTTGCTGAAGGAGCGGAGCCCTCTATTTATAGAGGAGAGTTAAGACCGATGGAGTCCTGAAGGGTCATCCAGGAATAGTAAGATCCCTTTGTCTTCTACGTCTTTGAAAGGTTGTTTGTGAACAGAAAAGGTCACCATGAACAGTAAAGGTCATTACTGCACAGTAAAGGTCATCAGTGAACAGTAGTCCTGAAATGATGGATGTACGAAGATGCTTCCAAATAGTTCTTGAATAGTGTTCTTGTACTTTGATGTGATGTTGATGTTCCGGAATAATACGAAGATGCTTGTCATGTAGTGTTTTATCTCTTGTCAAATAGTGCTTCTGGTACAGCTGGTGGTGTTTTAAACAGGTGGTGGAGTTGGATAAGAAGAGGTGAGCTTTCTTAGCAGTTTGTCTTTAGTGGTGGCAATGCTTGTAAAAAGATGCTTGTTGTCTTTTACAATGATGATAATTGACATTTACACCTAAGTTTTCTTTCTGGGCAAAAATTACAAAATTTACAAGGTCTGTTATTGTATCCTAGTCCTTCTTGCCATTCATGATTACATTCGGTGTTCATTAGATTCATAGTTTGTATGCTACCTTCTTCAGTAGAATTTTCGTTAATCTTGTCTTGAGATCTTCCAAATAATATTCTAATATCCATAATAATATCATCTTGTTCTGAGAGGTCACTAAATAATGTCTTTATGTCCTTAATGATTTCATTCTGATCTCTTAATTCCCAAAGCTGGTGTTTAAGTTCATCTTCTACTATCTCCTTATATCTTTGATCTTCTAAATGTCTTTGTTCTCTATTTTGTTCTAATGCTAAAATTCATATTTGTCTGTTTATCCTATCTTGTATTCTGTCTTAGTAGTTGTATATTATATTCTCTAGTAGCAATTTCCTATACTATATTTGGATTCTGATTGTTATCTTCTTCTATAGTATTTATATATTCAAAAACAGTAATTGTTTTTCTAAGGCTGTCTCCTTCTTTAAATAACCATCTTATATCTTGGATAATATTTTCTAAAGGTTCTTCGAATATTCTCCAAATATCTAAAATGACTTCATCTTGTCTTTCAATTTCTCTGATGTTATTTTGTCGTTCTCTAGTTTCCTTAATAAAGTCTTCATTGTCTATAGCCCATTGTCTCCATCTTATTTCATCGTCTATTTTTTCCTGTATTACTCTTTGTCTATGTTCTTCGTGCGCACTTTGCCAGTACATATCTAACTCATGTTGGTTAACCATTTCTTCGTATAAAACTCTTGGTTGAATCATAGCTAAGTCTGGGTTATTATGAAAAAACATTACATTCTCAAAAAAGTAGTTATTTCCTATGGGGACTGTTGGTTTTATAAGATTGCTTTCTGCTAATTCTTCTATAAATTTATTATGGTCATCTATATCTTCATCAGAAGAGGAATCATAATCATTATCTTTATCATGTCTCCAAACTTATTATGGAGTAAATAGATTCTGAGTCAGATACGTATTCATCTACTGCTAACAGGTTTTCCTGTGTTTCTTTTATCAGTAACTATTCTGTCTTTTTGGGCATGTGTTGGCAAAATGTTCAGTGCTACCACAAGTGTAACATTGTAATTTGTTCTTATATGTCCTATCACTTCTAAATTTACGAACATGTTTGTCTCACTTCTAAATTTACGAACATGTTTGTCTCTATTTAAATATGGTTTTCTAGCTGTAGACTATTGTAAGAAATACCGTTTTCTAGGTTTATATTTGTTGTATCTATTGTAAGGTCGCAAAGGTTTCTTCCTAGGAGGATCATTATACTGTTGAGGGGTATAAATGACACTTTTACAAAATGATGTCCTAAATGTTCTTGCATGTTCTTACTAAAAACTAAAATGTCATCTACATAAACTAATACAAAGTGTCTATATTCATTAAAAATTGTATCCATTTTCCTTTGAAATACTAAAGGTGCATTTTTAAGGCCAAGTGACATAACTAACCATTCAAAGTGTCCTTCAGGGCATGTGAAGGCTGTCCATTCTATACTGTATTCGCCCATTTTTACTTGCCAAAAACCTGACTTACAGCCAATTTACTAAAAACTCTTTTATCTTGTATGCTATTTATTAGTTGAGATTTGTCTGGAATATTATAACCGTCTAATTTTGTATTGTCATTAAGTCTTTTATAATTTATTACCATTTTACTTTTTCCTCTTACTACTTCGGAGTGTTTCATTACAATAAAGGAAGACTTACATTATAAAGCTAGAAGGTTTTCCGTTCGGGAGGCCCCGAGGCTCTGAGTCTAAAAGCTCTCTGGGATGGATAGCTCTCTTCTTCGGAAATTAGGAAGGATGCTTGGATGGTTGAGGATGAGGATCTCTCGAATGGATGTGGAAGTGGATAATGAAGTGAGTGTAGCGGATGTAGAGGATGTGTTGGTTGTAGAAGCGGATACTAAAGACTTTATTTGTTGGACTAGTTTAATGTCTTCCATATTAAAATGTCTTTGTCCTGACTAACCGGTCTCAGCACATAACGATCCTGCTATTTTTCCTAAATCCTTTATAAAAGTCCTAGCATAATTTACTAAACATAAGAATGATTGTGACTCCTTAGGGTTTCTAACCTGTCTGGCATATCTAAAATCTTCTTTGCAATATGAGGTTGAAGCTTTATTTTTCCGTCTCCTAATGTTACTCCTAAAAAGTTTATTGTTGATGGTGGTATTTGTCGTTTAACATGGTGATTGGATATATGAACTAAAAACCCTTACTTTTGCATGTGATGAAATCACAGCGGATCAATTATTTTTTCCTTTTTTTTGCCTGTGAAGGAGAAAGTCACAGCAGAAAATATTTTTTGTTTTTTCTTCCCCCCCTTTTGTTTTTTTTATATCATTCCCTAAGTTTTGCCTATAAGAAGAAGTCTCACAGCGGGATATTAAAATATTACCCTAATTTTTGCCAATAAATAAAAACTTACTGCGGGCTGTTGCTCTATCATTTGCTTGCAAAATGAAAATTAACAACAAAGTGGTGAAAATGCTAAAAAGGTGCTGCCGTTTTCGATGATGGAGCTTTCGAATCAACGATCGGCTCTGTTAGACTTGATCTAGTGTATTTGAAGTATCTATAAAATAATTTTTGCGATTCTTCGATATCATTTACCTAGCAATCGAAAGGGTTCAAAATCAATAGCTGAAAATAAAAATCTTACAAAAAGTGATAATATAGCATTAAAATTTTCGATCAAACATATTGATCTTAATGTAAATAGTATAAAAAATTTTCTATCAAAATTTTATTTGATTTGAATACTTCTGCACCGTTAAACTTGCAAACGATATACATCAATCATTAAAAATTATTGATTTTGAACCCTTTCGATCTCTAGGAAAATAATACCAAAAAATCACAAAAATTATTTTCTAGACTAGATAGTTCAAAGACGCTAGATCAAGTCTAACGGAGCCGATCGTCGATTCGGAAGCTCCATCATGGAAAATGGCTTAGGAGCACGGAGGCCTCCGTGCTCCTAATAGCACACAAGCCCTACTATATATATATATATATATATATATATATATATATAGAGATATAGAGAGAGAGAGAGAGAGAGAGAGAGAGAGAGAGAGAGAATCCTTGCAACGAGTTTTTTTACACAAGTGCTACTTGTATATTCAGTGGCCATTTTGGTTCGAGGATAACAAACATTGGGAAAAACTTTTGTCTCTCGAAATAGCTTACAATTACGGGATAGTAAAAAATAAAAGTAAAATTGTGTTTAGTTTGTAATGCTATTATTTTCAAGAAAAAAATAAATTGTGTTTGATTAATTCAATCGAACAGTAGAGGACAATGAAAAAAAAGTGATGGTTGAATTTGATCTAAAATATAATTTAACAAAAATAATTTATTATAAACATAATTTGTTTTAATAAAAAATAATTTATTACAAAATATGATTTCATAAAAATAATTTATTACAATATTTAATTTCAAATAATATGTATTACTATAGTAATTAATAATTTCATAATAAAAATAATATATTATAATATATAAGAGCTAGGTAAGCTCCTATGCTTTTGAAAGCACGAAGGCCTCCGTGCTTGTAAGTTGTTTTCGATGACGGGATATCCGATTCGACGATCGGCTCCGTTAGATATGATCTACGCTATTAAAACTATTTAAAAACCAAATTTTATAATTTTGTGATTTTATTTGCATAGCGAACGAGTAGTCTCAAAAATCTCACAAAAAATATGATAAAAGACTCAAATTTCAAATAAGAAGTATTATTCTTACTCTTGATATTAAGTGGAGTTTTTTATTAAAGTTTCATGTAATTTGGATTCTTCTACATTGTGGAACTTACAAACATACCACATTAGCCTTTAAAATGGTCATTTTTGAGACATTTTGATCATTTGATAAATGACATCGAAAAATTATGAAACTTGGTTTCTAAATAGTTTTAATAATGTAGATCATACTTAATGAAGCCGATCGTCGAATCGAATATCTCATCATCGAAAATAACTTACAAGTATGGAGGCCTCTGAGCTTTCGAAAACGCAGGAGCCGTACTCTAATATATATAATATGTTATGCGTAACTAATTTACTTTATTTCAATTTATAATGTTAATAAAACTTGAAACTAAACCTTCAAATAGTACTATTTTACCTAAAAGGTGGAATAGTAATACTTAGGTTTGATCAGAATACTTTACCCCGGCCAAAACACATTACTCTGATTGGCGGAATAGCGGGAATAACTTTCGTTATGCTCGCTCTACTTCATTCCGAACAAAGCGGAGCGGCGCCTCAAAGAATAATTCAAGAAATTATTCAAGAAAAAAATAAACAAATCCCACATAATAACTCTCAATGGTAATTTAAGAAGAGAAAGCTGTACATCTATTACCTAACAATGGCTGCAACCCGGTTGCCATGCCATGTGGGGCCCGCATGTCAGTCTCACAGCTCCCGTGATATACAACCGTTACACTGAAGCCGACACAGGCCTTTCCCTACGGTTGCCTCGCCATTGTTAGAGCAGCGGGTAAGGGATTAGGGTTTAATAAGTTAGCCCCCACAAAATGTAATTCCAAACCAAACCCTAACTATAAGAATGATGCGAAAATGATGATGGAGAGGATGAGGGAGAGTAGAGGAGGAAGGAGACGAAGAAGAGTATGAGGAAGAGGAAGAGGAAGAGGAAGACGAAGACGAAGAAGTGAGTGGAGGTGGAGGGGAAAATGGAGATTCTTTCGCATCGTTCCGGAGAAACCACCTCGGCAGTTTCCCTGCGATCGTATCCGCCCAGCTGTCATCAGACGGCTGAAAATATATGTAGGGCAAGCCCTTCTCAAAAAGTGATTTATGAAGAACTTATTTTGATTGGAAGAAGTGATTTTGGTTAAAAGTTGTAGAGGGTTTAGGCTTAGTTTGGTATCGAGGCTTATCTAAGTTGTAGAAAAAATATATAGGGATATGGTTCTGCATTTTCCGGTGGGAACGCAGAAAATATATCGTAACCGACTCATCGCAATATGCGGAACGCAATGTTACTTACGAAAAACAAACGGGATATTTTCCCAACGTACTTTCTCACCGCACGTAACGCACTCTCCCCGCAATACCAAACGAAGCCTTAGCTGAGTTTATATAAAAGCGATTTTTCTTAAGTGATTTTCTAAAGCTGTTTGGCAAAAAAATTATTGATGTTTGAATAAATTAATATTTTTAGTCAATTTTATTTTAAAAATAATTTAAAATCTAAATTTAAATTTGAATTAAAATTATATTTTTAAATTTCAAAATTGTACAAAATTTAAATTTTGATATTTTAATTTAAAAAATAATTTAAATTTTTAAAAATTTAAAAATTAAAATAATTATGAAATTTAAAATTTAAAAATTTAAATTTAAAGTAAAAAATAAAAATAATTATGAAATTTAAAATTTATAAGTAAATTTGAAATTTAAAAATTTGAAATTTAAATTTAAATTTAAAAATATAAATAATTATGAAATTTAAAATATAAAATACTAATATTTAAAAATATATTTAAATTAAAATATATTTTAAAATTTTAAAATTTAAAATTTGAATATTTAAATTTTAAAATTGGAGTATTTAAATTTAAAATTTTAAAATTTTAAATTTTTTAATTTGAAGATTAAAAGTTATAATTTAAATTTTTAAATTTTTAAATTTTTAAATTTTAATTTTAAAATCTAAAATGTCAAATATTAAAATTTATCTTAAATTTTAAATATAAAATTTTAAAATCTAAAATTTGATATTTGAAATTTAAAATTAAAATTTAAAATTTAAAATTTGAAATCTATTTTTTGGCTGAGAAAAGAGTAATAGAAGAAGTATTATTAATTATAAAAGGATATGGTAGAATTGTATTGTTTGTTTAAGAGTAGTTTCGATATTTTAGTAAAAAAAGCAAAATTTTAAAAATCGTTTTAAAAAAACTTTTTCCGCTTTTGGGAGAAGCATAATCGCTTTCGCCTTTTAGAAAGTAATCGTATTTTGAAATACGTTTACCAAACACTCTAGCTTGACCTAAAAGTGATTTTCGTAAAATCACTTTGCAAAAACTTGGCCAAACAGGGCCTAATATTTCTGATAAAAAATTTTAGTACTATATCACCACTTTTTATAAGATTTTTATTTTCAGCCGTTAAAAATTATTGATTTTGAATCCTTTGATTTCTTGGTAAATGATATCGAAAAAGCGCAAAAATTATTTTTTAAAAATTTCAAATATACTAGATCAAGTCTAACGAAACCGATCGTCGATTAGGAAGCTCCATCATCGAAAACAGCTTAAAAGCACGGAGGCCTCCATGCTCCTAATAGCACACAAGACCTACTCTCTCTCTCTCTCTCTATCTATATATATATATATATATATATATATATATATATATATATATATATATATATATATAGAGTCTTACTATACTATTATGAGTACGATCGACATCGTACTCATAAGTTGTTTTCGATGATGGAGCATCCGTATCGACGATCCACACAGTTAAACGTTATTTACATCATTTCAAACTTCTAGAAATAAAATTTTATAATTTTTCGACATCATTTACCTTACGATCAAGAGGTCACAAATTTGACAATTTTTAACGGCCGGTATGGGATACTTGCTAATTTAACGGTATAAAAGAATCGAAATTTGTTGAATTTTTGATAGAAAATTCTATTCACTACATAGATAAAGATCTATAACTCCGATCTTGAATTGAAGGACCCGATCATCCTTTTTTAGGACGCCGTTCGATTTTGACCGTTCATTTTATGCCCACTTGATGGACTTTATTATGAATTCGAAAATTTACGAAATTTATTTTCTAGAAGGTTCAAATACTCTAGATCATATTTAACGGAGTGGATCGTTGATTCGGAAGCTCCATCATCGAAAACAACTTATGAGTAGTAGGGGTCCACTACTCATAATAGTATAGTAGCCCTACTCTATATATATATATATATATATTCTTGGCCCTAATTAGCAGTGATGTTAAATGCCTAGAAAAAAAAAGAGGTAAAAATGTTTAAAACTGAACTAAACTATTAACCGTTTGGATCGAACAAACTGACCTTAAAAATTCTGATTTTACTATCGGGCCTTTTAATTTATTTGATTTGAGCCAATTAGTGAATTTTTACCTTCAAAACTCGAATGCATCATTTGTCTTTACGAATTTAAAAGTAAGAATTTAGCTTTAATTTGTTATCCGAAGAGCTATCAAATCACTTAAATCAAATAAATAAAAAAGATGGATACTAAAATCAAAATGTTGAAACATTAAAAAGTCGATTCAAAATAATCTATAATTCAGATAAGTTTTATACATTACTATCAGAAAAAAAAAAAGAAGAAAAAGAAGAGAAAAAGAACACAATCTAACAAGAGAGCAATCATTTTAAATGTAAAACAACTGTCAGCATACAGAACAATGATGGACACAAAAATACTAGGCATTGAACAAAGCATTTATTAAACAAAAGCATAAACACCTTCTTTATCTACTGATTCTGATAAAAAATGGGAGCCACCCAAATGTGCAAAATGCTAATAGTAAATCGCAAAGTGACTATTTCACATGACTCCTCTTCCATTTTGTTGTGCAACAGATTTGAGAGCCACTCTCCCCTCTGAGTCAATTAAGTAGGATCCCTGCCATGCAAAACAAAGTAAAAATATAAAAATATAATGACATGAATAGAAACTAGAATGATAAGAAGTATTTTAGCAACAGAAATGTGGGGGAACTAAAACATCGTAAACCAAAATTACCGACATGTTCAAGTAAAATAACGAGCCAAACGAGTTAGCAGTTTGATAGCATTTTAAGCACTCACAATTTCTAGAGGAGTAACTCTGTGTACAAGGAAGCCATCGGACACTTCGCTGAGAAAAGCAGCAGATGAAATTTCAGTAAAACTGAGGGAAACAGATAGAATTATTACAATAGAAAATGAAATTATGACTCAGTAGGACAATGTAATTTGCCTGGTATTGTTAACATTTTTGTCTGCCGAGAAAGCTCCACGCCTTTTATCTGAAGGAGTAGGATTCCCAATGTGCATGATGGTTCCGTCGTGATAGAAATAGCCGGCACATCCTCGCGTGCTCAGATATGCATTCTGAAGAGAGATTTTGTGAAGATACGAACACAATTTAGGACAGTTTTAGAGGAGAAGAGTAGGAGCTGAGGCACCGAGTTGTTTCTTACCACCCCATGTCTAATAAAGAGACTGTGTAAAGGCTCGTAAAACTTTGCTCTTTCTGTTGGATGCTCCTCATCGCAAATCATTAACGGATCGAATCCAACAACAATGCGCCTAGCTTGAAAGTCGAAGAAAATCATATGTATTTGCGAATCAAATTGTTAAGTTTAAAACAACAAGGTCGGTAGTAATTTGCAAATAAATTCCATGTATAATAAAGCTAGATTAGCGAATTTTTGTCGAATAAACATATATTTAAGGTTTACTGTGATTCTCCTAAGTGACAACTTAAGTAACTATAAGATAATGAATGAATAAGACCTGCACATGAAAATTAACAAAGCTATGTTATCAGGTTCATGTATGATGATGTGTAGAGCATTCAGACCTTTAAATAACTTAATAGGGTTCACAAGTTCAGAAGCAGTGTCCAATCTAAATGAATTGGGTGAAGTTTAGCGAATCATCACATTCGATCTAACTTAAAAATCAGATAAAAATGTCCCATATCAACACATAAATGCTTGCTGACACACTTTTTTCTTAAAAGGTAAGATATTGGTTTTCCTCTGGAAGATTCCATGGTATCATGAACTTGGCTCAGTAAGTAATTCTATGAGAATGAGTTCTTATAACTAAACAAGAACAACAAAAAGAGAATTCTCTTCCACATGTAATGAACTTAGGACCTGATAATTTTATGGGGAAAAAAAGGACTAGGGCAGGATAATTTTGCGTTTCTATTAAATCATTCCTCGCCTTAACATGTCAATCTCTATTTTTGTCAGATGCTGCATCCCTTTGAATCTTCGACACAACTTACAAGATCGTCCACTTAATCCTGGGATTTTAAGACTCTGTTTAGGCATTATATTCAACTGTTTAAAACAGCTTCAAGGGAAAGTCCTAGCAAAGCCAAATACAGATCTATATAATTGTCAGGATCTCTTGATGCATTTCTGAAGCATACTTTGGGCTTGTTTTCAATAATCATATCCAAACAAACTTTAAGAATGACAACTTTAATTCACATATAAAACATAGTTAATATCTTATACGTCATTATCACATGAAAATTAGGCCAACTGTATGCAGAAGTAATTTTCCTGGAGTGTGTTAGGCATTCAAACGATTTAACTATCTAGCTACGAAAGCATTTCAAGCCTTAAACTGATCCAAGAAATCACTAGAGATGAAAGCAACATGTAATATTGACGCAATAACAAGTAAAGTCACAAAAAGGAAAAAAAAAAAAAAGAAATAGAAAAATATATGATATTTTTATGGCAGTCATGTACCAGTTACTATCACTTAGTTCTAAAGTCTGTTGCAACCACCGCACTTGTTCATTAGAAATCTTGCTTTGATTACCCGCATGCATGAATCCCTTGAAATTACGACCAAATCAGATGTCAGAATAACTGCACTAGACGGAAATTTAAGTAGTCTCTGTCATCAAACAACAAGCCATGCGCCAACGTGACATTCTGCATCATGCTTGCATAGAAGTAAGTTCGGTTAGAGACTATTCCTTTCACTCATTTTGCAGAAGTGCTAGGACAAAATTAAATTGCACTCTTGCACTCTGTCAAGTAATCCTCATAAATACAAACCAATCGTTGTTTAGGCATGAAAAATTATTGAACTCTTACTTGTAGTGACCCTGTATCTATACCAATAAGTTCTAAGACTTGTTCATGCGGTAATGCAATTCTCTTTACAAAGTTTCCATATCGCTGTCGTTGCGAAACTGTACTAGTGTACCTATAAAAACCATGGAAATATCATTCAAAATATGGATAACAAAGCTTCCATTTATAGCCAAAAAAACATAAATAATTTGTATGTTTATTATTGTTCATCCAGGAAAGGATTATGCACCAGGGAATCCTCAAGAATCGGAAGTACATAGTTGCCTGCAAAAAATACAAAAGGAATCTTAATACTTTTATTTACAGCTACAAGCCATTGGACTGATTAGATAATTGTAACAAATTGCATTGCATAAGTTTAGTTGAAATATAGCAATACTTAGGATGAAGATAATTACATTATGCCAAAAAGGATCATCCTCCTCAAGTTCACCAATATTCAGCACAAACTTTGCTTTGAAGATCTTTGCTGCCTTGTCCATCTTCATTGACATTAAATTAGTAAACTCATTAACTTTTAAGTGTTAGAAAAAGGGAAAAAAATAAAAATATATCAGTTAGGAGCATAACTTACTAGAAATTTTTTTTTTTTCCGAGACAATAGTATGAGCAACCATCAGAATCTATTAAAATTAAAGTTAGCATACTGAGCATCTCACTCTTTCTTTTATCATCAAGTTTCACCTCTAATTTCTCAATTCTACCTCTCATTTTTAGTCCCAAAAGGACCATTTTTTTATGGGCATAAAGGTCCAAAAAAATGAAATAACTATAGTCAACAGGCGCGAATAAATTTGAAAATTCTTTAAATCAAGATAAATAAATTTGAGAATTAACAACTGCTACAAATGTGTAATATCCAAAATTTGTAGGGATATTTGATAACTTTTTTCTGAAAAGTTTTATTTAAGACCCTAAGGTCCAGCTCGAATGCATGAGCATCTTGTTAAACATATCTCTTTGACTTACGCAAGAGAAGTATGATCGAATGTACAGCACGACATAACATATTCGGTTCTTCGAAGTCATATTACCGAAATAGGATAAATAACTTTGCAAGTAAAATATATTATTCTCTCAAATTATGGATGCCAAGACTTTTGAAGGAGGAAAAATCAAATTATCAGCGACATATTACAATAAAAAGTTTCCTCGTACGAACTTATTACGACGTCTAAAATAAGCCTAAAAGGCTTAAGCTCACAAAACACATCATCTTAATGTTTTATACTTAATACATTTTTTGAACGTGCGACTTTTCGATAGGTCAAGATCTTCCGCTCTGGTACCATGTGAAATGTTTGAATTCTTTATGACGAAAATCTCAGAATCTCATTTCTGCTTTCCACCGCGACAGCACCTTAAAAGTTTTCTGTTAAATACGCAATCGCTGTACTAGGAATAACTAACTGTTGCTGAAAGCAGAAGCATCATTAATCCGGCGCACTTGCTGGAGGAGTTGGGTCTTCTATCCACGCGGCAACTCTCGGAATCTCATTTTTCTGCTTTCCACTACAGCGGCAGCTCAAAACTTTTTCTGTTAAATATGCAATTTCGCTCTTATCGAAAATAACTTACTGCAGCTGAAAGCAGAAGCAGAATTACTCCGACCGCCTGCCTGCCGTAAGAGTTGGGGCCTCTACCGACAGTTATCTCATTTCTGCTTTCTGCTGCAGCAGCAGCAGTAACTCAAAACTTTTTTCCCCTTAAATATGCAATCACTCTACTAGAAAACTGCAGCTGAAAGCAGAAGCAAAATTATTCCGACCATCTGTCGTCCATCAGAATCTCATTTCTGCTGCAACTTTCTGCTGCAACAACGGCAGCTCAAAACTTTTCTGTCAAAACTTTTCGGTGTTTTCTATGCATTCACTCTACGGGAAATAACTTTAACTGCTGCAGCTGAAAGCAGAAATAGAAATAATCCGACCAACCTGCAGGAGGAGTTGGGCCTGCAGCTTGGGAGGCCGAGGCAGTCCGGCGACGCTCAAGAAGTGGAGATCCAGCGTCTCCCTTCGACCATGGCCGGGGGGGGGCTTCTGCAGCCGGCCGACGGCGAATGCGCCGTACAGCGCCAGACAGACCGCCGCCTGCGTCGCCACCGTCCGCCGCCACGACGTCTTCTTTGCTGCCCGCCCCTGGCGGGGAAGACTGCACTCTCCCATCTCGGCTTGATTACTCTCTCTCTCCCTCTCCCTCACCCTTTTTATGCAAACGATTCTCTCCTATGCCCAGTAGGTGAGGATTCGAATTTACTTTTTTAATTGATTTAAAAAATATTATTATAATTATAAATTCAGTTTTTTAAAATATTTATTTATAAAAATGGCCTTTTTGCATAAAAAAATCAACTTATTTTGAACTTTTGCAAAATCGGCCACCTTTTCGTTTTTACAGATTCGCCGCATTTTCAAGAACTGACCAAAATACTTTTATTATTTTTTCTTTCTCCTTTTTTTCTCTCTCATTCTTTTTTTTCTCTCTCTAAAGAACGCAATGATGACGAGGCGCGAAAACAACCGCCCAATTTTTTAAAATATTTATTTATAAAATTAACTTATTAATAAATCGGACTTTTTTATAAAATAACTCTGGGAAAATTTAAAATGTGCTGAATGACTTGTTAAAATTTTATTTAAAAAATTAATCCTGCTTTCGCCAAATTGGCGTCCACGTAATTTCTTTTAAAGACGGTGAATCGTTTCCCCGCTTTCTCCCATTTTTTTTAAAGACGATGAATCGTTCATGTTTTCTCTTATTTCTTTTAACTGCGGTGAATCGTTTCCCGCTTTTCGCTTTTTTCTATTTTTTTTAAGGACGGTGAATCGTTTACCACATTGATTAAAATTGTAAAAGGAGAGTTAGTTTTCTAAATAAAATTTTGAGAGGATTATTTCGCAAATTTTAAATTTCTAGAGGATTGTTTTATAAAAAAAATCCGATTTATTCACTATATTTTTTATTTAAAACATTATTTGTCATTTTATCAAATTGTTAAAATTATTTTACTGTTTAATATTTTATATTTTTAAACTTGAAATGTAGAAAATATATAAGGTTTTAAAAACGGTAAATTACTTATCGTTTTAAATCCAATGTTATAAATAAAAACTTAAAATATTTTTTTTTAATAATTTAAAATTCCGTACAATTAGTTATCCTCGAACTTTTTCTTTTATTTTGAAAATATAAAATTGAGAACCTTAATTTCTCTCCAATTTCACTTCTCTCTCTCACCTTAACCACCCATCAAAATTGATGGATGGTTAGAAAAGAAATTTCGTCTATTAATACTCTACTCTATATATATATATATATATATGATACAATGGACATTTCGACCATATTTATGATAATTTAAATATTTTATCATTTTATAAAAAAAATTGAATAGTAAATGTAAGGGTATATTTGAAAAATAGTAAGTATTTGTAGGGGTAATTGTGATATAACCAAATTTACAGGAGCATATATATGATATTTTTGAAGTTTAGAGGGGGCACAGATAAAATTGGCCCAGTATTTTGTATCATTCTTGGTGGGGTCAATGACTCAGTGGCGCCAGTGGGGTTGCTTTTAGAGTGCCGTTTCAACTGGGTGGATCAGTGACGTAAAATGCTAAAATAGGTAATAGCAAGGATTCAAGTGCCGTGGCATTGGATAATGTCGGAAACTTATCGATACGGTGCGTGCCGAGCCGTGCCGAGATATGCCGGTTAAAAAAAATTTATGTACCGACACATAATAGCATGAAATATTTATTTTATTTAGCAACAAAATATTCTAGTTATTTATTATGTCTTTTTATCACATCTTTTAAACTTTGCTAATTTAAAGAATAAAGAATTTTGAGCTGTGCCATTTTTTTTTTGAGAGATAGGTAGCACACTACCCGCTTCGTTTATTTCGTTAAAAAATAAACTTAGCTATTAATGTGAATCAACTAGGGTTCGAACTCGGGTCTCAGGTACCAACCACCAAGCCCTTTGCCACTTACTCTAGAAACGGTCGGTTTTTGAGCTGTGCCATTGGCACGTAATCTATAACGTGTCGGTACCTTGTTAACATGATATGATACGGTGGATACGACTCGTACCGACGGGCACTTAAAATCTTGGGTAATACAAAAAACATATAGAGAACTCTCAAGTATAAGATTATTCTGAAATAGATACACAAACTTTATAATCTTTTGATTAAAGTTAAAAAACTTTTTTGAGTCTGATGAGTCAATTAGCGATTAGTAGTTAGCTAATCCAATTTTATTTATTATAAAATATATATTTTTTACATTATTTAACCTGATAAAATTTTCAACTACTTTCATAAAGCCGTCAATTTTTTTTGGGTTAAGTGATTTGATTTTGAAAAAAACAGAGAGTTGTGTGGACTTTCAGAATTGGCAATAGTTCAAGGGTCTGCGTGCATTTTTACCAAAAAAAATGGAGTAATGCTACGAGTACAACCCCAAACATCTTACAACTTTGTATCCAACGACTGCTATTCTACATCCAAAATTACAGTGATATCCTCACTTCCATCATATTGTTTATACCCTTTCCCCCCTTTTTCATCTCTCTCCTCTCATCTTCTTTTCATTGCCCCTCCTCCTCCTTGGTCCTATTTTGGCCACCGAGAGAGCTCGAGTCCCTCAAAGCCTTAGCCCTCGGCACCGACGTGAGCCGTCGCCTCCGGCGATATCCTCTTCGACGCCATACTCGACCTCCGCGACTCCCTCGGCCTCTCCCAACACCCTCTTGCTCACGCCGCCGCCGATGGATTCGCCTCGCCCTCTTCTTCGACGAGGTGAAAACCCTCTTGTCTTTCACCCCCGTCACCTCTCTTCTTCGGCGTCGGATTGTGGTTGTTAGGGTTTCTCGAATCCCTAGTTGTAATGAAAATTTTATATTTTTAAAATTAACATAGTGTATTTAAATTTTAAAAGTGCACAGTTCTAATGTTAAATTCAAAATATGTAATTTGAATTTTATAATTTTAACAACAAATATATTCTAAAATTTTAAAATAAATTTCAAAAATTTTGCAAAAATTGTAGTTTGATATGGAACAAATTATACCACTCACGATGCAAATTGTAATGTTAAAAGGAACACCTATATAGCTGCCTCAAATGAATAGCCATTTGCTACTCTGACTTTGATAGCTGACATAACAGTTATACCACTCCAGACAAATTTGTAATGTTAAAAGGAACACCTATATAGCCCTCAAATGAATGGCCATTGCTATATAGGGCTACGACTTTTTGTGTAGCTGATATGGAATGTTATACAACTCCACTGCAATTTGTAATGTTAAAAGGAACACCTATATAGCTGCCTCAAATGAATGACCATTGCTAATAGGGTTACAATTTTTACAGCTGTATCCTGATATGGAACAGTTATACCACTCCACGGTACAGCTGTAATGTTATAAGGAACACCTATATAGCTGTCTCAAATGAATGGCCATTGCTATATAGGGCTACAGCTTTCGCAGCTGTAGTATGATATGGAACAGTTATACTACTCCACGGTACAGCTGTAATATTAAAAGGAACACCTCAAAGAAGGCTTCGGGTGAGAGAAGGGTGCGAGAAACAGAGAGAGAAAGAGAGAGAGAGAGCGAGAGAGGGAGAGAGAGAGAGAGAAGGTGAGAGGGAGAGAGAGATGGAGTAGGGAGCGAGAGCGGCGAAGGAGCGAGCGGCGAGCGGGAGGGGAGCGGAACCGAGGGAGTGAGAGAGATCGAGAGAGAGAGAGGGAAAGAGAGGAGAGAAAGAGAGAGAGAGAGAGAGAGAGAGAGAGAGAGCGAGAGAGCGAGAGAGGGAGAGATTGTGGAGAGACTGTTAACCGGGAGAGAGAGAGTAGTAGGTGAAAACTTAAGAGGGGTGAGAATATTTTATTACTGTGCAATGAATTAAGCGGGGCCGTTGGATGGTGGGGTTGTAGGATATACAACCCCACCCGGTTGTACAGGTAGAGTTTTCCAAAAGGAAAACGCTAAGTGCACAACCCGGTTGGGTTGTACATCCTACAACCCAATCGGCGAACGGTCTGGATTAAATTAACAGAATAGTAGCCTTTAATCTTACCCTCTTTTAATTTTTTACCTACCGGTCAACTTTTCTTTCTCTCTGGTTGTTCCTTTTAACATTTATAACTGTACCGAGGACTGGTATAACTGTCCCATTTCAGGCTAGAGCTGCAAAAACTAAGCCTTCTATTTAACAATGGCCAAATAAATGTGCCAGCTATATGGGTGTTCCTTTTAACATTTCTAACTGTACCGAGAACTGGTATAACTGTTCCATTTCAGGCTAGAGCTGCAAAAGCTAAGCCTTCTATTTAACAATGGCCAAATAAATATGCCTATATGGGTGTTCCTTTTAACATATAATCGTCTCCATTTCAAAGCTACAAAGAAAAGCCGTAGCCCTATATAGCAATGGCCATTCATTTGAGGCAGCTATATAGGTGTTCCTTTTAACAGTACAGCTGTACCGTGGAGTGGTATAACTGTTCCATATCAGGCTACAGCTGCAAAAGGTGTAGCCCTATATAGCAATGGCCATTCATTTGAGGCAGCTATATAGGTGTTCCTTTTAATATTATAGCTGTACCGTGGAGTGGTATAAATATTCCATATTAGACTACAGCTGCAAAAGCTGTAGCCCTACTCTATAGCAATGGCCATTAAAGCGTGCACATTTAAAATTTAAATACACTATGTTAATTTTAAAAATATAAAATTTTCATTACAAAATTTCCATTACAACTAGGGATTCGAGAAACCCTAACAACCACAATCCGGCGCCGAAGAAGAGAGGTGACGGGGGGTGAAAGACAAGAGGGTTTTCATCTCGTCGAAGAAGAGGGCGAATCCATCGGCGGCGGCGTGAGCAAGAGGGTGTTGGGAGAGGCCGAGGGAGTCGCGGAGGTCGAGTATGGCGTCGAAAAGGACCTCGCCGGAGGCGACGCGCCACGTCGGTGCGGGGCGGGGGCTTTGAGGGGCCCGAGCGCTCTCGGTGGTCAAAATAGGGCGAAGGAGGAGGAGAGAGTTGAAAAAGGGGGGGAAAGGAGATGAGAGGAGAGAGATGAAAAAGGGGGGAAAGGAGATGAGAGGAGAGAGATAAAAAGAGGGGGAAAGGAGATGAGAGGAGAGAGATGAAAAAGGGGGGGAAAGGGTATAAACAATATGATGGGAGTGAGAATATCACCGCAATTTTCGATGTAGAATAACAGCCATTGGATACAAAGTTGTAAGGTGTACAACGCCTTTGGGGTTGTACCAGTAGCAGTACTCTTTCCAAAAAAATGAGGAAAACTTCAAAAAAAAACCCTGTGGTTTCATGCATTCTCACTTTAGTACCCTGTGGTTTAAAACGTATCAATTTGTCCTCTCGTGGTTTCGTTTTTTTCTTTTTGTTATCAATTTTATTATTATTTTTTTCTTAAATCAGTGACAAAGTTAAAATTAAAAGGTACTAAAGTAAATATTTAATAAACATAGATAGATATTTGAAGTTTTTTTGTATATAATTTAACAAAATATTAACGAAAAAGCTTCCGAAAAATAAAAATGAAACCACAAGCGAAATTGATACGTTTTAAATCAGTACTAAGTGAGATCTGCATGAAACCACAGGGGTTTTTTTTAAAAAAGTTTTCCCAAAACACAAAGGCACTCGCTTTTGTAAGTGGCATCGCTCAGGTGACTTGAGGGTGCGCCGTGTGGGTCCTCTACGTATTAATTGGATAGTGCCGCGCCGTGTGGGTCCCCTACATACTAATTGGATAGTGCTCAATATGTACTTTTATTAATAATTTATTTATTTTATCGTTTCGTTTATTTTATTTATAAATAAATTTAGTTAGAAATGTTAATAGGGTGTGACGTGGGCCGTCTTTGGGTCGAAACAGTCTAGGAGTTCGCACGTCTGGCCCGGTCCAGTTCCAAATTTGGGCTGGGCCGGGCTGGAGCTAATAACCCTTCGGCTCAGCACGGCCCTTCGGACCGGAAAGCACGGGTCGAGCCGTACTCCTATCTGGCCCTTATTTTTTAAAAATATTTAAAATTTAAATAATAATAATAATCAATAATTTCTATTTAAATAAAAAATTAGAATTTTTAAAAATGATTATAAAATAATAATTTGTAATTTTATAAGAAATATATAAATTATTATTATTATTATTATTTTAAAAAAGAAAAAAATTTAGTTTAATAAATTAAAATTGTTTGATCTATTGGATAAAAAATTACTCGTTCCAAGATCTGCCGTCACGGACGTTGGAAGGAGAGCTCTTTATTGGCCGAGCCGTGTCAGAGGCCCCACATTGTCCGACCCGCGCGATGCGACGGATAGAAACTATTAAAATAAAAATTTATAAATAATAAAATATCAATATAAATAAACATAAAATATCAATAGTGAATAAAATATCAACAAATCAATAATGAGTATAATAATTAGTATTGAGAATTATAGTTAAAAATGATTCAATATACATGATTTAAATAAACATATATTATGAATAGAACAAAACAGTTGAATATCAGAAAGAGTAAACTAATGAAAAAAAGAGAAAAAAATCAATATGTAGAGTAAACATCTTAGCTATTGTTTTTTCAAGTATTTTTACAAACTCATTAAGGTAGTTGGTTCTAGGATAAGAAGAATTCACCAGGCTTGTTACGGGGATAGTATGCAAGTATGGCGATAAGAGTACTGTGTTTGGATGAAAATAGGGATAAGGATAGGAATAAAGGGATATAAGGAAAAAAGTGTTTGAATGGTATTTGGGGATAAGAGGATAGTGAGGTGGTGAAATGTGAAAATTACTAAACTACCCCTTGGGGATAAGAGGATAGTGAGATATTTGGGGATAAGAGGATAGTGTTTGAATTGGGGACAACAGTTCCCCAAAAAAAAAAAGTTGTTTGGGGATAAGATTGGGGATAGCAGGATATCCCCCTTGCTATCCCCAATCCAAACACTGCCTAAAGATACTGGCACATGAATAACATTAAAAAATAAATTTTATTATACTTTAAAAATACTATAATGAAAGAAATTAACAACTATGCATTTTAGACCAAATTAATTTACCGAAAAAGTAATTGAGATTTAAACATCAAATCATTGGACAATATAAAAGTAATCATTCATGTATAGTTAAAAATAAAGGCACATGAAAGAAAGAAAAAAAAACAAATATAAGGTACAATTTTCAAACCCAAGTAGAAAGAAAAAAAAAGCAACATCAAACAGTTGATAAAGGCACAAAAAAATGTATTTTTTTTTTCCATTATCACAATATATATAATACGAAGAAATACGAAGAAATCAATATAAAACAATTTGAAATATAGGATTTCAAATTGTTAAGATTATATGTGGATTATTAGAATTTTTATTTATATAGTTAGAATTGTATGGATAGATTATTAAAATTTTTAGGTTGTTAAGATTATATGGAATTATACGGATATATTATTAGGATTTCAAATTGTTAAGATTATATGTGATTTGTTGAAGTTTTTATATGGTGGTTAAAATTATATATGTGATATAGAAAGAAATAGAAAATAAGCGAAAGATGGTGAATAATTAATCGTCTTTATTAGAAATTAGAAAGACAGTGAATTATTCATCGTTTTTAATTATAAAAGCAGTAAATCTTTTTCACCACCTTTAAAATTTTTTTTTAATGTGACTCTTACATGGCAAAAAAAAGGATTAATTTGCCAAAAAAAAATTTCATAGGATTATTTACTCAATTAGAAAAGTTTATAGGTTATTTTGAAAAAAAAAAGTCCTTTGACTTTAATTTTGGCCATAAATAATGTAATCTAAATACAAGGTAAACGGTTTTAAAACCCTACACGCAACAAAGACACAAATTAGAGCTAATGCTTTAAGAAAACACAAATTAGAGCTAATGCTTTAACAAAATATTTCTCAGAAAGAATAAAACCCATTCTACCAGCATGTACAGTGCCAAGTTAAATTTTTTTTTTGGGGAGTTTAATCCTTATCCTTTTGTTAATAAATTTAATACCGGATAATGGAATAAACCAATTAACACATTACGAAATGTTTACGGGGCAGCAAGTTTACTTTCAGAAAAAAGTTTTTAGGCTACTGTCACAGTTTTGGGGTCGACTTCCATAAATACTCCACAAGTTTCGAGTTTTTGTAAAATTGGACTGTCTTTTTCGATTTTATAGATTTGATTCGAATTTTCAACAAACTGATCAAAATATCCTTATATCTTTTTCTCTTTTCCTTTATTTTCTCGCATTCTTTTTTTTTTTTTCTCGCCGAAGAAGTCCGCGGAGGCGATTGCAGATGCGGAAACAGCCCCCCGCCGCCCCTCTTCTCCGCTGGCGCTGAACTCGCATCCGATTCTCGGGAGGAGCGCGTCCACGCCCACCGACGCCCACGCCCGGAGTGTGGCCCCGACGCGGTTGCCGGCTGGTCCAGGGCACGTCCCTCGGGGTGCTCCCTGTGCTCCGCATGTTAGACGTGGCCGGGAATGCACTTGAGCCGGCTAGTGGCGGAGGAGGATGCGGATGAGGATGAGAGGAAGGAGTAGAAGGAAGAAGAGGTGAAACAGTACAACAAGAGGAGAAATAATTTTAATATATCTCAAACAATATAAATATCTCTTAAAGGGTGCCGTTTATATCTCAAAGAGTGCAATAAGAAAAAAAACAATATAAATATCTCTCAAAAGAATAAAACTTTTATTTAAAGAGTATAACTTTCATCTTAAAAGATACAATTTACATTTTAAAGAGTGCAATAAGAGAAAAAAAGTGTAAATATCTCCCAAAAAATATAATTTTTGTTTAAAGAGTGTAACTTTCATTTTAAAGGTACAATTTATATCTCAAAAAGTACAACTTTCATAATAGTGCAACATTTTTTTAAAACAGTGTGATTTTATTTTAACGGTACAATTTCATGTTCATGTTCCTTCTTTTATAAGTTTTAATCTTTATTTTTTTCTTATTTCTTCTTCTGTAATTTTGTTGTGAGCACGCTTCTCTGCTAACGGCCATGGCGCCGGCGACAACACCTCTCCGCTAACGGCCACGGCGCCGGTGACACTGCCGTTAAGGACCCCCTCTTCGAGATGCGGTACCGCAGCGACCTCCGCGGCATCAGCGTTGGCGTCAGCGGAGAGGCGTTGTCGTCGGAGGCGGCGAAGGAGGTGGAGAAGGAGGGAGAGGGAGAGGGAGAGAAAGGCGGGAAAGGGCGCGAGAGGCGTCGTGGTCGAAGACGGTGGATGAGGGAAAAAAAAAAAAATAGCGACGCGGCCTCAGTGGGGTCAAAGGCAAGGAAGGCGCGGCGGGGGGGGGGGTGCACGGACAAGGGCATGAGGGCGATAGGCGATTTCCGCCTCCGCCTCCGCTGCCTTCTTCGGCGAGAGAAAAAAATAAATAAACGAGAGAAAAAAAATAATAAGAATATTTTAATCAGGTTGCTGAAAATTTAGACTGAACATGCAAAATCGAAAAATGCAACCTAATTTTACAAAAGCTCAAAATTTGTAGATTTTTTATACAATTTGGCCCAGGTATGGACTTTAAAAAATGGAAATATTTTAACTCCTTTTCTTCTCATGGTCATCTTTTAAAGTTAACGTTTTAATTTAACATACTTTTATTTACTAGATTATTTTTTCAATTTAGCAGCAGTCTTTTCTAATTCGACTATTCTTAATATTTAATCAACACACTAAACCACAAATCTCGATTAATTATCAATGATAGGCAATAGAGCCGTTAGTTAATTTCAACAAATCACCACTCAAGTTCGGAAGACATTTCAAATCAAAAAAACATTTCTTATCAAAAGCATCTTAAGTTGTCAATAAGATATATAAAAAAAAAAAAAAAAAAAAAGAACTAAAGATGTTTCAAAACGGCCTTACAATTTTAAGCTCCGAAAACAATGGAAATCACATAAGATTTGCAGGAAACTGCGTTGCATAGAAAATGGTCCTGAGCAGTGCACTACAAAGATCACATATTGAAATCATCAGTAAACTAAAACTCACAAATCCTGTGATTTGCTGGGGCATTTATCTTACCGGCAAAGATGAATAACAAAATTAACAATAATAAGCAAACTATAATATTTCGTAATACATATATCGCATGGGATTCTAGAAAACCATTCAGATTATGCCATGTGGCTACAACGAAAAAAAAAAAAAACAAAAAAAAAAGAAAAGAAAAGAGAAACTTATCTGATATTTTAATCCGGCGAAAAAAGAGTTTATATGGAACTAGTATATTAGAAATCAGAAGTGGAAAGCTTTATCCTACACAACAACAGTTAGATTCAATTAGCAGGAATGTTCGTAATACCATCTGTAAGGAGAGTCTCACTCATTCATCGACGGCTGTCACCCTCTCCGTTAAATTATCCACTGTTTTGACGTCATCCACTTCGCTCGATGAACAATCCATGGCTTCTGCCGCAGAAGTTGACGCATGAGCTGGTGATGCTGCTTTAGCTCCAGCTTTCCGATCAGCAGCATCAGCATTTACTGCTTCTGCAGAATTAACAACAGTCTGTTCTTGCACTGAAAGAAACCGGCATAAATCTTCACATGCCGATTCGAGTTGGTGGAGATTATCCTGTAACCTGGAACCCGCAGTCTTGTCCCCAAGATGTGAGCGGAGCGAGTCAGCTTCGCCGTCTTCAACTACTTTACATAGCTGGAATCATTAAAAGGATTGCACTTATTAATAGTAAATGGGGAAGGAGTGGATGTAATCCGACTAATTAAAATTGTTTATAAATACCTTATTATAAAGCAGAGCTGCTTCTACATTATCAGGCTTGAGATTGTTGGCAGGTTCATCAACAGCTGGAAAGGGAACTCTGGTTAGCAAGCTCCGACCCTTGGAGATATTAGACATCTCACGAGGTAAAAGAAAACGAAAAAGAAAAAGTACGGAGCCCAGAAATTACTCTTTCCCTATGCAACTTAATTGAAGAAAAACTGCACCAAAAGAAGGTTTGAGAGTATATCCCACCTGATGTTAGCAGTTAGTGGGTTTTCTAATGGCACAAACAAAGTATTCCAAAAAGAACGGAAAAAAAAATCATCACAACAATCAACAAGGTTGGCAGATATAAGATGTTTTCAATCACCATAGTCAGCCAATAGGCTCCCTGATCTGCGCCTACGGCCCCCCATCGGCCCTCTCCTGTTTTCTCCCATCTCCTCATAACCAAGTTTGACTCGGTTTTTATCGTATTTTATTTTCTACTGCTCTCGCTTCGATCCTCTTCTTTATTACCACACGTAGCTTTTTTTTTGCACCATCTGCTGCCATCTTGTGATAGCAGGCTTGGAAATTAGGGAAAGAAAGAAGTAGACATATCACCATATGATGTGTTTTATCATGATTCTAAGATTTATTTTCAGTGGTTACAAGTTATGGTGATTACAGAGATTGTGTCAATTGATTTAAGGACTCGCACGATACCAGTGCAAGTTACATGTATGGGACTGGATTGTGAAGAACTTGAAACCTATATCTCAAAAATGACAAGATAACTAGGACTTTCAATCTATGAGAAGAATGCAAAGGTAAATCAAATAACTGTTCAGAAAATAACAAACAGTAGAAACAACTATGCAACAGAGAGGACAGCAGAAGACAGGTATGGAGGAGAAAAAAAAACTCTAGTAGGATCCTAAAACATAAAGCATTTAATACTGTTTGCTTTTAGTAGGATCTAACACAGAAAGTTAAGAACAAAAATTAACTGAACTTCTAACTGTCAAACTTATATTAGTATTCCAGGGTTTTGAAGCATATTACTAGGTCTACTGAAATTATTGTGTGAAAGATGACTTACATAGTAACATCTATACAACTTAGCAAAAAGATCAATAACATATTATTACCAAAATTTCCATCATTTGTTAACTGAACTTCTAACTGTCAAACGTATATTAGTACACCGGGGTTTTGACCTAGGTGTCATGAATACTGACACGAGACACGGGCCACGACAGGACTCGGACACAGCGACACGGCAACTTTCAAAAAATTAGAACACGGACACGGCATGAACACCGCTATTAAAATAAAATAATGTTAATATAATAATATATATTTATTATATATAAAATATTAATTTTGGTAAAATATTATTATATTTCGCATACAAATGAAAGTTAGTGAAATTTTCATTAATAGTTCATATATTTTAAGAAAAAAAATTCTCCACCACACATAATTTATTTATATTGTCAAAACAATTTATATACCTTCATCAAAAAGCTAAAATATTTATTATCTTACATTATATATGCATAGAAAAAATAAATAAAAATAGGTTTATATTTCTTATAATTGTATGCGCTATGGATCAGCATTAAATGCCCGTTCAAAGAGTGTCTACATCGGACACGTGTCCAACACGGGCATGCGCCTGTCCGGCATGGACACGCAAGGCTTATAAAAGTGTCCGTGATATGTAGGTTTTGACACATATTAATAGGCAAACTGAAATTATTCTGTGACAGAGGACTAACATAGTAACATCTATACAACTTAGCAAAAAGATCAATAACATAATATTTCCAAATTTTCCAACATTTGTGAACTGAACTTCTAACTGTCAAACTTATAGTAGTACTCCAGGATTTTGACGCACATTACTGGGCATACTGAAATTATTCTGTGAAAGAAGACTAACATGGTAACATCTATACAACTTAAGGTGTGTTTGGTTCCTTGTAAAATCACCCCGGAGTTTTTTTTTTGGTTGAGAAGTAACATTCCGGTGTTTGGTTGCTTGTAAAAAAAATATCTCAGAAATTTTTTGTTTACAGATTGTAAGGAAAATGGAGGTTTTTGTTTTCAGATCTCTTTGAGTGGAAAGCAAAAACACGTGGTGTTGGGCACAGGGCGTTGGGGAGCTACAGCACACAGTCCACGAGGTCCGCTCCATCTCGTGGACTGCATGAGAGAGGGTCCACGGCGGACCTCTCTCTCTCCCTCTTATATATATATATATATATATATATATATATAAAATTGACCTCCTATGCTTTTAAAAGTATTAAGTTGTTGGTGCTTGTAGGGTTTAGATCCTTGGATTAAGAGATATGCGGTTAGGATGATTATGGTCCCCTAGAATTGAGTGGGTGGTTGGTTGGTTGAATAGTATGATCTAACGAGTGGATCTAACGGCAGAAAACTTACAAGCACCAAGAAGTGCTTGGTGCTTTTAAAAGCACCATAGCAGGACTATATATAGCAATGATATATAATATATAAGATAAGAAAAAAAAATACTTACAATAATTTTCCATTTATAAAATTTTCCTTTCTTTTCCTTTCAATCAAACAACCGTAATGGAAAACTATTTTATTTCTCTACAAACCAAGGATTTAAGTGCCCGTCGGCACGGGCCGTATCCACCATGTCGTACCGTGCCAACAAAATACTGACACGATACAGACCCCGTGCCGATGGCACAGCTTAAAACCCTCTATTCTTTAAATTAATCAGTAATTTTTTCAATAAAGTTTAAAAGAAGTGATAAAAAGACATAATAAATGTGACGCCCCAACTTCCCAGGGGGTCACCCATCCTAGGACTACTCCCGTCCTAGCACGCTTAACTCTCTTAACCCCTTGGGCCTTGCCACCACCCAAAATGCTTAAGCCGGGTTAAGAGTTTAGTCATATTATATCTCATATATAGGACTATCTGGGGTCTCACAATAAATAATTAGAATATTTTGTTGCTAAAGAAAATAAATATTTCATGCTATTATGTGTCGACACACAAGAATTTTTTTAACCGGCACGCATCGGCACGGCTCAGCACACACCATGCCGTACCGTGCCGGCAAGTTTCCGGCACGACCCCGTACCACGGCACTTAAATCCTTGCTACAAACCAAACGCTAAAGAATGTAAAATTTATTTTCCTCCAAAAAAATTTTCCACCAAATTTTGTTTTCGCAGTTTTACGTGAAACCAAACAGCCCTTAGCAAAAAGATCAATAACATAATTATTTCCAAATTTTCCAACATTTGAATTCATTCGAGTTTCCTTTAGAAAGAAATAGTGAGAGATCACTTACAAATTGGTTCCAAAACAGGCAACTCCTTCAACATTGAGCTGGTATGCTGCTCTTCAGCAACCTTTGATTCAGTATCTTGATCGTGGTCTGTAAGCTCATTAGTTTTGGTTATACTCTGCCAAGAGCCAAAAATACAGAGAATCAGTCATCAGAACAAAACAAAAAAAAAGGAAAAGAAAAAAAATATGGCATGCAAATTTTCTGAAAAAAAACTTGAAGCTTCACTACTCTTTAGGGAAACAAAAGAAGCAACAAAAGGTGTTCTTCAGGTGCTTCAGAAACCAAAGAATAGAGAAACAAACATAGCCAGACAGACAATGAACCCCCCACCGCCCCCAACGAAAAAAAAGAAATAAAAGAAAATAAAAAAGGTACTTAAAATCATTGACCTATAGAAATATAGAAGAAACGCACCATAGCGTATTCTAGGTTCATGGATTTCTCCAAAAGATGATATCGCTTTCTTATAAACTCGACCATCCTACGTTGTAGTTCCCTGTATTGATACAATGTGGAATAGTCTGGACCTAACTGGCTTCCCTTGGCAGCTTCTGGAGTTCCCTGCAAGAAAAGAAGTGAAAAATATTTCATTATCCTTTCATTATTATATAGTAGACTAAAGTATTGGGTACTCGAAAGGAGATACTGACATTGGCAGTGGTGCAAGCAGAATTCCCACCCTCAAATGTCTGAGAAGTGTCTGTAAAGTTTCCATTTAAAGAAGGAAGATTTAATTCTTGACGAACAAGATCGGTGAGCCCGTTATCTTTATCATCCATTATAGATTGCCACCTTGCATAGCCATGCCTGAAAGTACCAAAATAAGTAGGTGCTACAAAATTTAACAAAAGACTGCAGAGGGAAGCCAAATAATCTTGAGAGCTAACTATAGCAGCTGTAGCAACTAGGAGTTGTGAGAGGAGGCAGTGTAGTAAAGGAGGTGGTTTACAGATATCCTGAGTGCAAACTATAATAGCTGTGCTGAAAGATGCAGCATAAGAAAGGAGAAGCTTTATTGCTTGGACTGCCGGAGATGAGAACCAAGTCTGAAATATGATTGAGTGCCAAAATCGAGTCCATACAAATTTTCACATGGGTTGAATGTTGAGTTTAGTTGACTATGTTGATGTGGTCTTGAAGATGGTCAAAAACATTGACAGAATGTGAAAATTTTGACTTTAAAAAGTTGGTGCATTACCTAAAGTTCATGACCCTCTTGTCTACTTTAGTCATTTAATACTTAAATGCTGCTATGTAAAGAACCACCAGTGTTTCTTGAGTAAGCTATGTTATAATAGCTAAGGATTTAAGTTCACGTAATAGTCTTATCTTGAGTGCTCTGTTCTTGAGCACAGGTTCCAGAACAGAGCACTCAAGATAAGGATTTTGAGAAGATGCCAAAAGAATGGCCAAAAGCGTAAAACCATAAGGTTAAGGGTGTAGCGGGAATACTTCAATATACCTTGGACAATTGCATCATTGGCCATCAACTGCGACATAACAGGAAATTTATAATGCCAAATAAGAGCGACCAAAGTTAAGGAAACATATTTTGGATGCTGAAATGAACAATATGAGGTATTCGCATTTCAGAGGTCCAAGCGTTTTACAAGGTACAAAGCAAAAAGCAGCATAGGGCTGAACACATATTATTCCATAACTAGGTCCCTAGTTACCATTACTTATCAGGTTTGGTCCATAACAAGATGCGGACAAAGGGTCCTGTTTTCATAGTTGTTGCCCAAAAAAAAAAAGACTATTACGTGAGCAAATTTAGTATATGATAGGCCAAGTGAATGCTACTTTGACAAATTAGAAATATTAAGATATCAAATAAATAGGCAAAAGAAGGATGAAGTTCATACTTTAGCATAGCTTTCAATAAGATTAAATCATGTTCCACCTTCCATACTCTCCCAAACAACAAGCTAGGGAAATGAGCTATTATATTTTCAGGAAAGAGTTTAGCGCCAGGGTTTTCTGACATGTGCTGCACCTGCAATAGCGATGAATCTATTATGTTAAATGCAATATAGGGCAATTGTTACAATCACATACACAATATAATATGTTTGTTCTACTGCAAAAAATACCTATTACCTAGAATAACACTCAGTTCGTACGAATCTATCCAGAAAAAAGGTATGAGGATCAGAATTGATAGTTGCTAGAGAAACAGTAAACTAATGCAGGCATGGCATACCTTCTCCTCTATTAGATTAACGTTTGCAACTCGGACCAATACATCATCTACACGGAGTCCTTCTTTTGGAACACCATCTAAATTGAAAAGAAAATAAAAAATTAACAATGCTATCGCAAATGAGATCAAAATATTTACATAGATGAGAATATTAGTCATGATTACCCAAAAAATTAGCGGAGTCATTTATACCCTCAAAAAGGTGAGTCATGAAGAGCGCTGCATATCTGTGAAAAGCAGGATCATAAACTAAAGAATTTGCATCAAAACGTAAAAACAAAGCTTTCTCCTTAACAACATGGAAGTAATAATGCAGTATAAAATATCAGGAACACAATGCTATAACTCTCAACCTAGACCACAAAACTAAAGAAGTATCAAAGAGAAGAAAGCAAAAAAAAATTTTTGAGCAAAGGGGAAAAGGCAGAAACTTATTAGACTAGTCCGCATGCTTCATTTCCTTTCTATCCAACAAGTTCATAGAAGGGTAAACCTGACAACATAATGGAGATCAAACATCTTTCTTATAGACGTTCTACTTCCACTGTAGTCATAGAAAGAAACCTTTCACATCAAGACTGAAGTATAGAGCACAAATACAGCAAATTTCGATGGATCTATATACTTCTGTAGTAAATCCATCCAATTGGTTGGAAAATGAATGACAGACCATATTAATCAAGACTCACATTTGAGATACCTATATCTTAGAACTAAGTGAGGCAATTCATTGTCCTAAGAGAAGACCCTATCTCGTGAGCTATTGTTCTCATCACAGAAAGCTTACAAGTACTATCCACAGCTGAGCTCATAGATTTGAACAGCTGGCATGTATATGACAACATTAGTTTCTGTAACAAATAGCTAGTTAAATTGATGTTTAGTTTTGGAAGCCTGTCATCTATGCGCAAGAAAAGTAAATCAAGGGCGCATTTGTTCCTGACGAATTGAGAAAGCAAAAGTGGAACTAGGATGTAATAAGTTCGGTTAATTGCATTATACAGAACTTGTGAGATCCTGCTGGAACCGTGCCTCATTTTCATGCTTTTTGACTTCCTCTAGCAGTATATCGTCGGGATTCTGGTTAAACCCAACCGCAGAAAAGAACCAACTTCATGAAACCTCACTTCATTATTATCAAACACGCTCTGAGAGTCATTCAACACTCAGAAGTTCCCTTTTTCCACTATTTTCCATTTTTCACATGGGGTTCTACTAGATGAAATATCATTCTCTAATGACCATAACAAAGTTTGACTTACTATTTTCACATCTATAGATCAATGAAAAAAGCAAGTCTAATCAAGGATTTAAGTGCCGTGATACGGGGTCGTGCCGAAAACTTGTCGGCATGGTGCGTGCCGGACCGTGCCGGTTACAAAAAATATGTGTGCCAACACATAATGATATGAAATATTTATTTTCATTAACAATAAAATTTTCTAATTGCTTCTTATGTATCTTTATCAAATCTTTTGAACTTTATTGAGAAAATTAATTACTTATTTAAAAAAAAAAGGGTTTTGAGCTGTGCCACCAGCACAGGAGTTGTATCATGCGGTACGGTAGATACGGCCCGTGCCGATGGGCACTTAAATTCTCGAGTCTAACTACTTAACTGCCAACAAGATGTTCTGGAAGCTAAGATTGGTCTAAAATTTAGACTCCAATAGGAATGATTGACATGAAGACATTGCAAAGATTCTAAAGAAGGACCAGCTAGCACTGATACCTTGAAGAAAAAAGGAACAAGTTGTAAACACGGTATTTTCATACACAGAATCCTCCATTTCAATCAGATCCTTCCACAGGTTATGCAAAAAGGAAACTGGAAGGTATTAGCAATAGAGGGTTTTATCATGGATTCCAAGTAGATCCTCCAAGAAATCCTCACAAATGACTAATTTGGAACCACAATCATTACTTTATTGAATAATAATATATAGAAAGACAATAATGGATTCCCCATTGACTATAGGAGGCTTAAACTTGAATCATTTATGTCAACATAAAAAAATGGTTAGCTTAGGCAAGTTGGAATCAAACAACTTTAATTGGGAAAGTCATTTGCATAATATATGATACTATATAGAAATACGTAGATATAAAAAAAGCATACTCTTTTATTTCACGAGCAGTTTTACCCTTCAGTCGAGGAAGATATTCCTTCCACTCATAATCCTGAAAGCCAAACCTACACAATAGGGAAGGGTGAGAGGTAGAGAGTATCAAAACTAAGAAAGAGAAGCGAGCAAACCAAAGAGTATACATACAACAATAAGAAAGGGAAAAAACCAAAAAAGAAGAGAGTACAATAAATATGTCATCAGTCGGAGAAAAAATGTTACTATATAAGTTTGAAAGAATTATGTGCAAACTGACGCAGATATAACATGCAAATTGTAATCCTTTACATTAAACCTACCATATAAAAAGGAAAGCGTAATTCTATAACTACACAATCAGCTCTACCTTTTATGCTATATATGTTAAATTACCATAAATTAGCATAGAAATTGATCATAGATTCATAGCTCCAATATCGCTCATCTTAAATCTCATTTTGGACATAATACCGGAACTAAAGAAAAAGAAGAAAGAATATAGAGAACAAGGAGGGCTAGTTTTGGAGTCGATTTGATGAAGTAGATATTTAGACAAAATTCCAAATGTCATGTAATAAGCATGAGACTTAATACACACCTCATCAGTATTTGAACGAACAAAGCCCTTTGGTTCTGATTGAAACCAAGAACCCTAAAAGACCGCCCCTCACCTTCCATCAGCGGTGACTCAACATAACCTAATAAACATGCATCATTGAATTTCCTGAGTAACAAAGATTACAAGTCAAGCCAAACAAAAACAAAATACAATTAGCTTTAAAAACATACCACGTCCTTTCTTCTTTGAAAATTGGCCCCTTTTCCCAGGTCCATTTCCAGCTATATTTGAGTCCTCATCTGAAAAGTCATCTTCATAACAGTAATCTTCATCTTCAGAACTTACATCTTGCAAGCCAGCAAGATCATCTTCATCAGCAGCCGTCATCTGAATAAAATAAAAGACTGCTACAATCAGCTGCACACATTGCTAGGCCATCTTGAAAATTGAAAACAACAAGTAGCACCTCTATGAAGAAAGTCACAAAATGGAGCAGACAGAAAAGTGATACCATAGAATAATAAAAAGAAAAAAGAAAACTAGATGAATTTGCATCCATCATTCATTGTAGAAGACCAAGTAACATACTAACACCGCAAATAACAATATAATAAGATAAGAGAAAAGGGTTAGCACAAGGCAATACTTGTTTGCGGCTTCTTTTCCCTTTTCCCATAGTAGTATATTCTTCCATTTGGTGTACTCCATATCGATCTTTCAATAATTCATCCCAATAGTTTGCTCTGTCAATATTAGAGCCAGAAGCTTTCTCATTCATAGAACGTTTTCGTAACTCTTCCTCTCTTGCTGCAGCAGCTTCAGCTTCATCTATATACTCAAAGTTCGCAACCTAAAATGTTACATAATTATGGTCATTATCAGAATAAATATAATACAGAAGAACATGAATATGAAACATGTGAGAAGGAAATTAAGTGGACAAGTCAAGATAAGCAATCGATGCATCATATTTAAAGAATTAAAGTGCTAATTTGCATCAATATTTAAAGAAATAAACTGCTAATAACATACGAATGTTTTCAACACAAAGCTCAATGTGAAACTACAGAGCAACTTGTATGCCCCTAGGCAGAGAGAAATTAGACAGCTTGGAACCACATAATGACTTCAGTCGAATTCTTACTAACTGCAAAATAATACATCTCATTTGCTCAAATCATAAATAATTACAACAAAATATAATCCAATTGTAATATTGTACTGCTACTATAATAGGTAACACTCTTCACGCATTATTATTATTCAACATGGGTACAAAAGAGAAAAAGAAGCAAGGGAAAAACTAATAAAGCAAAAGTATCATGTTATAATGACTATTAACATTCCACTAAATACAGTCTCAGAGAGACCTTGTATCCATTCCCTCAATCTATATTATACTACTAATCCTCAGCGCCTTACTCATTTTCTTTTCAGAAATAACTGATGATGGTCTAAATGAACCAAGTATCTCCTTGCCGATGGCAAGGGTGTGCTGGCTCAGCTCTAGCATGGTACAGCACACAGGCATGCCTCATGCCGGTGCCGGCGCAGCAGCAGCATGATGGCCTCTGCCACTAGAGCATGACTATGTGACTGTCGAGGTGTTTCATCGATGCCAAAAACATTCAACAGCTGTAGAGAGGAAAAAAATGGCAACAGGGATTGGGTAAAGAAGAAGAAGAGAACAGCGGAGAACCAAATGATAGAGAAAATGAGAACAGAGGTGATGTGGTTCCAAATTTAGGTAAAAGAAGTGGGAGTATAAGAGAACCATATGTGGATTGGCCGGCTCATGTCTACCAAAACCCCCTAGTCACACATCAGAGTGCATTTTGGTAAACTGGAAGCCCGCTAACCTACATCCATTCTCTTAGTCTACCTCCACTCAAAACTCCAAAACCATCATGACAATTGCAACGAGCAGCAGTCAGAATAATGGTGATTCCTTTACGAGGACAGTAGCACGGCATGCACAATGGTGGCGGCGCTAGGTAATAGATACATTGCGGCACAGAGGTGTGGCACAATTAGGCTTGGGGTTGTGCGATGGTACACCCTTGTACCATCAGCTGGTCCTCACCGGCACGGTACGGCACAACCGGCAGCTACCAATAGCAGAAACCCTTGAAATAAACCACTAACTTATGCCTTGTTTGGATAGAGCTATTTTTTTCTTTTTTTTAATCTGAAAATTCTATATAACTGAATAAGCTCACAAATGGCACTGTACGGAATTGTATACAGTGCCAATGAAAAACAATAATTTAGTAACAATTTTTTCACTTTTAGATGAGTTTACCACCTAACCAACAATAGCAAAAACAGATAAGTGTGTCCATCGGCACAGTCAATCGCATAAACTTAAGAAAACCACAAAGTGTTGCCGAACAAAGCTTAACTTATTTAAACACGCACACACAATCACCTAGGAGGCATCTAGATTTTAGATGGCAACATAACCGAGGATGTTGCTTTCACATCATCTTGCCCAGCAGGGGAGAAAATAAAATAAAATTCCCATACCATCAATAAGACTATTGAATTTGATTATTCTCGACCATATATTAAACGAAGTGAATATTAATATGAATATGAATTGTTCATATCTTAAACAACATACTTATTCCTTAATCGTTACATGTATATTCCTCAAGAAGCAACATTCCCAACCTATTTTCCCTTGTAAAATAACCTGCCTCAAAGGATAGCTACAATTAAACGTACAAATTAATACAATACCTTGAAGCCTTTTAAAAAGTCACTCTCCTCCTCATCATCTAAAGTCTCTTCATCATCTATTTGGTCACGATCAAGTAACCTACAAAGTTAATAATGCATAAGAAAGAGATCCAAAAGTACCATATCAATTTCCAGACTGATGTCAAAAACATTAGTAAAAGAAATAGAACCTATCGATTGCAGCAGTATCATAATGAATTTGGCGAGCTTTTCCAGCTTCATCATTCTCATCAGCAAATAATTCCTTTGATCCGTATCGTATGATATCATCTAACTCCTCCTATAGCATAATGAAGGCACGAAAATATCCTCTTTGCCATTATTATTTGCTTTTCAAGACAAAAATGAACATTTAGGAAAAACAAGAAGAGATTATGCATTATGCGTACATTTTTTTAAGCTTTGTTACTGTTTATCTTGAGCAAAAAATAGTGATATGTGCGCTGTTGCTGTTCACATTTTATAAATACGTAAGCTCGAGGCATATCTATAAAAGAAAAATGAGCCTTATAACTGTCTTTCATGCATCATAACTATTTTTTCTAAACAAATACACTATTTTCTCAGAAGTTTAAACATATAGATATGACATGTAAGATGCTGATCAGCATGTTGTTCGTCAATACTCAAGATTATTGAATTCATGCAAGACACCACAATGATGTGCTATTCTATAATCTCGCAAAACGGAAGCACTAGTTTACAAAACTTCAGGAAAAATACGGTCTACAAAGGTGACATCTTAGTATCCAGCACCAAGATAAATCCAGAGAAGATAAATTTTCCAAAATCACGATCGCCAGAACGATTCACACAAGTTTCTAAGCAGATGATGTACAAAATTATATCTGCTTCAAAGAAAATATTTTCAGACTATATATAAAACAGATTTCATTCTTTTGCTATACTTCAAAATCTATTGAATTCTCACTACACAGCAAGGAATTAATTTCAACTATAAGGACATCCACGGATCTTAACTACAGTGTCAAACCCCTTAAAAGCCTCAATCTACATGGCAATTGCAATGCCACTCAAAACCTCAATAAGTGTGCATAAAAGAAGCAGAACAAGCTTATTATGTAGACTGACTTTTGACCATCTAGCAAAGAGCTTGGAGAAAATACCTGATTGACTCCTTGCGCCTTAAGCCGGCCAACGACAAGATGCTCTAATATCATCTTCTTCTTAGTCAACTGCATCATCCGTTCTTCAATGGTTCCTCGAGTTATAAGCCTATATATCATAACCTGCAGAGAAAATGTCAAATCTAAAGAGACTTCAAAGTTTAAAGCTTAACTCTTACTACCCAAAAGGCTAGCAGAAGTTAAACATATTTTCACACAGCACCAATAATAAATCAGACAAAAGGCTAATTATTAATAACTAAGAACCATTGCAATAAGTGCTAATCCAAACCTTGCTGGTTTGCCCTAACCGATGAGCCCTAGCCATTGCTTGTAAATCCGCATGAGGATTCCAATCACTGAAAAGCATGGATGTCAAGAAAATAGGTTACGAACAAGAGTCAAATAAAAGCATTCTATATTGACAATTAAGCTCTCTAAAACCAGGAAAACAGATAGATCTTACCTATCATAGATAATAACAGTATCAGCAGTTGCCAGATTAATTCCCAGTCCTCCAGCTCTGGTAGAAAGAAGAAAGCAAAACCTAGTGGAGTTCTTTGCATTGAATCGGTCTATGCGTATCTGTCTTTCAGCGCCACCAATCTTGCCATCAATTCTCTCATAGCTCCATTTCTTGTATACCATTAAACAATTATACCATATGTAAATTTAGTATGTCACTTGGGCCTAATAGCTTGTCAGATAGATTAATATAGAAGATATTGGCTTATACCTTGTAACTTAAGTAATCTTCAAGTAAGTCCAACATGTGCTGAAACTGTGAATAGATTAGAACCCTGTGTCCCTGCTCTTTTAGCTTTACCATCATTTTATCCAACAGGTGCATTTTTCCAGAAGTTTCTAAAAGTTGTCTGAAAAATCAAAAGAGGAGAATATAGAAGAAAACATTACATAGTTTAAACCAACTGGAAATCTAGTCTCCTGATTAAAAAGATGGGATCTTGAAGATGCCTATGAAAACAAGTTACATGCGATTGATACATTATGTATTTCAAAGTATTGGAACTTGCGCATTGAGATATGATATAGGCGTTTAGGCAAACACAACTCCTATAGAACCATCAGACTGAGTAAGCAGAAGTTTGAGTGCTGCAAGCATGGGCAGCAAGGTGTCTTGCAGGCTAAAGGCACCAAGATAGTTTCAAAGAACACTTTGCATTGCTCAAGTTAATAGTAGATAGCGCACATACCCATACATCCCTTTACATAATCTGATAATGATGATCTAATAAGAGCAAGCGATGTAGAATCGAACAACCCAAGGTTAACTACATCATGCAAAACATTTGTAGGACATACAAGTTGTTATGCCTCAACTAATATAAGCAATCAAACAACCCAGCCTCAAAGGTAAGACCTAGAGGATAGGTAAGACCTCCAAATAGTGCAAGGATAAAGTTTCATGGCAGCAAAACTATATGCAGAAACTGCTCCTTAATTTCCTTTAAATTGTTCTTTTATCATGCATGCATCACATTTCATATCACTACATGAGAAAAGAAGCCAAATTCGAGCTGCTAAAGCAAAGGGCAATAAGCATATATACCTTAAAGCTTCATCAGCATTGGCCGGCTCTTTAACAGGTTCAACACCTTCTAACATGTATGCATGACAACAAAGTTTGCGAAGTTCCATGACAACATTGATAAGGGATATCTGGATAGAAGAAAGTACAGATATTACCTGCACAAATTGCATGAAAATATATATTTGGCTTTAACAGCAAAATCCTACCTGTGCACCACCACGACGAGCTAGTATTTGGTAATTTCGAGTAAGAATAGCCTTGTAATATTCTTTCTGCTTGCTGCTTAGTTCCACCCGTAAAATTAGTTCCTTTTTCGGAGGAAGATCTTTTATTACATCCTTCTTGAATCCTGCGGAAGTTCACTTGTTTTATTTAGAAATGATAAATCACTTGCCACTCTGTTGCTGAGGGGAAAAGCCAAATGCCTCACTCAAAAGAAAACAGAAACAACAAAAAATGGAACAGAATTGACTAATTCATGAAGAACATTTCTCAATGAATAATTCACCATTTTTCCACTAACAACCTATTCATTCAATAGTCAACTTTCCTATTAGTCGGCATTCTAGATAAAGTCTGTGTACTGTATCTTATAAAGTTCAACTTGAACTCTCAGGCTTCTCTGGGTAGTATATAAAAGGACAGGCAAAACACAGTAATTCAAGAAAAGGTATGGACATAAAGTCTTCATTACAGAATGTCATATAGAGGGTGTTTGGCCTAGCTTTTGAAAATTGATTTTGGGGCCAAAAGTGATTTTTGGTTTAATAGAGCTTCGGTAGCAGGTGTTGTAAAATCTAATTCTGATTTTCAAAATCAGAATTCTAATTTTTAGGTCCACAAAATCAGAAGAAGCTCAAAGCTGCTTCTTAAAAACTGATTCCTGCACAATCTATTTCATCGGTTTAAAGTTTAGCAAAAATATCCAAACTGCCCCTAAACAATTCATATATTTCCCCCCATCCTAGTCTATTCATTATTATATTTTTTACTCCACTCTCCTACTGCTTCTCTCTCCTCCCACATCTTCAACAGTAAACTCCCTCGCTGCCACCTCCTTTTCTTCCACCTCTCTCTCCCACCTTCCTCTCACCAACAATAAGCTCCCTCTCTCCCACATTTTTTCACCCCCCTCTTCCGAATCAAGGAAGACAACAGGTGGCCATCTTCTCTCTCCGACGAATACCTCGAAGGACGAGCTCTCTCTCTCTCTATGCCCATTTGGCATGCGTCCAGCCAATTTCGACCGGATCCAGCCCAAGTAGGTAGGTTCCAACCTATTTTGGCCGTGATCCAACCGTTTTGGCCAGATACGATCTGGCCGAATCCAATCCAGCTTGTTCTAGCCGAACGAAGCCTATTCGGGCCAGATTCGACCGGCTTGAGCCGGATCTGACCGGAGTCAATGATCACACTAGCACTTTGAATTGCTATATGATTATGGGATTATTAAATTGACATGGACTTATTTACTATATGATTATGGGATTATTAAATTGACATGGCATGCTTCAATGACTTATTTTATTATTTGTAGCATGCTTCAATGGTATGGTTCTTTGTTTAAATGGTATGTTTATTAGGGTAGTATGCCGAATGCTAGTTTTATATTGAATGCTTATTTTAAGATCCCTTGTTGATCATATTTTTCTCTTCCCAACCATTTAGAATGCTTGTTTTATTCTTTGTATACTACTCGTAGTTGTGCCTTTAGTCATGTACTATTTAGAATGCTGGTAGTTGTGTCAATATTCTTTGTAGAATGCTTGTTTTATTCAAAAAACTTAATTAACACATGTTTGTTTACAAGTAAAGTTTGAAAAATGAATCCATCACAAGTGGAACCATCTACCCTGAAAGGAAAAAAAAGGTTAAAGCTACTTGAGTAAAATTAACCAAGCAGCTCCAAATTCATGAGTGTAAGCAATATTAGCATTACACATAAGGAAAAATCACTTCAGCAAAAAAATCTTGTCAAACGGCTTTAAAAAATCACTTCAAAAAAATCACTTTTTGCCAAACTCAACCAAACGCTACACAGCCACTTCTCCAAACCCAAATCAATTCTATATAAATCACTTCTTCAATAGCTAGGCCAAACGAGCCTATAGAGGGAAAGGATCAATGAGAAACAAACCAGATAATCGATGTACATTCAACAAAGTGATGTCCATACAATGGAAAAGTATCGAAGTCAATGAGTATTTAAACTAACTCTAGGTAAATAAATCTAGCATGTCTAACATATTCATCCTTCAGACAAACATAAATGTCTTTTACATCGTACATAGCATATACTCAATGATGACATGATGACCAAAGTAAATATTGTATACATGGCAAAAAGCTGGTAACATTCTTGATCCCTATTCCATTGTTTCATGCCCATCCTTGTTCTACCCATCTCTCTTTATCTGATAAATCTCATATCCTTGCCTTTTCTCCTATAGTTTCCCACTATAGTCTTAAAAATCTAAGAACCTAAGATGGATGAATCTATGAATGTTTGAATGGGCATGATTTGCTTATTTAGATTAGATAAAAGGATCATGCATTGATTTGTTTGTTTAGATTAGATAAAAACATCACATATTGCATGATGCAAAATGTTTCTGATCTACAAAAAATAGCCTTCCAACATCTAAAGTACTTGATTTATGATACCGAGCATAACCATAGCATGAACCCTATGTTAATAGTTCAATTTATGCCTTTCAGTATGCTACTGTCCGAAGTATTCAATCGACTGCTTCACAGATGCCAACCCATTTGAATTCAAAAATAGTTAAATAACGGACAGTGCTATTAGTTTATACCACAAATATAATCACCATATATATTAATGATCAATAATACAGCACAAACTTGCATTCACCTAATAGTAGTCCATGTCGCCTTGCAGCGTTATCTAAATGACAAGCTATCATTAAAAAATATTGAAATGAGAATAAAAACTACCCCTGAATTTATAACAGAAAAAGTGGAGCTTACTTATAGACTTGGTAACACCAATGGAATACTAGAATGAATACAAGCATCATTTTAAATTAAGAAAATAAAGAAGCATACTTCGAAGAAGGTGTGGCATAAGCATATCATGAAGCTTTTCAATTTGCTTATCTTGATTTATATCTGTGAATTCCTCCTTTAGGTGCTCTATGCTCCCAAACTAGAAAAGAAGAACAAAACATAAGAAAAACATATATGATTTTGATAAGCTACTAAATCTATCAAAATTGCAATATCAGATAATTGTTTGTACTACTTAAAGCTTGATTACAACATATCTCAAACAAGCAACTTAAATAAGTGCTTTCACTTGTAATGTTATCTTCAATTTGAATATTTTAAAAATAATGACATCCTGTGGGGATGCCACCAATTAGATTTATAAAGTTCTTTGCCTCTGGAATCCTACCAATCCTGCTAAAAACCTGTTAATATAACTAGCTAATATGAAAAAGATCACAAAGTTAATAGAACATATAACTCATCCATGAAATTCGAGAAACTGAACCTTTGGATGATAGTCTGTCTCTGAAGCGTGTTGAAAACAAAAGATTAAAGATTAAAGCTAACCTTGCACTTTTATAACTACAGGAAGAAAAAGGAACTTTGTGCATGCAAATTGAGGTTGTTATCCCACTATACGATGCCATCCAAGGTGCACCAATAAAAATAAGATGAGAAAGTTATCATGAGCTGCATAACTTACACTCTTATCTTCAAGGAAGTGCATAAGCATGAATAGCTCATCCAGGTTGTTCTGCAAAATTAAAAGTATATTCATCATAACCTTTATATAAAAATGAACATTATCTGTAAGGAATTATCCATCTTCAGAAGGATGGCAACAACAAGGAAGCTTACAAAACAAGCTGTCATTACAAAGCACTCTGGCTTCCAACAGACAACACATTATTAGGAAGGAGTACTAATACCAGAAAAGTTAATAAATCGTCACCCCCCATCATCTTATGCAAACTCTTTGAAATGTTAATTGCAAAGGGTAAAAGTGCAATGCACAATTCTAGTTGAAAACTTTAATTAGTCCGTATCTAGAAAGCATTTAGTGGTATTTAAGACGCAAAATGTGAAGTGCATTTGACATCACCTTTGTCACGCGTGTGGCTCGAGTTTTGCCCAGAAGTTATGGTTTTTTCTGTAATTTAATTCTAGGTTGTTTTTTAATAGGCATTCAATTTTGTTGCAAATTCAATTTTCCTATGACAACCAAGTATGCTGTGTAAACAAATGATATCAGGCTCCTTTTTACCCTCTACTAACATTTTGGAAACAAAACAGCAGTGGATGAAAGCAAAAGTAAACTAAATGTCGGTAGACTTTTTTCTTTTTTTCTCCGGTTTCAATACTCTCACAAGTTACTTATAAGCAGAGGGTAAGAAAAGAGACGGTGACAACTGCACCCAAAACTAGCTTGAAGTTTAATGTTCCAATCATCATCATAGGAGTCATACTGAGGAAGCTCTATTGAAGGATAGAGGAATCAAAAGTTACATCAATCTACAGAACTAGTAATTAAGTGGAAATCTAGGCATAAGGTACTCTTGCTAGACTTGTGAGGTGGAATAACTAATATGGCTAAGAATACTTACCTATTGGCTTGTTCTCAGCAGTTTAAAGTTTTATCCATTTCATGCAATAGGTAGTACTCAATTTGAATTCACTCCCACAAAGTACATGCTCTTAGTAAGAGCGGAACAACACTCGATTGTGTATATGAAGCAAGAAAATGTACGTTTCTTCAGACAATAAGTTAGCTCATGATAACAATGTTTCAGGTAATAACCTACAAAAAGAGCCCTTGACAAGAGAATACCCGGGTTTTATCCCCCCTCCCCCCCCCCCAAAAAAGTAATTGACCAATGCCACAAAGAGCACTGTCCTGTAGTATCAAGTATGTTAAAGTTAACAGCAAAATAATAGATACAATTTTTAATGACTGAACGAAACATCAATCTCAGTAATCAGAAGATATCAATAGTATCTGTGAATATTTCAATTTGTAGCCGGAATATTTCAATTTGTATCCATTCCATATTTATAGATTAGGAACATCACTGTAGGAAGCTAAAGCAACTAAAAATCTTCAAGAAATACATTGCATTAATCAATCAACTTTAATCATATATGTTTCTTTACAAAATAACAAATGCTAGAGAACAAAGATTAAAAAAATTAGGTAAATGTTCAAGAAACGAGGCGAGAACAGTTATAAACCTGTAGAGGCGTTCCAGTTAAAAGCACACGGTGGTTAGTAGAATAATCTTTCAATTGACTAAATAATTTAGAATCTTTATTTTTCAGCCTGTGACCCTCATCAACAATCTGTGTTCATACAGTAATGTCAGTAAAGATAACTAAAATGAGTGGAAGAACTTCAATGCTAATTAACTAGTAAGATAGAAGAAAATACCAGGCATTCCCACTGAATAGGCTTCAAAACTGCCGAGTCCATGTTAATCATCTCATATGAAGTTAAAAGAACGTCAAACTTTATTCTCGATTGTTTCTTCTGACTGCTTCCTTGAACATTTTTCTTTTTTTTAAATTTATGAGATTTTTCTTTGGGGAAGTAAAATTCGTATTTTCTAATAGCCTCACGAGCCTGGGCAGTTCCAAAATACATTACCTACCCCACACACAAAAAAAAAAAAAGGATTAAGATTTCACATGAAAAATTCAAACTGAGAATATTTTCTTAAGATTTCGAATGAATGATTCCGTTCATTAAAAAGTTGGAACTTCAACACGCACAACATTCATCTGAGGTGCCCATGTTGCAAACTCACGCTCCCAGTTGCGCAGCGTTGATAAAGGGGCCACTACCAAATGAGGAGTTATATTCTCTTCAAGGAGAGAAGCAAGAAAAGCAATACTTTGTATTGTTTTTCCTGCGAAAAAATGTCAGTACATCTCTAGGTTAGAAACCTCAAAAAATGATGACAAATAAAAAGAGATTTTGGTTGAAGAATAGATATCCTTACCTAGACCCATCTCATCTGCAAGGATAACCCGATTATCTTTTAACCATGAATAGCGCAGAAACTTCAATCCTTCAACCTGATAGGGATGTAATGACCCTTCAATAATCAAAAAGGCAAAATAAGCATTTGTGTTACAATACCTATACATAATTGGAAGACGAAAATGAGAAAAATCATATCAGGAAATAAACATACCGCCAGAGAGAAATTCAGGGCTCTGCTCATAGGATAGTGTATCGCGATTACCATTCTTACTCTTAATAGGAGGTTTTTTATGCCGTCTCGACTGAATCATGTTGAATCTTTCGATCTGAGATTGAAAGGCAGATATGTCTGACTCAACTTCCCAGGTACATTCATCATACGGAAGCTCTTTCCATTTCACAAGGTACTCACGCTCATCACCAGCTTTTCTGTTGGAAACTCTTCGTCATACTCAGAAACAACATAAGACACAGCAATGCATAATTATGCCTTTGAAACAAAGAAATCCAGCTATCTAACATCAGTGAAGGCCCGATGACGGTTAAATTGTCAGACACCGAATTATGATTCAAAGTGCGATCTAATATTGCCACTTGAAGAGTTTCTTTCTTTCAGCTGGAATTAAAGACAATGCACTTAAAGTGAAGGAAGAAAAAGAAGAAAAGAAAACAAGTGTCAACATGAAAAGGAACTTCTACACCAGATTACTTTTTATCTATGATATAACCTGGATAATATATTTTTTATGTTGATGTCCGTTATGCTACAAATCATTAATTAAGGGAGTAAATAGATGGGGTTCATACAGGCATCACTAGGGTCATATAGGCGTTCCATATGCACAAGGATTTAAGTGCCTGGGCACCTGGTTGCGCTGAGCATTTGCCGGCATGATAGAGCACAGAGTGTGCCGTGGCATGCCGAAGTTTGCCGTTCACAAAACAACCTATATGCCGAGCCGCCGACACACTATAGCATGAAACATTTTTTTTTTGGCACCAGTGTATTCTAATTGCTTATTATACGTCTAAGTTGAACATGAAAGAAGCCAAATGATGTTCTATTTACAAGATGATCCTTAATTTTTACAAATTTCTACAAAATACCTGCTAGCCAGTGTTAAATTGAATGTGACAAAACTGTTTCAGTATATATAGCAGTTCAAAAACAAAAATTTTGTCTACAAAATTATGTGGACAATTATAAACATGGTGAATATTAAATTTCTAGACCTGCTAGCAATAATTCTGTCAACGGTAGTCCATTCAGGTCGAATTGCAACCCAGTCATCGTCTGACTTATCCATGGAATCCATCTGCCTATGGAAATTGTTTAATCTAGTCTTTAATCGTGGATGAGCCTTGGAAGCTTTCAAGAACTCGTTCTCTGTAACCCTAAAAAAATGAGTGGCAACAAATGTGAGCATGCCAATTAGAAAGATAGAACATACGAATTTTACAAAGGCCGCTTGCATGTTATTTAGATTAAAGCAGAATCTTTGAGTCACAGAAAATAAGTAGGAAATAAATGGCTAGCTCGAGAGTTACCAAGTGCAGTGAAGGTATGAAAGTCCTTTCCACTTCACAAGATATTGCTTTACATAAGCTTGTTTTGAACCAGGCTGTGAAGAATCAATCCCATCCTTTACAACAGGGCGCATTTCACAATCTAATATCTTCTCAACTTCAGTCAGCGGGCTCACCTGAAAATTTCACACATGCAATATTACAAATATTAACTACAGTGATCTAAAAATCTGTGAAGGAGACAAGTTTCGCAAAAAAAACATACACATTCAGGGCAGCTCCATTTGTCATCAGGTGTTATTTTCAAACGCGGAACCAAGCATTTCCGGTGGAAAACATATGTACATGTTCCACAGGAAATTAGATTGTCATTTTTTTCTCCACAGAGTTGGCATGCATCTTCTTTCTGCAAATAACGAAAGCTCAAATTCAGAAAAATAAACAATATGCAAGAAATTTTAACATCAAGAACCACCATTTTACTCTAACCAATTTCAACTTTCAAGACATCTCAAAGCTAACCGCCAGCCATCAGAACCGAGTAAGTTTCTATTAAATTTATTTTCACATTTCTGAAGCGAAAAGATAGAAAACATGAAATGAAACAGGAGTAAGACAGAAGATCAGAACTTTGATTTCTGATGAATCCATCCTTAGGCAGGTTTCTTAACATCCAGTCAAGCCAACATATATTTTTCAATGGAAGTTCTGATGAAAATAGGCCCATTTCTCTCAGCCATTAGTTCCAAAGACCAACAGTCAGGCAGAACTTACAAAAAGGGGCTAAAAAAAAGAGTAACAACGAGCAATAAACTAAAAATCAAATATAAGAGCTTGAACTGACAATTTAAACACACAAAAACGCCAAGGTTTCAAATGTTAAAGAAGAAAATCCATTAAAGCCAAACAACAAATCTTACAAACAGAAATATAATATACTGTAAACCCACTGACTGATTTTGCAGGTCGAATAAAGAAAATCAAAGTCAAGCCATTACAGTAAGAGTGTAAGACTCACAATTGATTATCCCTCCTAACCTTGAGTTTTACTCAAAAAACTAGCCAGCAACTGACTATCCCTCCTATCTTTGAGTTGCAATAAAAAAAACCAGCCAGCCTTACTGTTGATATCACCAGAGTATTCATAGCCTCTGCTTCAAAAATGGGGCTATAACTCAGCATCTTTAAGCACATCTCATATGATTTGACATTTTTTTGGGTTTGTACTCAGAAAACAATTTAGCCTAAAATACGAATGTTTAAACTTAAAATGGACAATCATAATAACAAATCAAATGTATAGGAAGCACTATTTCGAGACTACGAGCCTTCAAGAAAATTGAAGAACATTTATCATTTAATGTATTTATTGCGCAAAGAAACAGTTCTTAAAGATTACTTGTGATTAGGGAAATCATCTAAAACGTTACAAAATTAATAAGAATAGACCAGCTCCAGTTCCTCGTATTCATTAACATCAGAAGTTTGGCACATGGCACATTCTTAAGACATTTTTTTCAAATAAGGAATATCATAAATTTTAGGTTTTCTCTCCACTTTTTTTTTTTTATGGTAGGCCATTCAGAATGCCCACTTGCATTGGTGGTTTTTGGTGACCTTCCAAAATTTCCAACAGAGAGAATGTCAAAGTTGCTTCCTGCTGGCCAAAGTAATTATCTTTTAACGAAGCACCAAAACTTTAGGTTAACAATTCAAAAGTTAAATGTTATATAGTTTATGTACCTAAACAATCTTATATAACGACACCCAAAACGCTTAAAGTTGCCAACGAGAAATGTTCTATGGTCTTTTCCATTAATTAGCCGGGACTACATTCTTTGTAGACATCTAATTCAAAATCAGGAAAAATGGCAAGTACTGTAATCTAACATTTTGAACGATCCTACATAAAATGTTCTATGATGCAGCTGGAATTTGAAGTTTTCTTGCAATTAATTCACATTTTTCTGACACTACCGAAACTGAAAATGGCTCAAACCTACACACACTAAAATAGTCCCAAGAAGTGGTGCCGCAAGATTGATGGTGAACTTACCCTCTCAATTCCCACAACTTTAAAGAACCAGCAAGGACCAAAGCAATAACCCAATTTGCATTAAAAACAACAAGAAAGAACCGATTTGTTCAAATTCTTAGGTTTCTTGCAATTAATTCACATATTTCTTACAACATTTAGAAACAAAAGAAGAAAATGGCTCAAATTCCACACACTAAATTACAGTCCCACGAAGAGGAAAGTAGATGTTCATCCTAATTTCGCAATTTCCCGCTACCGACATGTGAAAAATACCAATCGAGAACCAAAGCAACGAAACCTACTTATCATGAAAACAACAAGAAAAGCCGCGAAAGAACATCATACCGCATCATCCCTCACGATCTTCTCGGGGGGCTTCTCTTCCTGCTTCCGCTTCGACGTCGCGAGGGGAACGAAGAGATCGTCGTCCGAATCATCTATATTGTACCGCGGCTTATTCTCCGATCTCACCCGGAGCCGCTCCACGAGGCTACTCATCTTCGCTCACGCCTCCGAGCTCCCAATCCCGACCCAACCGCGAGCGCCGAAACCCTAGAATTCCGTCGCAAGAACTAGGGTTAGGGTTTCCCCCTCCCCTCCCCCTCTCTCCGCGAACCCAAACCCCTCCTCCCGCTTCCGACCACGCCGAAGAGAGAGAGAGAGAGAGAGAGAGAGAGAAGGGGGATCGGAGGAGGAGGAGCGGGGAATGAGGGGAGGTATTTATAGAGGGGAGGAGAGAGGCGGCGGAGATGGGAGGAGACGATCACCGCCGTTCATTTTGGCGGTGGGGCCCACAAGTGAGAGAATAAGGAGGGAGCGTGAATCAAAAACCTCGGCAGTGAGAGAGAGAGAGAGAGAGAGAGAGAGAGAAGACACCGCGAGTCCGCGACCCACCGGCGAGCTCAGAGCCTGATGAGAGACGTAGCTGTTAACTTCGACTGCATTATCATCAGCTTTATAACGGTCGGGATAGAGCTAGGGGTGGCAATCCGGCTCGCGAACAGCGAGCCGGCTCGTGTTACGCGAAATGAGCTCGTGATCGGCCGTCGTTTAAGAAACGAGCCCGAACACGAAATTTGAATTTCATTTAATAAACGAAATTAACACGAATGGGCCACGATAATAAATTTTAATACGTATATTTTAAATTTATATAATTTATTTAATTTATAATTTTATATATAAATAAATAATTATATAATATATATATATATTATTTGATTTTTAGCAAAAAAAAATAAAATATAAATATGAACTTAATTATAAAAAAACACATTTGTATATAAAATTTTAACTATTAAATTAAAGTCTAATAGATAAACTTTTATAAACTTATTTTTTTAATATATTTAATCTTTTTTTTTTTTATTGTTCGTTGTCGTCATGAGCAAATTTCATGCACGAGCCGAATTTTTCGGCTCCATATTTTAATGAGCCAGCTTGTGTTCGGCTCATTTAATAACGAGCCGAACATGAGCCGACCCCAACTCGTTCGTGTTCGGCTCGTTTACACTCCTAGATAGAGCACGCTACCCGCTCCGCGTATTTTATTTAAAATTTAGAATACACTACCCGCTTCGCGTGTTTTATTTAAAATTTAGAATTTAAAAATAAATTTGACTGAAAATATAAATCAATTAAGATTTGAATTTGAGCCTTGAATACCAACCATCAAATTTTTTTACCACTTGCTTTAGGAATGATTAATATATATATATTTTTTGGTTAAGATAACAATAAAGCTACATTAGCACATCCCTCTTCGCAGCTTACTTTGAGGAAGGGAGGAATAGTTTTGTTAATTTACCTTTTTTTAAGTTATGATATTAATTAGTTGCGGTGATGTTGTTGTTTTTTTTTTTTTTTTTTTTTTCGGCTTGAGCAGCTATTGTTGTTTTTACTGTATAAATTGCTATAAGAAAATAATGATTTTTTTTTCTTTGTTGTGTGAGGGACACCAACACATATTTCAATAATTTTTTTTTCTGTATATAGCGAGTTTTAAATTTTTAACTTAGAAATCCAAGAGAATGATATCAACCAACAAGAAGTGTACTGATCTTTTTACTACACAAATTACAATAATAAGACCATGTTTAGGAGTGCTGCAAAATCGAAAGTACTGAAAAGAAATAGAATATTTAAGCATTTTGTGTCAATTGTTTACAATATCATGTTTGAATGTCCTATTCACAATGGTACCGTTTGGTTCGGATATAAGTAAGAACTAGCTATTACAGGAATAAATATAAATATGAGGATAAGGAAAATAAAATTTGGATGAAAATTGAATTATTCTAAGAAAAATATTAGATAGTTTTATATAAAAAATGGAGGTGTCGGTGGGGATAACCGAGAACTACTATTCTCGGATAAAAAATTAGTGTTTGGATATAAAGAGGAGATATAAATTCCGGTATAAGTCTAAAATAAATTAATTTTATATTTGGATGAAAATAAAAAAAAATAGATAACATGAAATAATATTGAATAAGAAGAACAATAGGTATAAAGATGTCCATGGGTCGGTCGTCCGGATAATTGATATATTGTACCCATGCCCTAAAATGAAATGGTTAGGAAAAAATATATATACCCTACCCATTTAATTTCGGGTCGGATCCGGGTCTCGATACTTAAGTTACTAATATATACATCGGGTCTATTTGAGCGGGTCTGGATAGTAACTATCCATATACTATCCGTTCAAGACCGAGTACGGATCGGATCTAAATCGGGTACAGATACCCGTATGCATATTTTTTTTTTATAGATTTTATTAAATAGACTGTGGATAAAGATAATATAAGTTGTACTAATTACTAATATTATATATTAACATTCAAAAAAAGAAAAAAAAATAAAGAGAAATCAGAAAATTTACTAAATAGAATATTCATTAAAAAAACTAGATTATCGACTATGATTGAAGCAGAGATCCGAGAAATACTTGTGCCGCATCCGTAAAGAATTAATATTGTTGATGATAACGATGATAAAAATATTATTTCATAAAAAATGAAACAAAAAAAAATAAAGAATAAAAATACAAATAAAAAAATTAGAGAAAAGAAAGGAGTAAAAGAGCGGGTTTTAGTATTTTACCAGGATGAAAATATTTAGAGATCCCACATCTATAAATTCTATTAAAATTGATCCCTCAACTTTAAAATTCAAATCTTTTTTATTTATTGTCGGATATTTTATCGGGTCCGGATTTGAAAACTATTTCAAACCCTACTGATTTAAAAGTTGGGTTCGGATCGGATCCAAATCGGGTATAGATATAAAATATCCAGACACATACCCGAAACTTTAATAGGTAATTTTTTTTAGTCCGGTTCGGGTTCGGATAGGGTCCGGGTAGGGTCCGGATCGGGTATGGTATATCGGATATTTTGGACAGCTTTAAGTAGATAGTTATAAATAAAAAATAATTATATTGCCTCATATATTATATATTTTTAAATTTTAAATTTAAATACATAACTTTTAATTTTTATAAATTTAAAATTTAAATTTAAATTTTTTAATCTCAAATTTGAAAATTTAAAACTTTAAATTTAAATTTTAAGATTAAAATATGAATTTAAAATTTAAAATTTTTCGACATAATTTACCTAACGATCAAGAGGTCACAAATTTGATAATTTTTAACGGTGGGTATAGAATATTTGCTAGTTTAACGGTATAAAAGAATCGAAATTTGTTGAATTTTTGATAGAAAATTCTATTCACTACATAGATAAAGATCAATAACTCCGATCTTGAATTGAAAGATCCGATCATCTTTTTTAGGGCATCGTTCGATTTTGACCGTTCATTTTATGCCCGCTTGATAGACTTTATTATGATTTCGATAATTTACGAAATTTATTTTCTAAAAGTTTCAAATACTCTAGATCATATTTAACGGAGTGGATCGTCGATTCGGAAGCTTCATCATTAAAAACAACTTATGAGTACGAGGACTTCAATACTCATAATAGCATAGTAGCGATGGCCTAGATAATAGATTCTGATATGCAAGGAGGAAGAACATCAAAACGAAAAGGTATATTATTATATATATAAAATCCGGTTGCTATACTTTTATAAGTATGATCACATTTATACTGATAAATTATTTTTGATGATAGAGCTTCTGAATCGAAGATTCATACCGTTAAATATTATCTAAAGCATTTAAAACTTCTAAAAATCAAATTTCATAAATTTTCAATATTATTTACCCTACGATAAAAAAAATCACAAAATTGATAATTTTTAACGGCCGGTATGAAATACTTGCTAGTTTAACAGCATAAAAAAATTAGAATAAGTTGAATTTTTCATAAAAAATTCTATTCCACTACCTACATAAAAGGTCAATAACCCTATTTTAAATTGAAGGATCAGATCATTCATTTTTAGAATGTTGTTCGATTCTGACGGTTCATTTTATGTCTGCTTGATAGACTTTATTATAACTTTAAAAATTATAAAATTTATTGTTTAAAAACGTCAAATAATCTAGATCATATTTAACAGAGTGGATCATCGACTCGAAAATTTCATCATAAAAAACAACTTATGAATACGAATGACTCTATACGACTCTCTATACTCAAGAGTATAGTAACTCTACTCTCTCTCTCTCTCTCTCTCTCTCTCTCTATATATATATATATATATATATATATATATATATGGGTTTATTTACTATATACTTATTAAAAAGGCTTTTTTGTATTTAACCCCTAGCAAATTTTTATTTTAAAAATAATCCGGTCAAAATTAAATATACAAAAAAAATTCTGGGCCGACCACGCAGGCGCCACGTTAGCACAAGGCAGGCTGGGCCGAGGCCAATGTATTAATACGGTGAATATTTCATATTTATATCCTTTTCTTTCCCTTTTTAAAAATCCAAAGCCGAAAACCAAATTAAAACCCAAATCCGGATTCGAACCCGACGGATTTTAAAAATTCATATCCATATCCATATCGGACCAAAAACTCGAAACCCGAATTTGAACCCAACGGATTTTAAAAATCTATACCGTTGGATAAAGATCTAAAAAATAAAAATTATTAAATATTTTATATATTTTATAAATAAATAAAAATAAATTATATATATATATATAATTTATTCGAATTTGAGTTCGAATAATATTTCGGATATCCATACCAATTGACATTTCTTTTTCCTATTCCTCTTTTTAATATTTATATTGTAAAAAATACGTACAAAACACGGTGAACATTTGGTTCACCGTGTCTACCGCCTCCGGCCCCGCTCGCGTGGCGCTAACGTAACGCCCGCGTGGCATGCCCGGGATCATTTCTGCAAATTAAATTTTGATGGAACTACTTTTAAAATAAAAATTTGCCAGAAGGCTAAATGCAAAAAAAGCCCTTATTAAAATCATACCAAATTAAATAAGTCACCTTAAATTTTACATATACGTGTTTTCAAATTGAGAAATTAAAGTGCACTATAAAAAGCGCCTTGTTTGATTATTACAGTTGCATGTGTATTTTCACGTGCAAGTGCAACCACAAAAGTGAGTATTTGAGAAAGCTCAGAATCAGTGATGTCTCTAATTCAAGGCCAAGCTAAGAACAAAAAAGACATAAAGAACAAGTCCATGTCAATAGTGCACTTAATCCTATACATTTCATTGACCCATTTGATCATGGATTGTGAATGAACCAAAGATTTTACTGAACTCTAATGGGCATGATCTGTACAGCACAATGCATCTGAATCACAATCACGAAAACAAAATGTAATCCCAAATTTACCATGGAGTATGTGTAAAAATGTCATCTTAATCCTGTACAGCAAAGTTTGTTTGAACTGTTACTTATCCCATGTTAGAAGACACAAGGAAGAAGCATAACAAGCAATACGCACGAAGAATGCAATTAAGCTTACACAGAATCCAGATCCTCAAATCCTAACCAAGAGAAAGTCAATTTACAGCAAACTAAAGATGACAATAACAGTAGAAAATGAATACCTACTTGAATCTCGCTTTCGAATTGTTGTCACCTCATTCCACATAGTTTAAATGAATACGACATGTATAAATAAAACACACAAACTTCTAATTCTATATTCTATGTTTCCTAGCAATTGAATCATCCATCTGAAATTTGTCCAGTAAAACTTCTTCTAAATCTGAGAAGTATATATCAAAATTCTTGCCAAATTGCTATAGCTCTCTATATACTCCAATCATAGAGAACTATAAAACTAGGGTATGAAAGATACTCCCACTTATGTAGTTCTTATCCATCGAAAGTTGTTCTTTCATCATTCTGAAGAGGCAAGTAAAAGCTAGATTGGACTTCAGTAGTATACTTCATGATTTTCTTTTTAAACTTTACTACACTTTGGTCTTATTTTTGTCGCTATAACTACTGCTCTGGTCATATTTTCGCCGATATAACTACTACAGTTAAAATTAGAAAGAAGAACTTTGATGTATATCTAATATCTGATTTTTCCCTTTGTTCAAAATTTAGCACTTTGTTACCTAGGGTTGCTACTCTGAAAATTTGTCATTGAAATTAAGCATGTGAGAAACACACAGTACATTTAAAAATAGAAAATGAAGAAGCCCAATACAGCAAGACAAATGGATTGTTATTTACAGTATTTCTAACAAGACAAATTATTATGACGTTCACAATTTACTCGAAATTCAATGGCAAGTTCGAGGACCAAATGGAAGTTAGGAATATCAATTTCATAGCTCTATGTTAAGGACTGAACTACTAGAGAGTAAAGCAAATGTCGGAATGCAAAAGGGGTATCTGTTTACGAGTGCAACACTGTGCCACCCCCAGTATTTAGAATAATCCTATATATGAGATAAAATAGAGCTAAATCTCTTAACCCGTCGGCTATAGCATTTGGACAGTGATTATGCTCAAGAGATTAAGAGAGTTACGCGTGCTAAAACTAGAATACTTCTAGAATGCGTGACCACCTAGGATGCGGGGCATCACAAACACCATCATTTCATTACCATTTAGGTAGATTTATGAGGATAGTGATTTCCACCAACATGCATTTACCAAAGTTCTCATAATAATTCGAATAAGAGACATCCTAACATGATAAAAGTACATCAGATCAGTAGGCTATTATATGAATTCCACCTATTCTACTCGCTTAATCAAATGTGACGGGAACATCATGTACAAACTTGATCACATTTAGTACTATACAGACACATTTTTCTCCTTCAAATGAGACTACAATAATTCTAAGAATCCAATTTTGTAAATCTAAGCTACCAAAAACAATCAGCATGCGCCATGATGTAAAATTCTAAAGAACAACAACTTATAAGTCTATCCACAGAATTTAATTTACCTGAGAAAAATCCCTAAACTGCCGTCAAATATACTAAATAGTGCTCATTGAAGATAAGATGAGAGTAAAAAAGAATCATTTTTCCAGTCATCATAATTAAATTCTGAACATGCAGCAAAATCAAATAAGATATACACCACCTCCGAAACAAACAGCAGTGGATGAAGAGCCTCTCAAAGGAGGGGAAGCATATTACTGTTTAAGCTTTGTTACGATTACCCCGAGTACTAGAACGATCCGGATATGTTAGGATTATTTGTTAAATCTAACAATTGGTATCAAAACTACAATCCGGAGAGGAAGATCCCAACAGAGTTTCATACCGTCCTAGAGATCGCAAAGGACCAAAGTATGGTATGGTTGATTTAACAATCAATGTTAAATCAACTTCAGAAGCATGGTAAGGTAACTGGAAACACATCACCAATCAAGCAGCAGATCGCGCACAAGAAGGTATCAACCAACACAATTCACCAAACCAATTTCTTTCTTTCTTTTTTTTATTATGATTATTATGATATGATGATGATGATGATGATGATTATTATTATTCTTATTCAATGAGCGGTGGTATCGAGTCCGTTCTCGACACCGAGGCCGTACAAGACGCCGGCGTATCTCTCGATGGAGCCGCTAAAGAAGGACTCCCTGAGCTTCCTGAAGGTGCAGGAAGTGAGGAGGCTGTCGGAGCCGGCCTGGTGGCAGACTCCGACGCGCTCGACGTCGAGCAGCTCGGCGAGCTTGTTGAGGCCTCCGTGGAGGCTGTTACAGAACTTCATGAGGTGTTTGATGTCGTATACCGTGGGGAAGTAGATCCGGATGAGGTCGAAGAAGCCGGCCTGCGTCTCCGGGAGCTTGCGGCAGGTGAGGAGCTTGAGGAGGTAGCCGAAGTCGTAGCCGCTGTGGAAGGTGACCCAGCGGACGGCGTCGTCGAGGACGACGCCGGAGGACATGAGCAGCTCGGCGAAGCGGCGGGCGTCGACGCCGTCGGCGGCGTTGCGGGCGAGGTCGATGCCGCTGTGGCGGAGGAGGTCGATGGAGTCGGCGGCGAAGGCGTCGCGGCGCGCGTCGAACTCGCGGAAGTTGAACTGCCACACGCAGCCGCGCCGCCGCCGCCCCCGCCCCGGGCCGGCGCCGCAGGCGGGGAGGTTGCCGAGCTCGTCGGAGAAGGTGAGACCGAGCTGGATCAGCTTCAGGGTGTCGACGTTCGCCTTGAGCGTGGCGTAGTTGAACTCGGAGCTCGAGCGGAAGGTGCCGAGGGGCCGGATCACCACCCCGGGGAACTCCGTGTCCATCGCCACGTACGGGAACTCGTCGACGATCTCGCGGATCAGCGCGAACTCCGCCTCCAGGTTCCCGCGCCACACCTCGCGGATCTCCACGCTCTCCTTCTTCGGCACGATCGACGACATCGCCGATCGAAACCCTAGCAGCGGATCTCCGATCTAAACCCTAGCAACCAAATCGGGGACGACGACGATGGATCGGGAGAGGGGGGGACGGATTAGGGTTTGGGAGTCCACGGAGCCGGGGTGGGGTGCTAAGCTCCCATGGTGGCGGAGAAGGGGCGAGGGAGAGGTCCGGGAAAGGAGAACGAGAGAACAGGAGATGGATACTGTGGGTACAGTGATCCGCCGGAGTCGGTTATGCCCGAACCTTGCCGCACACGTGTCGCCCGATTAGATGGGGTCGTGGAGGATATTTCGAGGGGGCAGTTATGCTGTTCCATTTGGATAACGTCTATGTCGCGCGTGAGTGGGCCTTGGGCCGGGCCTCAAAATCTAAGCCCAAAATACTTTTGGGTTTATTTGGAATTATGTAATAACCCGGCTCGTGCTCGGCCCAAAGCCCAAATTTATGTGTTCATTTGCGCCCTTGCTCGCTCGTCCTGTCCAAAATATTACCATTCAAGTCCAAAATGTTTAAACTCAGTTATTAATTAATATAAAAAATTTTAGTTCAAATATTTTCAATTATAAGTTTTTTTTTTTTTTCATTGGATGTTGAACTATTGGGTTACAGTAGTTGTATCAATTATACTATCTTGTATAATACATTTATGTAATATGAGTTGAACCGGAATACTATCGGTAGCAAACGGGATAGCTCCTTTGCCGCCGATTTGTTTCGTTGATTGAGTCTTCAAATCGACGATCTGCAATGTTGAACATTATCTTTACCACTTGAAGTATTTAGAAATCAAATTTTATTTTTTTTTCGATATTGTTCTCTTGTTCATCAAGTGGACGGAAAAATAAATGACTGAAAATGAATATACTTTAAAAAGTGATGATATGAATTTTGTAATTAAGATCGAGAGTATTGATTTTTTTCTAAATAGTTTAAAAAAATTTCTAGCGAAAATTCAATTTATTTGGATAGATTTATACTGTTAAACGAAAAACACCTCATATTTATCATTCAAATTATAGATTTTGAAACCCTTTGATCATTAGGTCAATAATATCGAAAAAATTTGAAATTTGATTTTTAAATACTTCAAGTGGTATAAATTATGTTCAACGGTGCCGATCATCGATTTAAAGGCTTTATCATCGAAAATAAATAGGTGGCAACAGAATCCGTTTATTACCAATAGCATTTCATCTCAACTCTATGTAATATATCTGTATAAAATATCTCTATGATAATTTATAAATGTAGTTTCATTATTAGAAGTGAGTTGGGTAATTGTTCAATGGGTTACTAGAGTTTGAAATTGGATTATATATGACAAACTATTTGTGGACTCCAAACATAGGAAGTTGCCCATTAGATTAAGATGTTCACTCTAAAAATATCACATCTACTTATCAAAAAACCAGAAGTCACCGACCGTCCCTAGAGCAAGTGACAAAGAGCTTGATGGTTGGTACCCGTAATTCAAATTCGAATCCTAATTGATTCACAATTTTAACTAAGTTTATTTCTAAATGAAATAAATAAAGCGGGTAGCGTGCTATCTATCTCTCAACAACAAAAAAAAAAAACTCACACCAGAAGTCTATATAAATAATAGGGATAATATCTAATAACTTTCAAAATTTTAAAAATGTCTAATATATTCAAATCCTGCTTTTCTAGAAATTTGTGTCAGTGTGTCTTTGACCTTTTTTTTTTTAAAAAAAAGGTTAAAATTTTGAAGTGTGGTCCATTTTGATTCTACCACCTTCAACCATTATGAGTTATTGCATAAAGCACCCTAAATAATTAAAATTTTAATTAGCTAATTAAATATAAATAATAAAGTAATTACTCAAATAGTTAGTTAAATATTTATTATAGTAACAAATCAAGTGATTAAGTATTTATTACCTAGTTAATTAATAAAAAAACTAATTTTAATATATTAATTGGTAATATTTTATTTCATAATTAATAATAATTTTAATATATTAATTGGTAATATTTTATTTCATAATTAATTAGTATATAAATATAAGATGAGAAAAAATTTCACTCTTTTAATCCGTTATCATAGATTATCCTTGAATAATCCGTTAAAAGAGAAGAATAAAATTTTTTTATTTAAAAATAAGCAGTGAAGTAAGACCTTTATTTTTTTTTATTCGTTCTTTTATTCCAGCTATATTTGGTTCGAGATATAAGTAAAAATTACTTATTTCAGAAATAGATACAAATTCAGATATAACTAGTATCTAGTACAATTTTGCGTTTGGATAGGAAAAAAGATAAATAATATTTGGATGGTTAAATTGTACAAAAGAAATAAGATTTATAATTTTAAATTAAAAATATTTTATCCGATTAATTAACATCAAAATATTAATTAAAAATAATTTAATAAATTAATAAATTTATTAGCTATGAATATTGTATAAGATAATAAAAATATATTAATTAATTAAATAAATATAAAAAATAATTTAATTTTTTAATTAGTTAGTAAATTATTTTAATTAGATAACTTGTAAAAAAAATAATGGTTGATCAATATAAATATTAATTTATGGATAATAAACACATTAAAATATTAATAAATAATTAGCTAATTACTTAGAAATAAATAAATAAATTATTTATTTACTATTTTAAGCAATTGGATAATGATTTAAATATATTAATTAAATTAAGTAATAATTTAATATTATAATTATAATTAAATTTAAAATTTTAATTAATGTTGTTCACACTTAGGAATAGGGATGCAAGTGGGGCGGATCTGTGGGCAGGAGTCCCGCCCCGCCTTCCGCCCCGACTAGCAAAATCCCGCCCGCCTCCCGCCCCGAATTCGTAACGGGTTAAAAAATACATCCTATAATCCGCCCCGTCTTATAACCCGACTCCCGCCGGCGCTCGAATCCGCCACGGCAACTAATATTTTTTATAAAATTAAAATATTATTAATATTTTATAAAATATAAATGAATAATTTTTAATAATATTATTATATATATAATAATTTCACAATATCAATTATAAAAATAAAAAAAAATCTATCAAAACTCAAAACAAAATTCAGAAGTTTCAAATATATTATAAATGAGAATACTAACTTATTTGTATTTTGAATTTTTTTATAAATATATTATTTTTTCGAAATATTTTTTAAAAATATAAATAATTTTCGGGGCAGATTCGGGGCAGGTCAAAATTTCTCCCATTTTCTATCCCGAATCCATCTCAGATCGTAAATTTTATCTCGTTTCCTGTTTCGAATTTGTTTATTTTTTCTCATTTACTGCCCCCGTCAGGGCGGATCCGGGGCGGGAGCTCCACCAACTCGGATCCGTTTGCATCCCTACTTAGGAACAAGTTTGTTTCAGAAAAAAAAAAATCAATAATTTCAATTTTATATCATATTATTATACCAGCTTATTTTCAGAATCGACTCGAATACCAAAAATTATGTCCGAAAATAAATGGGAAACAAGAATTTATTTTCTTTGTTTCTGAACCAAATGCTGCTGAACTGAACAGTGCTTCAATAAAAATAATTGGAGAAAACTTTAAAAACCTCCGATTAGTATCGCACTTTCTCACTTTAATACTATGTGGTTTTAAAGTGTCTCAATTTGTTCTTTATGATTTCGTTTTTCTTTTTTTATTATCAATTTTATTATTATTATTTTTAAATCAGTGACAAATTTAAAATAAAGAGTACAAAAGTGAATATTCGATAAATCTAGATAAAAATCTAAAATTTTTGTATATAATAATTTAATAAAATATTAACAAAAAGTATATCGAAAAAATAAAAATAAAATCACATGAAAATAATTTGATACACTTTAAACTATATAATACTTAGTGAGAAATTACGAAACCACGTGGATTTTTATTATTAAAGATTTTCAAAAAATTGATAGATCTAATCTCGAGATTCACATAAAAAGTCAACATCGGTTGACTATTCCGAAGAGAGGGACAAGCGTCCAGCTCACTCAGCACTGTAGCAAACAAGTAGTAGCACCGACACTGATTTATGTACACAAATAACTATAAAAAAATTATGCGGTAAAATACAATTTTAGCTGCTTGATTGATCCCACGCTACACCAGCAACATAATTCAAATCACGTAAATCACATTCCACAAACTCACAAATGAAGTATGTTGTCTTAAAAATATTAACATCCTGATTTGTGACGAAAAGTTGTGTTGTATTGAGTTACGTTCGGAATGATCTGAGACTGAATTTGACTGAGTCATCTTTTTAAAAATAGTGTGAGATTATTTGAACTAATAAATCACAATAGAGACCTATGTGCATTATATCTGTATGTTTTAATTGACTTGTTTGTGTATTTTTAATAGCTCAGGCTTCTAGAATAGTTAATAGTTAACGGTAACGATTCGAAAAGTGGTGTTAGAATTAAAGGTCATGGATTAGATTTTTTCATGCTGTGAATTTGAGTCCAAGCATTCTGACGTATGGCGGGAGAATAGATTGGACCAAGTCATGTTCCAAATAGCGCGAGGTTGATTGAACTAAATCACAATTGAGATATGTGGCAGCTATATTTATGCGTTTAACTTAACTGTGGTTAGCGTCAATGATTCGATAATACTTTTTAAAAATATAAACTTAGTGTTTTTTAAAATTTAAGAGTTTATTGTACCATTGGTCGCAACTTTATTCTCTTTTTATTTGCGATCCCCAACTTTTTCAAATTAATATTTAGTCTTCAATAAATACTTATTTTAATAAGGATAAACTTTAAATACCCCTTGTGGTTTCACACTTTCTCACTTTCGTACTCTGTTATTTAAAGTGTATCAAGTTAGCCCCTATGTTTTCGCACTTTCTCATTTTAGTACCATGTGGTTTAAAGTGTATTAAGTTAGTATCTTTTGATTTTATTTTTCCCTTTTTATTATTCATTTCACTTATTAGTTTCGTTAAATCGGTGACAAAGTTAAAACTAAAGGGTACTAAAGTGAATATTCGATAAACCTAGATAGAATATATGAAGTTTTTTATATATAATTTAACGAATTAATAACGGAGAAAAAAAAATTAGTGACAAAATTAAAACTAAGGAATACTAAACTAAATATTCGATAATCTTAGGTAGGATATCTGAAATTTTTTATATATAATTTAAGGAAATATTAAAAAAGGAGTTGACAAAAAAAAAAAAAAAAAACGAAACCATAGAGTACTAAATTGATGCACTTTAAACAACAAGGTACCAAAGTGCGAAACCATATGGTACTAAATTGATACACTGTAAACCATATGATACTAAAAGTAAAACAGCATGAAATTATTATGGTGGTATTTGAAGTTTTACCTTTTAATAAAAACTACTACATTAGTATTAACCAATATTTACCACATTAATCCCCCGAAAACGCCAAATTTTGGGACAAAAATTTTATGGACATAATTTGGGGACTATGTGGATCGGCGCCACATGGCCGATCTGACGGTCATAGATGAAAAGTGAAAAAAATCCTGTATTTTAAAATAGAGAAAAAATAACTAAAAAACTTGACTGTCGGATCGGACACGTGGCGTCAATCTACATAATTCCGAAACTAATTTAATTTAGAGACTACGCCCCTAAAATTTTTGTCCCAGATTTTCACTCTTTGTGGAAACTCGAAAGTGATTCCATTGAAATTAATAATAAAGATTTGTGACATGATTGTATGAAAAAAGGACTAAATAAAAAATATTAAAAACTTAAGGACCAACGTGTAATTAATCATCAATTTAACACCTTAACCTCGGGCCCCACCCACTCCACCACGCTTGATCCCATACCTATTCTCACAAAAGAAAAAAAAAAGAAAAAAAAAAAGTCCCCATACTATCCGGTTCCCCATTTCCCCGTCCATCGCACGGTCCGCATAATAATAACTCTGCTCCCCCTCGTGTCCGTACAATATAGTCATAATTTTTTATTATAAAAATTAATTGCTTACGCCTAGTTTGTAATTATTATTAATTTTTATTCTTATTAGCGCCGTTTGATTCCAAAATAAGAAGAGGAATAATTCTTTATTCTCCTCTTTATTTTTAATAATTTTATTTGGTATCGAAAAATAGTATTACTTAAATTTTTAAAATAAGTTGGTATAATTCGGTATAAAACTAAAATTACTGTTTACTATTTTATCTGAAACAAATTTATTAATGTAACGAAATTTAATAACACATATTAATAATAATATCACTTCGTCGATCAACGTACTTATCAAAAATAATCACTCGAAGATCATATGTGAAACTCGTCTCCGTCATCAGACGCAGACTAAAGACTAATACGCGTATCAAATTTGGTGAACCTACTCGATACCAAATGTAATGATCCAGCCCACTAACAATAATAACTCATTGGGCCCAACCACCGGCCCAAAATGCTTAAGCCCAGTTATTATTACCAGTGTTCAAGTCTTATATAAACCCAATGAGAAACCTATTTCCATCCGATGTGGAACTATTAGGGTGTCACAGAGAACAAGATTAAGGCTTAGTTTATATTAATCACTTTTATCCCTGCAAATAGGGTTGTCAACACGCCAAACATGAGTGAGATATAGTTGATTTATATTCGCTTGTTTATTAAACAAGCCATACACTAATTGACTTGTGAAAATATTGAATTGAAAAATCTAACTCGTGTTTGACTTGTTTATTAACGAGTTGATTTCGCGTAAGCTTGCGAACAACAAATTAGATTACCGATTTTTTATTATTATTATAATAATATGAGTTTAAAAAAAATTTAAAAATTAAAATCTTAATCTAATAATTAAATTTATAAAATATAAATCTCTTACATTCAGATTGGAATAAAAATTTAAAAAGTAAAAATAAATATATATTCGAGCTACATCGAGTCGAACATAAGCGAGTTGGTTCCATCTTGTATTTGATTTATTAAAACTTTGAGTCGAAAAATTTTACTCGTATTCGAATCGTTAATACGAAGAGTATTTAGTGGCATTGTTGTAAATCGAGCCAAATCCATGACCTAACTTGTACTTTCTAAGTCAGCCTTTTTCTCTATTAATTAAGCGAAAAAGTCAGATTATCTCTGACTACTTTAACTATTTAATAACACACTTTTAATCCTCAATAATAATACTCGAAATGCGAGCCTAATTATAAAAAAATATTTCTCAAACGCTTTAATTGCATCATTAGCACAAGTTTAAATTTAATATTGGTAAACATGCACCGAGACCCCTAATCTATAGGACGTTAGAATATCGCATCTCAACATTTTTCTTTTTTTTTTTGTTGGATTGATATATATACTCTCCCTTAATTTTGAATTTTCTGCAAATAAATAAATTTTATCAGCTAAATGAAAGATTTTAGTAAATTCATAGGTTGTTTTTTTTTTTTGAAAATTTAAGAACAATGATCATAAAAATCAGATTAATTAAAAATAAATAATTATTAAAATATTTAATTAATTATAGAATATTTAACCTTATAATAAGAAGGGAGATGTACAACTATGCTAGGAAAAAATGGATAATTATCTTTTACGTTTTATGTTCAGATTTTTTAATCCTATAAATTATTTTAATTAAATTTTTTTTTTTTATCAAATTAAATTATTACTTCAACACGAGAACCTGGCATTTTGTTGAAATAATTTGTCACTAAAATTGGTAGTTAAAAAAAAAAAAAATAGTATATGTACTGGGCTGTAAAGGATAGAGTGTTGAGGGACTAAAGTGAAATGTTGAGTGCAATTAATAACGCACTCAAAAACCGACAGGGCGCGGGAGCCATCGTGTCGCCCGTCCCGTAAGGACGAGCTCAGAGGAGAGAGAGAGTGAGAGGAGAGAGAGAGGAGAGAGAGAGAGAGAGCGCACCTCGAGAATGGCGCCGCGTTATATATAGATGCTGGAGAGAGAAGTAAAAGCTGCGTTTGAGAGGTGCCGAGTGTTCTACGTCCGTGGCTTCTCCTCCAAGCCAGTGTCGCATCCTCGCCTTTTGTCCTCCTCCGAAGAAGACGACGACGATGATGTGACGTAGTGATCGACAGAGGGGGAGCAGCTTCTTGCGTTGTTGGGGAGCGGCAATGGCGAAGTGCGATCGCGGCGACGCGGGGTTCCGACTATGGCTGCCGCTCTTCTCCGCGGCGTCCCTCCGCCGCAGGCTCCTCGAGGCGCTCATGTGCGGCGGCGGCGTCTCTCGCCCACGCCGCAGCAGGGGCGGCGACCGCGGCTGCGCCGCCGCGGCGGCGGTGGCGGCGTTCTCGTCGCCGAAGCCGCGGCCGAGGTCCGATCGGCTCGCGGAGCTCCTCAGGGCGGAGGCGTCGGAGTCGGGCTCCGACGAGGCGGCTGAGACGACGGCGACGGCGGCGGCGGCGGAAGAGGAGGCGCGGCGCAAGGTCGAGGCTCTGGAGAGGCTCCAGCGCGTGGTGCGGCGGCTCCACGTCGACGGCGACGGCGGAGATCGGCGGCGCGAGGCGGCGGAGGAGGTGCGGCGGCTCGCGAAGGACGACGCCGAGGCGCGGGAGACGCTGGCGATGCTCGGCGCGATCCCGCCCCTGATCGGGATGCTGGACGGCGACGATCTCGAGCTCCGGATCGCGGCGCTCTACGCGCTCCTCAACCTCGGGATCGGCCACGACATGTGAGCCCTAACCCCTAACCTTCTCTCGTGCCCTCAGATCGATCCAAACGACATTTCTTAGGGTTTCGGTCGATCCACATTTTGGTTCAGGAACAAGGCGGCGATCGTGAAGGCCGGCGCCGTGCACAAGATGCTGGGGATGATCGGATCCCCGGAGGACGAGGCCTCCCCTTCCCCTTCCCCTTCCGTTTCCGAGGCGATCGTCGCGAACTTCCTCAGCCTGAGCGCCCTCGACTCGAACAAGCCGATCAGCGGCTCCTCCGGCGCGATCCCCTTCCTGGTGCGCGCCTTCCGAAACCCTAACCCTAACCCTAACCCTAACCCTAACCCTACCCCCGACCCGAGCGGCTCCGACGCGCTCCGCGCGCTCTTCAACCTCTCGCTCGCGGCGTCGAACGCGCCGCGGCTGGTGGACGCGGGGCTCGTCCCGGCGCTGCTCGCGGCCGCGGGCGACGCGGACGCGGACGCCGGCGCGGGCGATCGCGCCCTGGGGACGCTCGCGAACCTGGTGGCGGCGGCGCCGGAGGGTCGGCGCTCGGTGGGGCGGAGCGCGGCGGAGGCGTTCCCGATCCTGGTGGACGCGCTGGGTTGGTGCGACGCGCCCAGGTGCCAGGAGAAGGCGGCGTACGTCCTCATGGTGATGGCACACAAGGGCCGCGTCGGCGACCGCGCCGCCATGGCCGACGCCGGGGTCGTCTCCGCCCTCCTCGAGCTCACGCTCCTCGGGACCGCGCTCGCCCAGAAGCGGGCGTCGCGGACGCTCGAGATTCTCCGCGTGGACAAGGGGAAGGAGGTGTCGGGCTCGTCGGCGGTGTCGGCGCCATTGGCGAGGGAGGAGGAGGAGGAGGAGAAGAAGAGGGGGAGGTGGAGGAAGAGGAGGTGGAGATGGGGATGAGCGAGGAGAAGCGCGCGGTGAAGCAGTTGGTGCAGCAGAGCTTGCAGAGCAACATGAGGAGGATCGTGAAGCGGGCGAATTTGCCGCAGGAGCTCACCGCCTCCTCCACCTCCAAGAGCTTGCCCTTCTAATCCCCAAACCCACAAACACCGCAAATTAAGGTGAACAATCAATCTCTAGTAACTCCTGTTATTATTAGCTAGAAATGGTTCTTCTTTCTTTCTTTCTTTCTTTCTTTTATTTTAAGATAAAACTATATAAAATTTAGCCCAACTATAGCCTTATTATAGCTTATTTTGAATCGAGTATTTAGTTTTTTTAAAATATTTTTTTTACATGTTTAATATAATTTTCATAATTATAAATTTATTAAGTAAATAATTAATTTTAAATTGAAGTTAAAATATTTTTAACTGATTCTGGTAAAATAAATTGAAAACCTGAATAAAAGAATATAAAAGTTTAAAATAGTGAATAATCCACTCAACATGAACTATAGTGCAAACAGTGACAAATGAATCGAACAAGTTATATATATATATATATATATATATATATATATATATATATATATATATATAGAGTTGAACTAGAATACTATCGGTAGTAAAGCGGTCGTTTTACTACCGATTTATTTTTCGATGATAGAGCTTCCAAATTGATGATCGGTCCGTTAAATATGATCTAAACTATTTAAACTACCTAGAAATCAAATTTCACGCACTTTCGATATTGTTCTTTTATCCATCAAGTGGACATAAAAATGAACGGCTGAAAATGAATACTCTTTAAAAAATGATAATAGGAGTCTTGTAATCAAGATCAAGAGTATAGATCTTGTTTTAAATAGTTTAAAGAATTTTCTAACAAAAATTCAATTGATTTGGATATCTTTACGCCGTTAAACGAGAAAACGCCTCTTATCGACCATTAAAATTATAAATTTTGAAACCGTTTGATCATTAGGCAAATGAAGTCGAAAAGATTTGAAATTTGATTTCTAAACACTTCAAATGATATAGATCATGTTCAACGGAGTCGATCGTCAATTTGGAAGCTCTATCATCGAAAACAAATCGGTAGTAAAACGACCGCTTTACTACCGATATTCTAGTTCAACTCTATATATATATATATATATATATATATATATATATATATATATATATATATATATATTTATTTATTTATTTATTTTTATTTTTATTTTCCAAGGGTTAAAATCCTGCAAGATCAATTTTTATGGTGAGACATTTTTTTTCGGACTTTTTTATAAACTAATCTTTTAAAATTTAAAAATTTGTGAAATAATTCTCTCAAAATTATATTTGTAAAATTAAATTTTATAATTTTTCGATATTATTTGATTAGGTTGTTAAGTGATTAAAAGGTATCAAAATTGACAATGTTAATGGTAGATGCGATGCGTTTGTGAATTTAACGAAATAAAACAATTCAAATCTGATGAAATTTTTATAGAATTTTTTTTACTATTTAGAGTAAGATCAAGACATCTAATCTTAAATTCAAGTATTTTATTATTATTTTTTATAAAATTTTTATTTTCAAATTAGTTTATTTTTGCGCTACTTGTTTGATAGGTAGGTAAATGATGCTGAAAAATTATGAAATGTAGTTTCCAAATGCTTTTAATTTTGTAGATTAAATTTAACGGAGCCGATCGTCGATTTGGAGGCCGCATTATTGAAAACAATTTGGTAGCACGGAGACCTCCATGTTACTGATAGTATACCGGCTTAGCTATATATATATATATATATTAAAAAATATTATAAGAAAGATTTGAATCTTCAATCTTTCGTCCGATATGAGTAATAAGAGAAATACTAGATTTACACTGGTCACTGGTTTTTAGTTATGCTTTCGAAATTGAATTATAAACCTAACGGTCAACAACTAGAGATACTAGGATTTACACTGGTCACTGGTTTCGTCCGATATTAATTATTTTTAGTTTGATTATCTCTTGTACCTAATTTAAAAGCCTTTGAAATTGAATAGTACATACATTAAATTTGCCTGTTCCTAATAATGTTCCAGATTTCATTAATTAATAATAATTATTATTCAATAAGGCTCCGCGTGGTTTAGGTATAAATAAAAACTATTTATTTCAGGAATAAATACAAATTGAGTTATAAGTAGGAATTAAGACTAATCTGGAAATAGAATATTGGTATTTGGATAATTAAATTGGAACAAGAGAAATAAGAGTTACAAATTTAAACTAAAAATAGTTTATCTAATTAATTAACATCAAAATATTAATTAAAAATAATTTAATAAATTAATAAATTTATTAGATATAAGTATTATAATAATTTAATAATTTTTATAAATATGAATATTAGTTAATTAATTAGTTAATTATAGAAATAACTTAGCTTTTTAGTTAGTTAGTAAATTATTTTATTTAGTTAATTAGTTAAAAATTAAATAAATTAATCAAAATATTAATAGTTGATCAATGTATATATCGGTTATTGAATAAATTGATTAAAATATTACTTTTTAATTAGTTAATTAATGATAAATAATAAATTAATTAATTACTTTACTTTTTAAGCAATAGGTAATGATTTAAATACATTACTTAGATTAATTAATAATTTAATATCATAATTAAAATTAAGGTTAGATTTTAATTAATTTTGTTTTCATTTGGAAACAAGTTTATTTCAGGAGTGAGGGTGGAACAGCTATTCTAAAATTATATCAGTTTAATCCAGAAGTAGAAGAACTACTCTTTTCGAATATCAATAATATCTTTTGAAAACAAAGGGCTTATTCTCCTTCTTTTTTTCTTTTTTTTTTTTCCAAAACAGGCCCTTTAAAAGTTATTACTTTATATGAAATGTTAAATTAATTTTGAAATTTAACTTTAGTAAATATAAAAATTGATAAAAATTGAGTATTGGTAACAGAGATGTCGAGAAGATACTATAGTTCCAATTTTGACAAGTGCATAACTAGTCCAATATCAAGTTGGCGCTCTTCTAAAGAAGTCAATAAAAATTTATTTTTTAAAGGGCATAATAGAAAAGCAGTAATTTCCTATCAAAACTATATAACAGTTAACATCAGCTACATAATTTCACGTCGGTCAATCAAAATTATAGCCCTTTAAAAAAAAAAAAAAAGAGAAAAGTTGGAGGTCAAAATTCACACAACCTTTTTTTTTTTTTTTTTCTTTTTTTTTTTTGAGAGAGATAGGTAGCATGCTATCCGTTTCGTTTATTTTATTTAGAAATAAACTTAGTCAGAAATGTAAATCAACTTGGATTCGAACTAGGATCACTGGATACTAACCACCAAGTCTTCGCCACTGTTTCAGGAACGGTCGGTACACAGTCTATTGATGGACATGCATATTTCGCCCTTCTATTATTTTTATTATATTCATTATGTAAAAGAATAGAAGGTCATGGTCCTATCTTCTTTCTCGCTTTTTCGTCTCCTTCAGTAATGATTTCTTCTCTTTTGATTTTTCTGAAAAAGAAAATTTTGTGCTCTTTCCTTTTTGGATGGAATCATTTGTCATTATGCCTAAAGCATGGGGTTCATTATTAGGTGGTGGCCGGTGGGGCAATATCATGATCAAGATCTCATTTATTTTTTTTATTTTTTTTTTAAAACTATAGAAATCTATATAACTGAGCTATGGATCCTTATGAATCCACTATTCAAAATTATACAATTTTAATTTTATTATCTAACTTTTTACTTTATTTGATTTAATTGAGTTAACAAATTTAGATAGTATATTTAATGTAATTCTAACAACTATAGATTTATTAAAAAAATTAGCTTAACTTTTAAAGTCAGCGTACCGTTAACCGACTCAAATCAAACAAATTAAAAGATTGTATAGGAAGAATAAAAATTTTGAAAACTTGGATAGTCGGTACAAAATAGTACATAGTTCTTAGTTTAAGTAAGTTATATATGGTTTTTAATTTAATTTTTGTATTATATAAATATATCAATTGGTAAATCTGCAGGGATAAATCTGTTCATCTTAAACAATTTTTCATGTGTGTACGAAGCTTTTCAAATGTTCAAAAAAGTTAGGACAAGCCACTTAAATGATGACTGTTCCAGTCAAACATCTTCCTTCTTAATTACTATGGTGGGTCTTTTCCATCAATCATATCGAATATAGAGTCCTTTCTACTGCCATGAATGGGATAGAACTAAAATGGTAAATATTTTGATATAAAGCTTTGTTTTTTTTGTTTTTTTTTTTTGTTAAACATGTGTAAAATTTATTTGAATTATAAATTATTACTATTCAATATTTCAAAATTTTTAATTTTACTATTCAATCTTTTAATTTATTTGACTTAAGTCATATGATCGCTCTTTGAATATAAATTTAAGCTAATTGTTTATTTTAATAAATTTATAGTTATACAAATTGTATAAAATATATTAACTAAACCTGTAAAGATAAACAACGCATTCAAATTTTGAAATTAAAGAGTCACTCGCTGATTTATATCAAACAAATTAGGGGTTTGATAGTAAAATCAAGATTTTTAGAGGTTAGGTATTCAAATCAAAATGGATAATAGTTTAGGCATGTTTTATACCATCTTTACCTTTTTTTGTTTTTTGGTAGTTGCTTGGAAAGTTCTATTATTCTTGGTTTTATAAGATAGCATATTTTATCACAAGGTGATTTATATTATTTTGTAACTTCGAAGATCGAGCATGGTACTCCAATCGAGACATTTAATCCAACTCCTTATCTGCTGAATATCACAAGCTTTATAAGTAAATTCTAAAATATATTGAAGATGATGCTTATATATATAAACTCTGCGTTGTTTTTTACAATTTGCAATTTTCTATTCAGCCAATTCCAAAATTGCAATGGTAATAATTTTTAAACAACATATTTTAGCTTGAAAATGATTTATTTTATTTTGCACGGAGTCGCAATGCGCATATATTCTATTGCTGTAAATATATAGTGATACTTCTTATTTATTACTTTGAAATTACGGTAGTGCTATAGATTGCTCAAATACTTCGGTTTTATACCGTCGATTGTATGCCTGATTCATTTGTCCTTATATATTGATGCACAGATATATGAATCTTTAGTCATTGAAGGCAAAATTTTAAGTCTAACCAACCTAGTGATTATTAACATAGAAGTTGCCGACATATGCATATATAATGTAGTAGCTTTTAGGTAAAAACGTACGGTACTTATTTAAATTATGGACTATTTTGAGTTGGCTATCCAATGTTTCGAAATTTTGATATTATTGCTCACCCTTTCCATTTGTTTGATTTGAGTTGGTCTCAGCATTTTAACTTTAAAATTTAAATGTGTCGTTTATCTTTACAGATTTACTTAATATATGTTATGCAATTCTCGCAATTAGAAATTCATTACAGTAAGTAATCAGTTTAAATTTTAAAAGTCAAAAGTATCGTTAACTGATTCAAATCAAACGAGTTGAAAGGTTGGTTAGTGAATTAGAATTTTGAAAACTCGGGTAGCCGCCGATTCAAAATAGTCCATAGTTTTAGGTAAATAGTTCAGGTATATATGTTCTGTATGGTTTTTACTAGTTTCTTTAATCAGTTTATAAATGTGTATTCAAAGACTCAAAAGCATTTTCCTTTGTTAAAATTGCCACATGTTTAGTAACTCCCATCATGTTTACTCCCACAAGTGCAATTTAACAGCAGTTATACTGAAAGACCAGATCTCTGGTTTACTCAGCTCTGCTTGGGAATCTCAGTGGGGGCCTAGGCCCTGGGGGATTTTTTTCGAAAATGACCCCGTAGAATTTCATAATTGGCAAAATAATCCTCTAAAAAATTTATTTGTAAAACTAATTCTCCTTACGCCACCTCAGCGTCACATCAGCGTTTCTAAAAAAAACGGTAATTCCTTAACCGTCTTTTGGTTCCTCTTGGTCCGTCTTCTCAAGGTACAGAAAAAGGAATGGGAAAAGAGAAAGTTGGAAAGCGGGGCGGGTTTTGCACTAAAGGCGGGTTCCCTAGAGAAGACGGTGAACGATTCACCGCCTTCAAGAGGACCCAAAAGACGGTTAACGAATTATCGTTTTTTTGAGAAACGCTGAGGTGGCGAAAGGAGGGCTAGTTTTACAAATAAATTTTTTAGAGGGTTATTTTGCCGATTATAAAATTCTACAGTGTCATTTTCGAAAAAAGTCCGCCCTGGGGGCGGGGGTGGGTTTTGGGGGAAGTGATAAATTGCTCATCTTTTGCTCATGCGTACTAATTTATGCAACCCATGTGCTTTTGTTGCAGGAAAAGGAGTTGGATCTGAGTGCGATGGCCCAACCGAATTTACCAAAGTGAGCAGCATCATCATCTTCTCTTCTCTTATAAATCACATCCTCCTCCGGGGCTCTCCAGGTACTGTTTATATTATTAATTAATACATTTTTGTGTATAGGGATAGGCGCTAGATAGCTAGTTGTGTCCTTTCTTTAAGTTTTACTATTCTTGTTTAGCGCATAAATATTCTGGGCCTGTGTTAAAATATGGTAAGTTTGCAGCAACCCCATTGATCTTTTTGTGGTACTCTGAAAACAATTTTGACGAGGAATGCAGTACGAGTCTTGATGCTCTCCTTTAATTTCCAGAGTAGTACTGAAATTTCTTTGAAGGACCACAAAAAGAAGGTGGAAATGAAATCTGTGTTCCCCGATTAATTACCGGAGTTAGAAACGTCGAATGTACGTAGCAGTGAATGTTACGTATCATTTTTTATCTATCCTCTGGAACAACTATATCCGTAACTTTATCGGAGCTTCTGTTGCTACCTCCGCTTTCGCTGCAACAAGAAGTTATCGAACCATTCTCGTATCTTTCTTGACCAGCTTTATTCGAAAAGCACTTCTAAAAAATCACTCCACCCGCCTTTATGAAATCCATAGGGTTTGTTGACAACCAGGCGACGAACCTAGCGGGATGCAGTGGAATTTTTCTGGATTGATCTTTATTCAATTCTAACTTTTCGGATTAGAGTTATGCTTAGTTTGGTATTAAGGTCTATCTAACGCTATTAGATAAAATGGAGTCGTAAAAAAGACATATAGGAATATTCTTCTGTGTTCTCCAGTGGGACCATAGAAAATATATCGTAACTGACTCATCGCGATATGCAGAACGCAATATTTCGTACGGAAACAAACAGAATGTTTTTTCAACGTTCTTTTTTACTGCAGGTAACATAATTTTCTCGTAATTTCAAACGAAGTCTTGGTATAATTAAGTCCCATCATAGTTAAACGCTCCTCCTTAAACCTTTGTTTATATTATCTTGTCCAATTCAATCGCTTTGTCGAATTGACCCTACCCAGTGGTAGGTAGTGTCAGGACGAACGCCAGCAGGCAGACCTTTTCGGGTTGGTTTGAGAGGGATGGCTGTCATCTTCATGTAAACCGCCGGACATAGGAGCTGAAAGCTACAGGCTTACAGCCCTACAAGAGGGGAGGGAGAGAGAGAGAGTGTGTGTGTGTGAAAGCTTATAGTTAATCTGCGACTTCAGTACCGTTTGGTTCGGTATAAGCAATAATTAGTTATTACAGGGGTAAGTAAAAGTACGAGGATAAGAAAAATAACGTTTGGATGAAAATTGAATTATTTCTGACAATAAGAAAAATATTAGATAGTTTTATATATAAAATAGAGGTGATGGTGAGAATAATCGAGAACTACTACTCTCGGATAAAAAATTAGCATTTGGGTATAAAGGGGGATAAGAATTTATCCCTATTTCTATCTCCTAACCAAACACTGCAGAATTTCTAGTTAAATAAAACACTAGCTAGGGCTCATCTAATTTGGTGGTAGGAAACGAAAGCAATCGGTGGGGATAGGAAACTTTAATGTGGGATTTGGATATCATTCTGAGGGTTGTTGAACTTTGGGATCACGAGATCTCTCTTTTGCTGAATCTATTTTTTGTGGATGCTCTGGTCCGTTCCAGCTATTGGTATCTATTATTCTTTGTCATCTTATAACTTATAATTGTAGTAACTCCGTATTAAATAGGAACCCACTATTCGGATCTGAACAGCGTCCCGAGAAATGATTGTTCTTCTTTATATTACACTATTAAATATAAGCTCCGCCTGTTTGGTGAGGTGCCAAGATTCCGTAATTAGAAGAGAAAATTGGATGTAAATTTTACACTATTTATACCAGAGCTAATATTATTCACTAGCCTTGTCAAATTTTTTTCCGCTATATATAAAAGTTTAAAAGGATTTTTTTAATTTTAGGATGACTAATGTAATATTTATACTCTACTTTTGAGTGTATAAGTAGTGTTTTTCTTAGTAAAACTATAGCAATTATTTTTTAGAGAGAAATATAGCATGTTACCCGCTTCGTTTATTTCATATAAAAATAAATTTAGCTGGAAATGTGAATCAACTAGGATTCGAATTTAGGTCTTGGATACCGACCATCAAGTCTTTTTGCTATTTGTAATAGGGACGGTGGTAAAACTATAGCGGTTATAATTATGCACTTTTCTTGGTTGGGTATAAATAATTTGTTTGGTTACATATGGTTGAAAATTTGTATTTATAAATTTTTTTTAAAAAAAATGTTTAAAAGGCGACTAGTGATGTAAGCCTGCTTTTTGATTAAATTTATTTTTTTTAACTGGTGCAATTAGAATTGCAGCTAATTTGGACGCAGTTCGAACGGCTGTAGTTAAAACTTTTTGTATAGTTTTAATTATAGTAGTTGAATTCAAATTCATTAAAATTTGATTTTCATATTGTTATAATATAATTATAATGCAGTGGTAACTATATGTAATAAAGCAGCTCGTTAGAGAAAGATAATACAGGATAAATTTACATATGTATCTTCAACTTTTCGTACTTCATACTATAATTTAGGTTTCATCATTTTATACTTCACCTTACAAAGGGATGATGCCTCGATTGATTCTCCTTTTTATTACAAGCAGTTCGTAATGACCTTGAGGTGGCGTAACAGGTAAAGTAACTACTGTGATACATTATTTCTGGGAAATGGTGATGGTTTCGCCACTCTAATTAAGGCTTAGTTTAGTATTGAGACCCATATAACACTATTAAATAAAATAAAATTATGGAAAAAGCATATAGGGATATGCTTACGGTGGGACTACGGAAAATATATTGTAACCGAATCATCACGATATGTGGAATGTAATATTACGTACGAAAATAAACACGGTATTTTTCTAACGTACTTTCTCACCACACAAAATGTAATTTTTCTGCAATTCCAAATAAGGCCTAAATCAGTAAAAATGTCTAGCATCCTTCCAAATACTGCCCTCTTATTTCTCTCTCTCAAAAAAAAAAAAATGGTGAGGAGAGGAATAAGGACCATATTCTCAAACCAAACAATAATTCTCTATTTTATGGTAAAAGTGGAGAAATTATATTATAATTAAACTTGTGTCTTTTGTAAAACATGTTATTATTATTTAAGAAGGAAAAAAAAGAAAAATATTTTTTTATTGAATTTTCTAGCCACGCGGAAAATACTATACCTGTAAGCCCAACAAAGCATAAATTGGACAACTCCCAATTAATCAGGTGGTGAATCAATCGAAACAAAAAAAAAACAAAAATCAATGCATTAATTAACAGCAACAATTTTAAGCTCAACTACGGCTCGATAAATTTTGCATTAAATTTGGTAACCAATAATGTGAAAATGTAAAATATTGGAGTGACATATTTCTCCCCCGCATTCTGTGACAAGTTCAAACAAATTTTGTCGACAAGCTGGTGGAGCGTGCTGGAGTGTTTATTTCCTTGAACAGGTCGATGGCTGCTATCCTCAGTCCTCAGCTTGTTAAAATGTTCTTTTTCGTTTTGAGAAAAAATGTGGTTGTATTCATTTTCACAAAATAAAGTTAGTTAAAAACATAAAATAGCTAAGTTTCTGACTTAAGATTTCGATTTGCGTTAAGTTTGGTCGGTCTCGGGTTGATTAAATGTTCCAACGGAGAACGTTGCATCACAACATTCCCTCAAACATTTCATCCTATTTAATTTATATTTTTAGCTAAGTTATTTTTAGATGAAATAAACGAAATAGATAGCATGATACTTTTCTCTCTCTCAAAAAAAAAAAAAAAAAAACATTCCTCGAACAAGATTTTAAGTGTTCACGGCCGTATCCATCGCGTGCCGCATCCGTGCCAACAAAATACCGACGACATGCACTCTCGTGCCGATGGCACAGATCAAAATCCTCTAGTAAGTAATTTCCTCAATAAAGTTCAAATGATGTGATAAAAAGACATAATTAATAATTAGAATATTTTGTTGCTAAAGAAAATAAATATTTCATGCTATTATGTGTCGGCACACAAAAATTTTTTTGACCGGCACACATCGGCACGGCTCGGCACGCACCGTGCCGGCAGGTTTCCGGTACGACCCCGTGCCACGGCACTTAAATCCTTGCCCTCGAACATTTCATCGATGTTAGGTATATTATTGGATCATTTTACATCAGATTGATTGTTTTTTGGTAATATGGTATTAGACTCACTCTCTCACCTTATCTCAAACTCTCGCCATTCAATGGATCTTGGATTCAATCCCCATCTTCAAGCACTGCAACAACTACGGATAAAGCAAATAACAACATGACATGACTGAGATCATTCATCTTACTGGCGAAAAACATCAGAATAATAACAGAATACGAGAGTTCACAATCATACGAAGGCAAACTTTATTAGTTTGTAACAATAGTAAACATACTTCGATTGAAAATTAAGTTTGGTCCAAACACCCTCTCTCTCTCTATGGTGATGCCGATGGCCGATGGCCCAATCTTATATCGATTAAAACTTCCAACAATTGAAAATTTCAATTTAAAGAGTTGATAAGCGACACAACTCGAATGCGAGCTGATTCACCAACACAATGACTTGAGATTCAATCGTTACAGTTGCAAATCGGAGGCGACCAAAATTTTTACAACAAACTTCCATTATCATTTCCGCAGATAAAGAGTGAAAAAAATAAAATTGGTTTTGTTCACGATTCTCCACTGATTAAGAATTATTGTACCTAACACGGCAAGTAATTTGTGATCTATTCCATGATTAGTTCAAAATTTAAACAGGCAACATGTGTCAGAATCAGCTCACCGAGTTTATAATCCTGTTTCAACTTTTAAGAGATTTTGAGTATCTATTTGCTTCCATTGACAGGAAGGTATACGCCCTCAGCTGCTAACCAGATATTGTCTGGACGCTTCTCTCGGACACCGCAAACCTGCAGCACCGTAAATTGTGAATAGTACATTAAAAACATCAAACGTATAAGACAGATCATAATCTAGTTAAGAAGAAGACAAGTTCTAACAACTTAATGCAGTAGTAGTTCTTGAATTTTAAATCTGTTGCAATTTGATCCATAATCCCCACAACTAAATTTATTTTCATCTGCCATTTGTTAGTTATATGGTCAACTCTCAGCAGACTTGAAAATTGTTCGTGGATTATGGTCCCGAATGACGATGTAGCATGCGATGTAAGTTCATGGACTCGGAGCTTTGTAAATGAAAGATCAAGAGCGAAACTGCAATGTGGCGAACATTCGGGAACTTCCAGTATATTCTATCTTAGGAGTCAAATATAGAGATACCATGGAGAGTGACACTGTTAAGAGAATATCAACTAATTATTCTCTCTTCTTACCTCTTGCTGCCCTCCAGCGATGCGAGTGTACTTCTTGTCGTGACTGTGTAAGTAGCCCCCTGTGTCAACATGGCGGAGTCTTACTCGATGGTCTTGCCTCCATGTTTTTCCACTGCCTTCAATCTCAAGCCTGAGGTAACAAAATAAGGAAGAAAAAAGATATTGACTATATCATAAAATAACGGTTCAAGAAACATGAGTAAAATGAATGACAAGTCACACCTCCAGTAGTCCCCAGTATCTGATTCGCCATCCGCTCCAAAGCAACTCACCTACAGATGGTGGCAAATTAAACCTTCAGTATTGCACCATCCACTTCATTACATTGATATATAAGTGACAAGAAGAACAGAGTACAAGTAGAATTAAGTTATAGGAGAATAGGAATGATTCCTTAAAATGGGTGGCAAGACCTAAAAAGAAAGATGGGAGATAGGAGTTTCGTAGCCAACTTCACATACTTTGGAATTATGGCCTTGACAAGGCTGCTAGATTTTTTAAATCCATGATTGAAATGTTTAATGTACACCACCTTCCCTTAATGTGCTCTATGATGATATTTACCTTTATATATATATATGATATATTGATAGTTCCTATTCCAATAACCTAGTCTTCAGTGTGGTGGACAGCATATACTTACTCTATGCTGTTCCTTTTGTTGCACTTCCTCTTTTTCATCTGATGTCAGTAACCTAGTCTTCATTTTAGTGAAATAAGCACCCTTCACCGTTAATTTACTGTTACAATTAAGTTCACAACCAAACCTTGTATCAAATTGCCAATGACCCAAAAATCTCCTCCAGTCATCTAATTATCAATCTATTATCAAGTAACAAATTTAACTTAATCGATAAATCATGTTCAGTTATTAGGACTCCGGCGAACATCAAATAGTTTTGATTATAACAAAATATTAACCACAAACTTTGTGTTGCAACTTGCAAGACATAATAAATTGAATTTGAACCTGCTGCAGGGCATGAATCGAGTACTTGCAAAATACCTCAAACAAGCATTTACTCGAATAAAAGGTTGCTGCCTCTCTAGATAGATCAACTCAAACACCACTAACCTCCAAGTTCCCAGAAATTGGCGATGCATGCAAGTGGCTATGCAGCCACTTTCGGGTCTTCATATGTTGCAACCTGATAATCGTTCCACTTTTAATGGCATCGCCTTGTTTGTCAGACGAATCATGGGTAGGCCTTACAATCTACGAGAATGTACAAAGAGATAATTAGCATATCAACTTAAAGCTACCACTATATGTTGAACAACCTCAAAACCCTATAAAATATTAACGACACAGATGAGATGGATGAATGTAGAAAAAAAAAAAAATGAATGCATGTGGAAAGACTTACCAATTAGTAATTATCAACAAAGCACATAGAACAAAGATACCGAGCCAAGGCATTATGTACATTATACATTAATTGCTAGACAATATATCCAACTACTTTCTCGAGATCTCAACACACAACAAAAGAGACTATATGACATTCGTTTAGATCCCGACAAAATAACTAAGTTGAAGGTTGAACAATATATAATTCATTCTAATTCAAGAATAAGTCCCCCAACTTAAAACACTGGAGGGGGAAAAACAAAAGTTCAGACCTTGTTATGTTCCCTGTAAAACTATGGAGAACCAGTTTCAGGATAAAATTACTACTCATGGAAGACAAAATTTAGGGTTTCTAGTGTTTTGTTTAGTAGAGAAAGAGAGGTTCTCAATTTCGGTTCCTACAAGTTCAGAAAACGAAAATTAGAAACATTTCCTAAAATGTGTAAACATGATTTTTCACAAGATCGAAATTTGTTTTTGAGTTTTGCATATGAGATATGAAACACTGGTTAAGGAAACGTTGGATCGACGTAATCACATCCTGTTTTGAGCCAAAGTTAGTGAAAGAAGAAACAATAGTTCCACAGTGGACCACAAAGATGCCGAGGAGATACACTACTAGCCAAACATCGTGGGTGGATCTTTCCACGAAAGATGAATTATTGAATTAGATATCAATCCATTCGTTCGCTAAAATGATAGGGGAAATTGAAACTACTTCAAATCCAAAGCAAACATTTCCACACACTAGATATACCCCAACATTGAACAACACCTAATTTCCAAATTATACAGATCAAAGCAAACCAAAATGGCGATCCACGAAACGTACCCAGTAGCTATTGGAATCATCGACACTGGGAAATCCCGTCACCGATTGTTGCCCGCTCCCGGATCCGTACGGAACATCATGCGAATGCAATCGAAACTTGGTCTTCTCGTGCATCAATTTGATCACGCTGCCGTACGTGATCTAAACCCCCCACCCCACCCCACAAAAACCACAAAATTAGATAAACAATGGGGAAAAAGAGAACACGAAGGAGCTAACTCTAGGTGCCGAGATCTAGGGTTTCAGGGACCGACCTCGACGCTCTCCGCGACGGCGGCGGCGGATACGGAGACGAAGCGCTCGTCGACGCGGAGGAGGAGGAGGAGGAGGAGCGATAGGGCTAGGTGGAGCGAGATCGCCATGGATACGAGGTGGAGGAGGGAGAAGAAGAGGACCCAACCACGCACGAGGTTACACGCCGCGGCGACGACGAGACCCCGACGCTCGATCGAGAGAGAGAGAGAGAGAGAGAGAGAGAGAGAGTGAGTGAAACGCTTTTATAATCACCGGTGCGTGCGGTGACTTCGTTGTTGTGCTTATAAGCGTTGGATCGCCACGTCGATTAACGGTTTTGTGGCGAATGAGATGATGCCGCGTGGCAGTTTGTGTGACGTGGAGGGTTCTTACTGGTTAAGAGATTGGAAAGGGGTGGTTAACACTTTCTTTATAAGAGTTGCGTTCGGTTTGAACTTTTAAGACGAAGTCCATCTTTTTCTTTTTTTTTAAAAGTGAACTTTTGATTTAAGTTAGCCGTGCAATATTATTAACTGTATATTTTTTTTTAGTTTTCTTTATTAATATTGTAGAAAGATTTTGAAATGATCGGACGACTTAAAAAAAATCAAATGCGTAAATATTCTTGTGTGTTTAAAATCACATGAGCTGAATTTTCTCTCTCTACAGGGATTTAGTAAAATTACAGTACAATCTGAGTATAATCTGATTTTCTGGCCTAACTTTTTTAACGGAGCGGGCTATAAAAAAGCCATAAAATCAACGATCATTATGAGAGATGAAGGATCATATGCTTGATTTAATGGCTCCAAAATCGTCAGCGGAAACTCAAAAGTCCTGAGCAACCTTTGGAATCATCTTGCATTCATGAGGGTTCGTTACTATATGATAGTAGATGAATTAATATGTGCTTAGTGTTGAATTAGTGTAAACTAAATTCATTGTATCTAAAACCCTATAAATAGGAGACTTGGCTAAGGCCTAAGTAGACCTGGAGATATAAAAGGAGTTGTGTATTCTAATTCTATTTTTTTAAATAGTTTTTTCAGAACCTCCGTCTCTCTCTCTCTCTCTTCTTTCTTTTTTGCATATTTAGTCTGCCTCTCTCTCTCTCTTCTTTCTTTTTTTTAAATATTTAGTCGTAGGACGTGGAAGTTCAGACTAGCAATAAGGAATTAGGTTTGCCCGTTTTCGAGCCAGAAGACCGGCGTCGAACGGGCCGTGCAAACAAAAACATTAAGATCTTGACAAATCTCTCTCTAAAAAAAAAAAAAAGGAAAAAAAAATATCTTGACAAAAATCTAACTTGAAGTATTTCTGATAGCATAAGTTATTGATACTCGTAAATTTATAGTCCTTAGATCAAGAAATTGTAGGACCATGGTTATAGCATTCATGAGTTTAGGAGTGGTTGATAGAATAGTATTATTCAAAAATAGAAATAATCAAAACAATAAATTTAATGATGAAAAAGTTAGTAGCACTCATAAATTTAAATTCAAAATTTATAATATTATTTGCACTATGATTATAAACTACAAATTTTGAAACTTAGTAAATATTAGATAAATAATATTAAAAAATTATAAAACTTAATATCAAAAGAAAATTGAATATTCTAAATTATGATTATGTATGATGGAGTTAGTAGCACTTATAAATTTAAATTCAAAATTTATAAATTTTCAATATTATTTGCATAATTAAAAAACTACCAATTTTGAAAATTAGTAAATATTAGACAATAATATTAAAAAAATTATAAAACTTAATATAAAAGAATTAAATATTCTAAATTATGTATGATGGAGTTCATAGTCTTTCACTAGAAATAACACAAAAGTAAATGACCATTTACTTTATTTGGAGAAATAAATTAAAAAAATTATTAAATTCATCTTTAATTTTATAAAATTTAATAATTTTAATCATGGTTTAGTAAATGAAACTAAAATAACTAAACCTTCTCAAGTTCTTGGTAAATTTACCCCAAAAAAACCCACTAATTTAGATGTAAATTTTTTTTTAATTTAAATAATTAGAATAACTTGAATAAAAAATTAAAATTAACAGGTTGTAAAATGTTTTAAAAAAATAGAAGTTGAGAGACCAATTCCAAAATGGCCAATAGTTGAGTGGGGCTCAATACATTACCTAGAACTAAAAATCAATTACTTTATATATTTACATATGAGAGGAGATAAAATGTACTAACTCCTAATTAAGAATATACCCAACCTCCCAGGGGTCACCCATCCAAGGACTACTCCTGTTCTAACACGCTTAACTCTCTTGAGTCTTGCCACCACCCAAAATGCTTAAGCCGTGTTAAAAATTTAGCCCTATTATATCTCATATATAGGACTATTAGGGGTCTCACAATCTCCCCACCTTTTAAGCTCTGACGTCCTCGTCACGCTCAGACTCACAAGTACCAGGCGATGTGAGACTCGTCTCGCTAGCCCGTCATCCAGACCCTGGCTCAGCCGAGACTCATCTCACACTTCCGGCTGGTAATTGTCTATGATACCATCTGTAACGCCCCAACTTCTTAGGGGGTCACCCATCCTAGGACTACTCCCGTCCTAGCCCGCTTAACTCTCTTAACCTCTTGGGCCTTACCACCATTCAAAATACTTAAGCCGGATTAAGAGTTTAGCCCTATTATATCTCATATATAGGACTATCTGGGTCTCACGTATGAAGTTGTGGATGTTTCTCTTCTTGGTGATAAAATGTGCATATCACCTTGTAGAGTAACATTTATTCTATAACTTTCACATTGTTAGGCAAATTCAGGGAGAGTTCAAAGAAATATTATGAACTTAAGAATGATAATTAAAGATAAGCCATATGTTACAGATTCTTAAATTGCAAATAACATAAATTATAAAATTTCACAAGGGACTCTCAGAATACAACAGTCTTTTTGGATTCATAAGGTAACACTCTGAGTTCACAATAAGATTTTATTGCTTGTGCAAGGCACTGCTTCTCGAGATTCTCCGACTTCGTCGCAAAGCTTTGTAAGGTATCTCTGTGAGAGACTCTCTCAACCTGTATCACATGAATAAAAGAGTCGAAATTTTGTAGCTGTAAGTAATGTCGAGCGGCGTTTATACAGCAAATCGAACGATAAACAAAAGATTTAACGCGATCTTCTTTTTGGCCCACTTCTGTTTCCTTGAAGATTGGTTTCGCCCTCATATTATGGATCATTAACTTTTATTGCAGGTAGGTAGCTAAATTGATACGCCGACCAGCGTATTCGTATCAATGCAATAAAAAAAAAGAAAAGAATTGTGAACACAATCACCATCTGTTCAATGATTGGGCCAGCATCGAGTTCTTCTGTCACGAAATGACTTGTCGCGCCGATCAATTTAACCCCAACATCAAAAGCCTGGAGTCATAAAAGAGATTTAAAGTTTAAACAACAATCTTAGAGCCCAGATTTGAAGAATAAGATCTTGGCAATGCAAACCTGTTTGGAAGGATTTCCACCCTTGAATGATGGGAGAAGGCCGTGATGAATGTTAATGACATCTTTACTGTAAGTTTCCAAAAATTTCCTGGATAGGATCTGCAAGTAAGAACTAATTAGATGAAAATATGCAAAAAAAGACGATGTAAAATGAGAATTGAACTCCTATGCTTTTAAAAGTACCAACTCATTGGTGCTTGTAGGTTTTCGACTATTGAATTAAGGGATCTGCGGTTAGGATGATAGTGGTCCTTTAGGGTTGAGTGGGTAGTTGGTTGAATAGTATAATCTAACGGATGAAAATGGTCAAAAGGATATAGATCTAACGGTGGAAAACTTACAAGCACCAAGTATTTGGTGCTTTTAAAAGCATCACAGCCAGACTCGTAAAATGAATGTATCTAATAATTGCTAGACCCCATAATGCTAAAAAGTGCACTTATTTCTTCATGCAAACATCACTAGTGCTGCTGCTGATAGAACGGCAACTAACGAAAATGTTTCATGTTTCTAAGCCTATATTCACATCTCTAGTTTCCCGAGTCTTTTAACAGCACCATGGCTAAAATAATAAATACCAATCAAGGCGTGACGCAAAAGTATTTAAAACTTGAGGCTACAGAACCAATCACCGGATAGCCAAATTTCAGTTCATATAAAGGACGAACCACTTCAAGCAAGTTTAATCACATTCTTACTTAGTTAAACCTGACATCTTTTTCATTCGGCAAATCAAGACATTGTTTCTTAAAACCCTGCGGAATGTAAAGGCTTATATTTATTCACAAGGTTTCTCTTGCAAATAGTTATTCAGCTTCTGCATCATACAACATATCAAGACAAAGGTACTAATTAGCTAAAGCAAAGTGCAAACTCTCAAACAAATTACAATAAGACGACTCCAGTTTACAACTCCAGTTTCCAATAATCAGATGCTTATTTAGCCCATAAATTTCTGATGGTTCAAACTCTCTTGTCATTTCCGGGAAAGAACTGCTCTAAACATAATAAACTTTAATAAAATAATTCTAGCTACAAGTACCACAAAAATTTGGTAAACCAAAAGTTTTCTTAAATCAGTAGGTTTCAAAATGCAGAACTAGGCACTTGAAGTTTTTCGAAGCACTTTAAATGGGGCAATTGCTTATATACCCCTGAAAAGTTCCCGATTTTCCGATTTACCCCTCTTAGAAGGCTAATATTGAAAATACCCCTCCTACGTTCCAACCTATTTCTAATATACCCTTAGAGTTAAAATCTGTTAAGTAACTCTGTTATTTCTGTAAAATTACTATTTTGCCCTTTCCAAATATACCCTTATACCATCACTGTCTTTCTTATTTGCCCTTAAAGTCAGGGGCAAAAAAGTATTTCGACTTTTGGTCTTTTCCAATATACCCCTCTACCGTCACCAACCTTTCTTATTTGTCCTTAAGTTAAGGGCAAAATTGGTATTTTAATTTTTTTTAACTGTGGTAGATATTTAACTCATGTTTAACCCAGATTAACTTAACAGGAGATAACTGCGGGGGTATTTTGCAATAACGGTGGAACGTATGGGGGCATTTTAGAAAGAAAAAAAAAGTAGGGATAGATCGGATATTTTCAGACGCATGAGGGGTATATAGGCAATTATCCCTTAAATATTTTACCTGCATATATCTTGCCAGCACAAGAAAATCTGTCTGATCAACCAATTCCAGAATTTCCTGCTCTCTTTTATTTCCAGTAGTTGTTGGTAAGTAGTGATATGGAATCCCATGTCTCTCAAGAAAACGTATAACATGGGTATTTGGAGATCGGTCATGATTACTGCGAAAATGAATTTATTAGTTGCTAAAAAAATAAATAAATATAATATGGAGACAGCCTCAACTATTGGTCATTTTAAATAGGCACTTTCACTTTACTTTTTATGATTGATAGTTTGATACCCCTTTAACTTGTAGTTTATATAATTGCTGTGAATATATATAAAATCCCCAATTTAATCAATTCCGAAACATCAAAGTTCAAGAGGTTTTCAATTAAAAAAAAATGAAGATTTGAAGAGACTACTTCATAAATGGCTTAAAGTTGAGTTCTCCATAGTATTTATTTTTTCCCGCAGAAGGAAATCATCTAAAGTAAAAAACCAGAAAAAGAAATACATTAAATATATCACCTTATTACGCAACTAATTTCCACCGGAAGCCTACCCTCCTGCCATCTATGTAACAAATCTACCAAACAATGATCCTACACAAGCAATAACTACGTCAAACTACTATGTATAGATAACATAATCAAATAGTTGGACACTTAAGTAGTTTATCGTGCAACTAGCAAAAGTAAATTTTAAATAATAAAAAGCATATATGGAACCTGCCTGCTTTGAAGCAAGAACTGCAATCTTATATTTGGGGTCTACATCAGGGACCCGTACAATAGATTTTTCTGCACTGAATAACCTTGATAATCTGAGGAAGTCACCGTCCAATACGTCCCGTGGCCATCGTGCAGGATCAAACACAAATTCACTGCAGAAAACTATTCTCTTTTAGCAGACATTAGTAGTGCAGATAATAAAAGATCCGAACTTGTAAAGTACTCAGATTGTATAAAAAGAACAACTTTGATGTTTCAACATGCTAATGGCTAGGCACATCTTATTATAATCATTGAATTTACAGGATTTGCCAACAGACAACTGACTAAAGCTATAATACTTCAGAAGTAAACGCAGCCGCTTACTTCCATGTCGTTTCCCGCAATAGAACATCTGAATTGATGATCGGCTCCGTTAAATATGATCTAAGCTATTTAAACTTCCAAGAAACCATTTTTTTGTGATTTTACAATATCATTTGCCTACCGATCAACCGGCATCCAATTCATCTTACATTAGCAAGTGATAGCGAAAAATTCTGAAATTTGAAAACCAAAAAGTTCAAATACCCTAGATCATGTTTAATGGTGCCGATCGTCGATTCAGATAAACCATTGTAAGAAACGATGCAGAAGTAAACGGTCTTGCTTGCTTTTAGAAGCATTATAACCTAGCTCCAGACAACCAGTATTTTCTCTCAATTTGAGGAGTTTGATGGGCAGCTGTTACCTTATCTATCAAAGAAGACGGTAAAAAGCAGGAGGTAAGAAGCAGAAAGCATCGGGGATGTTGACTATTAATCAACACGAGCCCTAAAACTGTCAGTTACGGATTGCAGTCAACTATCTTCGTAAACATTACAATATCAAAACATTAATCTGTCAGATAACAGCTGCTTTTATCGTAGATTTTACTATTCTTGATCCTTTCAGAAAACTAAATTCACCGAAATGATAAAGCATAACTTAACAGCATACAAGGAATAAGGCAACTTCACAAGTCTCAAAATTTTCAATCTGTTTCAACTTTCTACCTATGTCAATCCTAAATTAATCCCGCAAGAAAAATATTAAACATGCCGGTCCAATCTTGAAAACAAAATCAAAAGGGTTAGTGGTGATTATAACTTTCTTGGTACAAGAAACTAATTAAATCGAAAGGAATGGATGAAATTGCATGGGAAAGATAGAGAAAGGGATGAGAAAATTGACCTTCTAGAGTAGAAGACCTGTTTATTCTCGGGAACAAAGACGTCGATGCTATGTATATTACCTCCTCTGGAGGCAATGCATTCCGAGAGCTTAGCAACGATTCCCACCACATCCTAATCATAAAACTTAACAATACAATCTCAACTAAGAAAAGATCGTTCAATCTATCCTCAACATTTCATATCTATCCTAAATCAAGAAACAGAAGCACGAAAGAGAGGGGGATATGAGTGCATGAATCTCACCGGGCACTGAAAAACGTGGATTCCGTGAATGGGCGCAGAGTAGGAAGAGAACACCCTCGCTCCGATTCGTCGGAGGCTGGAAATGGAGGAACCCCTTCTTCCAACAACCATGCCTTTTTTCCTTTTCTTTTTTTTGCCTTTTTTTTTTTGTTTTTGGCTATCAAACGGGAATGGCTTATCCTAGCACGAGTTTGGTAATGCACCACTCACCAAAGTTAGATTTGAAAAATAATAATAATAATTGATTGATTAAAGGTCAATGTTGTCCAAACAAAATTGGATAAAAAGCAAAGTTTTAGTAGCAAATAATCAAATATGAGGCGAAAACATAATCAAATAAAACTATCTCCGCGAATGAAATCTAAGGTGAAAATTGTAACCAGAGCAGGGTAACGAGAGATAACATAATCAAATGAAACTATTCCCAACCTATAAAAAGAAATCAAACAAACTAAACAAAATATGCTGCATGTATACTCCAAAGCAAATCATACCATCTATAGCTTGATTGAACGTATCCTTACGCTCATCACGAAGATGCTACCTATGTTTCTTTGAAATACTATCATTTATTGCAAAGATTCGCTCAAAAATTTTCCTAATGTTCATGTAGCATATACTAGGAGACAGAGAAGAGGATTTTGTTGCTCATAATGTTCCCGAGCATGCTTTTGATTTTTTAAAACTGATGTGACATTATCGGACCGGAAAAATCCGGTTGGAGTCCGATTCGGATGATAAATAGTCAATTTTGCATGAATTTGGATTCAGATTTGGTCAGATACTCACTGCAATTGTCGAATACGGATACATGTTACGAACAAATACTTTTCATATTCGAATTCGAATTCGGATTCGGACACGGATACCGGAGACACAATGCGTATATTGATGCATATAATATGTAAAAAATACAATCATACATACATGCACATTACAATGTGTGTATCTTTGTACTCTCTATCTCTCAATAAACACACACCCTAATCAGTATCTGTCCAAAATCTAATTTATATCTCTGATCAAAAAATCCGATTCGAGTTCACACTCTCGTATTTGTATCCGTTTTAATATCCGTATCCAAATTCATATATCAGCATGAAATAAGAGGGAAAAGAAAAAGTCCTAAACCCTATACACCGTTCTCCAATGGTCTCCTCAATTTTTTTTTTTTTTTTTTTTTTTTTTTTGTTCATCAACTTCTCCTAATTTTTTGTCTTTTTCAGATTGAATGATTCTATTAACAATTTATTATTAGCCATTCTAGTTTTATTAGCTAAGTAAGTAATTGATCGAAACCATTAAATAACAAGATTGTCATTTGTTAAATTGGTACCTATAAGAAAATGAGAGAAGAGGGAGCGTCGATCGATGGAGCAGACTGGAGGGAGACGTAGGCCCGAACTGGGCAGACTGCTGCTCGCTTGGCGTCCGACGGCTGGCGGCGAGGGAGGGGGAGCGGGCGGCAGCGAAGGTCTGTCTGGGGAAGGAGAGAGGCTTCAGATCGAGAGAGGGCCGAAAACATGCGTCTCATGCGACTTGGAGTTGGATATACGTTGATTTTTTTTTTCTTCTTCTTTTTGAATAAATAACCAGATTTATTTAGTTTGTATTTACTGCATAACTATATCATGTATTAGAAAAAAATAAAAAACTAAAATAAAAGTTTTGGAGATTAAGGTTGTTTGGTATCGCGGGAAGATTGCCATATATGCGGTGAGAAAGTACGTTAAAAAAATATCATATTTTCGTATATAATATTACGGGATGAGTCGATGACAATATATTTTTTGCGGTTCCACTAGTGAATGCAGAAGTATATCCCTTTACACTTCTATTTTATCTAATAGCGTTTGATAAGTCTCAATTCTAATCTAAACCTAAGATTTTTTTTTTTTTTTGAGAGATAGATACACGCTACCCGCTTCGTTTATTTCGTTAAGAAATAAACTTAGCTATTTCTCAAAAAAAAGAAATAAACTTAACTAGAAATATGAATCAACTAAGATTCGAACTTGGGTCTCGGATACCAATCACCAAACCCTTTGCCACTTGCTCTAGGGACGGTCGGTAACTAAACCTAAGATTTTGTTTAGAATTGCAGCAAGATTGCGTTACGTGTGGTAATAAAGTACGTAAGTACAATGAGAATTTGTTTCCGTACGTGGCGGTCGGTCATTTATGATATATTTTCTGTGGTTTCACTAGAAAATACAGAAATATATTCGTATATTTTTATCCAAAATTTATTTTATCTAATGATGTCAAATGGGCCTTTTAATACCAAACTAAGCCTAAGGGCCCATTTGGTCTTAGAGGTTTTAGATTCTAAAAAAATAATTTCTACGGAATTAATTTAGGCTAAAAGCTCTAAATCGTTTGGTTTAGTTTAGATAAAAATAATTTTTTTGAAATAATTTTGTGAAATTGTTTGGCAAAATCTTTTTGATGCTTAAATATAATAATATTTTTAATAAATTTTATTTTAAAATAATTTGAATTTTGAATTTAATTAAAACTTATTTTTGAATTAAAATTTCAAATTTGATATTTTAATTTAAAAATAAATTTAAAATTTGGAAATTTAAAGTTTAAATTTTGAATTTTTAAATATAAATATAAATTTTTAATTTTTAATTTAAAATCTAAATTTGAAATTTGAAATTTGAAATCTAAAATCTAAAATTTAAAATTTAAAATTTAAAAATTAAATTTAGAAAATTAAAATTAAAATTAAAATTTTAAACTTTTAAATTTTAAAGATTTGAATTTTAAAATTGAAAATTGAAAATTTTAAAAATAAATTTTAAAATTTAAAATTTTAAAAGTTTAAAATTTATTTTTTAAAGTTTAAAATTCAAATTTTAAAAATTATGACTAATAATTTTGAATTTTAAATTCTAAAATTTGAAAATTAAAAATTTCAAATTAAAAATTTGAAATTTAAAATTTTCAAATTTAAAATTTGAAATTTGAAATTTAAATCTAAATTTAAATTTTAACATCCAAATTTAAAATTTTAAATATGAATTTATAATGTAAAATTAAAAGTTAAAAATTAAATTTAAATTTTAAATATAAAATCGAATAAAAATTTTGAAGTTTGAATTCAAAATCAAAATCGATTTCAAGAAACAAGTTTTAGCTCTTTCTGATTTTGGATCTCAAAAACCAGCAAACTGATTCTAACAATCAAACTCAGATTTGGAAAGTGAGGTTGGCAAACGCTTTGTTGAGCTGAAAATTACTTTTGAGTATAAAATGGCTTTTCAAAAATTAGACCAAATCCTCCCTATTAGACAGATTAATAATTATTGATTATAGATAGATCTAAATTGGGTAGAATTGTAAAACGGGCTGGGCGGGCCGTGGACTGGCCTAGGGATGCCAATGGGTATGATACGAAATTTTATCCGAACATGAACCCGAATAAAACGAATATATCCGATTGATATGGATATGGATTAGGATATGAATATCAAAAATAAACCCGACGGATATGGATTCGGATATGAATTTTTATTGAACCCGACCCGAATCCGAACCCGAATTTATTTTGTATATATATATATATATATATATATATATATATATATATATATATATATATATATATATATATATATATATATATATATATATATATATATATATATATAGCTTTTGAGTTTCTAGCCCTTGGATCTATTTTTTATTTACTAATACCCTTGGATCAAACACTATTCCACCTACCACCACCTACCACCATCATCTCAACCCTACATCTTTCCATCTAATGGTTAAAAACTCACAAGACCATCTCTTTAATACTTTTGAGAGTATTCTAGCTCAACTCTATATATATATATATATAGTAGGGCTACTATACTATTATGAGTAGTAGAGCCCTACTACTCATAAGTTGTTTTCGATGATAGAGCTTCCGAATCGACGATCCACTCCGTTAAATATGATCTAGAGTATTTAAAACTTCTAGAAAATTAATCTCGTAATTTTTCAAAATCATAATAAAGTCCATCAAATGGGCATAAAATGAACGGCCGAAATCGAACAATGTCCTAAAAATAGATGATCGGATCCTTCAATTTAAGATCGGAGTTATTGATCTTTATCTAGCTAGTGAATAGAATTTTCTATCAAAAATTCAACCTATTTCAATTCTTTTACACCGTTAAACTACCAAGTATCCCATATCGGCCATTAAAAATGTCAATTTTGTAAGCTTTTGATCGTAAGGTAAATGATTTCGAAAAATTACGAAATTTATTTTCTAGAAGTTTTAAATACTCTAGATCAGTATATTTAACGGAGTGGGACTGCCGATTCTAAGCTCTATCATCGAAAAACAACTTATGAGTAAAGAGGCTCTACTACCTACACAAGATAAGAGTCTCACTCTCTCTCTCTCTCTCTCTCTCTCTCTCTCTCTCTCTCTCTCTCTCTCTCTCTCTCTCTCTATATATATATATATATATATATATATATATATATATATATATATATATATATATATATATATAATTTAATGTTATATTTGAATTTGTATTTTAAAATTTTAGATTTAATATAATATATTTTGAAATATTGAAAAAAGAAATAATTGTTTCGGGTTCAAATTTTCGGGTTCGGGTTCGGGTTTCAGATTTTTGATCGGGTTCGGGTTTGGATATGAATTTTTAAAATCCGTTGGATTCATGTTCGGATTTTTAAAAATCTGCCGTGAATCTGACCCGTTGACATCTCTAGACCTGACACGGACGGCGACCGTGCTGAGCTGCATGTAGCCGACCTGCTGCCCGGCACGGCATGGCCTGCCGTGTGTTGGGGCCAGCGTGCAAATGGTTTGGGACGGCACGGCATGGCACGGCACGGCTTGCATTCCGGGCGGCACTGCCCTTTTGGGGCCTATTGGGCCTGGGTCATAATTTTAGAACTGGTTCTACAATTTGGTCTTGATCTGACAAGCTTATAAATTTTATTGAACTGGATTCGGACTCACACTGACTCAGATTCTAACCCAGCTCATTTAATGCGACCACATCAAGTTTGTTGAGAAGTTTGGTGAGTAGGGATGCAAATGGATCCGGATTGGTGGAGTTCCTGCCCGATCCGCCCCGAATGGGGTGGTAAGTGGAAACAAAAAAAATATAAAAATATAAAATTCATCCCGATTTGCCAAGTAAATGAAGTGGAAGGAGGGAGACTCTTTTCTTCCTTCAATTCTTTCTAATCCGTCAAAAATCAGCTCGTCCCGATCCGTCCGGAATGTGACGGTAAGTGAGAGCAAAACGTAAAATAAAAAATAACCTGCCCTGAATCCATCTTGCCCCAACAAGAAATGGAGCGGGAAGTAGGGAAACGCTCCCGCCCCCAGATCCATCCCATTTGCATCCCTATTAGCATAAGATATTAGCATATAAAAAAAATAGTTCGCAACTCTTAAAAAATAAAATAGCATAAGATATTAGCAACTTACTGAACGTAAAAATCAATCTCTAAAATGTTTAATCTTAAGTTGTTAGTAACCAAGTGTTTAGCACTTACACAAATGCAAACAATCTTCTTTTTTATCAAATATGAGACAAATGAAACATCACTTTACCAAAATATAAGCCAAAAGAATAAGAAACATAAAATGCTCCACATCTCGTTTTCTTCGCTAGACGGTCAATTACGCATGCATCAAAAGCGCAATCAGAAAGATACTTAAACTTGTTTGAGTGCGAAATAACCTAACTATATAATTAACCACTTCAACAAAAAAAACATTGACAAATCTAATAGAGATCTAAGGGCTTCAACACATACATATGCCTGAGAAGTGAGAATTAATCTTTAAGAAAGGGCAAAAAGGGGATTCTAACCAATCAACTTAAGACAAATTCTAGTATAAATAAATTGGAATAATGCTATGGATATGCCTCATACTTTACTTGATGGGTTTATTCACACTGTTGTCCAGGAAATGTTGGTAATTGGAAAGGTGTACCATGAGGTGTGCTGTTTGTGTGGAGATATTATTGAAAATGACTGTATATAATTATTAGGGTTAATTTCGTACAGCTCTCTGATAAATACATCGAATAATAAATATATTCCTACAAAGTTTAATTTTTCATATTTGTCTCTACAAAAATTGACTGATATCATATTTGCCATCTGGTTTGTTACCGTTAAAACATTGTTTATTTTTTAATAGGAGATATGTGAAATGACAGTTTTGCCATCACAAATATATCCCTTCAAAAATCCCAGCTATTAGAATCATACATAAATGTTCTCTAAAAAATCTGTAACTGTCACTTTTTTTCTACCATCACATATAATATAAAAGAGGTAAAAAGAATAATTTAACTTATTCACTAATCAGAATTAAGTATTTTACTTACGGTTAGCTATAGTTTTCTAACAGATCCTAACAGTAGGGGTAATAATATTTGCTATTTGATATGTTTACAAGAAGTACGTTGTATGTAAGTAGCCCTAATTATTAATTAGTTAAAGTGTAGAAGTCCAATAGTAAAGGGAACTACATTTTAGGTAGCATTACTTATCAAATTTTGTTTTCTTCTTCTTAGAGATCTCCCCCCACACATATGAAGATCATTTGCTTATTATCTACTAGGAATAATTGTCCTTTTTTAAAAGAAAACTTCTAAGTCATTTCATTAACATAAAATTTTAATTAAATAATAAACAGTTTGGGAGGAAATTTTTGCACCATATTCCAAATGAAGTCCCAAAACCAACCAGGAAAATATATAATAGATGGTCTACAAACCTAATTTACCATCGATTCCCCAAACCTAAACAATTCAGTTAACAAAATAATCAAGCTCGTAAACATAAATACACAACAAAACGAGGGAAAACACACTATAACAAAAACGGTTTATAGTGACACTTTTAAATATAGGTACATGTTAAAAAAATTATTTTTAAAAAGTGTTGCTATATGTGGGGTCGCTAGGTATATAGTAACAGTTAAAAAGTGTCGCTATAATCTAAAAGAGTGCTGCTAATTTATCAACACTTATTTAAATATTTAGCAACCGTCTAAACTCTATCTCATTCGCTGCGGTGGCGGAGGAGAACGACATGAAAGACTCTTCGTCTAAAATTTCAATGAATTGAGTGAAGAGAGAATGGAAGATGATAATTGATTTTTTTTTTTCTTTTCTATTTGTAATCGGGCCAAATGGGCTGGGTGTGGTGGGTTGAGTAGAGTAATTTTTTATTTTTAGTTGGATTGAACTTTATATTTAGGTATTAGTAGATGTTTTTTAAAGTTTTAGTATAAATGAGACATTTACTCAAAAGTGTCTCAAATGTATGTCCCTATAATCTAATTCTGTTTTAGTGACACCGACAAATTAAGTTGTACTCGTTTAGGACCTGATTAGATGGATACCTAATTGTTAAAAATTTATACTTGCTGTAATCTTTTTAATTTTCAAGTTGAACTAAAGAGATTTTGGGCTCTAAAAATTTAATCTATATTGCAGAGCTTATACTTTTAGACTTGTTTGTTTCGCTAAAATAATGTTTAAGTTGAAGTAAAACTTCGGACGAACTAGATTTCAAGTAAATAATATTTTTCGTCTTTTATTTAATCTATAACTTTTTAGTTTCAACCGATTACAGTAACTTTTTTTTTCTTTTTTTTTTGAGAGAGATAGGTAGCACGCTACCAGCTTCGTTTATTTTATTTAGAAATAAGTTTAGCTGGAAATATGAATCAACTATGATTGAACTTGTGTCTAGATCAACCACTGCCCTTTGCCATCTGTAGGGATGGTCGGTCCGATTACAGTAACTTAAACAATAAAATTAAGTACTTATGATAAAAAAATTGTTTTTCTATTTCTGATAAAATAAAGTCACGGAATTAATACTCACCAAAGTTATTATTACTATTTCTTTTTTCAAATATACACCTAAATAATTAAGTGGTTCAAACTGCCACATATATATATGGTTACATATTGATGTCACCAGCTGTTGAACTTTATATTTCGTGCAATAATGTCACCTATATTTTTATATTTTTGGTGAAAAAAAAATAATATCACCTAAATTCTTGGGTAAATAAATAAATGAATAAAAAGATGGAGAAGCAAAGTACGTAAGGTTGCGTTACAAGACCTTCGATTTTATTGCCACCACCAAACACATGTTCAACGCTTTTATATTGTTGCTCAATAATAAATAAATAAATACAATTATTATTTTTTTGATTTTTTATACTATAACAAAATTAAATTATAGAAAAATATATTTAAGACACTTTTGTGTAAGTTTTCTATTTATGTCAAAGCTGTAAAAAAATATATAAATGCCTAAATATAAAGCCTAATTCAATAAAAAATAAAAAGTTACTCTACTCAACCTACCCCCACACAAATAATTCAAATTTCGATTATAAACGAGAAAGAAAAAAAAAAATCGATTACCATCTCCCCTCACTCAATCCACTAAAATTCTAGACAAAGAGCCCTTCCATCTCCTTCTCCTCCGCCACGTACCGCAGCCAACGAGGTAGAGTTCCGGCGATTGCTAAATATTTAGATAAGTTTTAATAAATTAGCAGTATTTTTTTTAAATTATACCGACACTCTTTAACTGTCACTATATACCTAACGACTCCACATATAGCAACACTTTTTAAAAGTATTTGTAATTTAGCCAACAAATTTTTTTTGATCTGTACTCATATTTAAAAGTATTGCTATACTGTTTTTATTGTACTGAAATTAGTTGTTGAAATTTTTGCCATTGAACTTTATATTTAAAAATTCTTAATTTATATATTTTTAATTATTATAATTTTATTTAGTTAATTAAATACTAACATATTATTAATTCGATAGTGAGGTGATGTTTAGTTATTGCCGCATTATCAATTACAAAATTAAGGTATTATACTATATCACGTTAGCAATTTTACTGTTTAGGTAATTTAATTAAACTGTAGATCTTAGTTTTGGACAATTTAAATTAAAATTATAATAAATAAAATTTTATCCAGGAAAAGTGTAATTTTCTAAATAATACTAAACAAACGCTTTTATATCATGTGGGCTCATCACACCAATATTTTTGTCCAGTAGTGGAGAAATTATTTCAATCAATAATCACTTTTAAAATTAATCTCAAGTAATGTATATTAATAATTAATAATAATAATAATAAGGCTTTTTTGCAAAAAAAAATTCACTTATTTTCGGATTTTGTAAAACCGGGCCACCATTTTCATTTTTGCAGATTCGGGCCGCTTTTTCAGCCGCTTGACCAAAATACCCTTATACACTTTTCTCTTTACTTTTTTTTTTTTTTCTCTCGTTCTTTTTTCTTTCTCTTTTTTTTTTTCCCTCTCGACTCTCTCCGTCTCGACAACGACGCCTTCTCGACGAAGCGGAGGCCTCGCCGGAACACCCCCGGTTCCTCACTCAGGCCCGCCGAGGCGGGCCGCGACTCCTTATTTTTTGTCCTCTTCGACTCTTCTCCACCGTCTCTAACAACGACGCCTCTCGCCTTCCCGTCCTTCTCGTTCTCTCCTCTCCTCTCCTCATTCTCGTCCGACGACAACGCATCTTCGCCGGTGCCGTGCCGGTTGGCAGAAAAAGATGACAAAAATAAATTATAGAAGAAACAAAAAAATAAAGATAAAAAATTATAGAAAAAGAAGGATGAAGGTGAAGTTGTATCGTTAACTCCAAAAAGAATTACTGTTTCTCCTCTTGTTGCAATGTTTTTTTTTTTTGTTGTACTATTTCTCCTCTTGTTACACTGTTTTTATCTTAAACTGCACCCTTTGAGAGAAGAAACAGTGTAACAAGAGGAGAAATGGTGCAACAAGAGCAGAAACAGTGCAACAAGAGAAAAAACAGTATAAATCCTTCTCCCTCCTCCTATGTCGTCTTCGACGACGATGCATTTTCGCCGACGTCGATACCGCCGATACCGCATCTTGCAAAAACTACGTCGGCGAAGATTCACGGTGGCGGTATCGGCGTCGGCGAAGATGCGTCGTCGTCGAAGATGACATAGAAGGAGAGAGGTTTCTCCTCTTGTTACAATCGTTTCTTCTTAAAGGGTGCAATTTAAGATAAAACAGTGTAACAAGAGGAGAAATAGTGCAACAAAAGGAGAAACATTACAACAAGAGGAGAAACAGTAATTTTTTTTGCAGTTAACGATACAACTTCATCTTCATCCTTCTTTTTCTATAATTTTTTATCTTTATTTTTTTTGTTTTTTCTATAATTTACTTTTGTCGCCAACCGCCACTATGTTTTGGCAAGATGCGTTGTCGTTGGAGGCGACAAAGGATGCGGGAGAGGGAGAGGGAGAGAACGAGAAGGACGGGAAGGCGCGAGAGACGTCGTTGTTAGAGACGGTGGAGGAGAGTCGGAGAGGACAAAAAAAAAAAAGAGTCGCGGCCGCCTCGGCGGGAGGCGAGGAAAGTGGGGGTGTGTCGGCGAGGCCTTCACTTCTGTCGAGAAAGGTGGGGGGGTCGTTGTCAGAGACGGTGGAGGAGAGTCGGAGAGGAAAAAAAAAAAAAGAGTCGCGGCCCCCCCTCGGCGGGGTCGGAGGCGAGGAATGTGAGGGCGTGCCGGCGAGGCCTCCGCTTCTGTCGAGGAAGGGGGGTGTGCCGGCGAGGCCTCGCTCTGTCTTCGCCGCCTCTGGGAAGAGAAAGAAAAAGAACGAGAGAAAAAAAAAAGGAAAAGAGAAAAAGGTATAAGGGTATTTTGGTCAAGCGGCTGAAAAAGCGGTCCGAATCCGCAAAAAAGAAAAAGATGACCTGATTTTGCAAAATCCGAAAATAAGAGAATTTTTTTTTACAAAAAAATCCTAATAATAGTAATAATAATAATAACAAATTTAGAGAAAAATAATTTCAAATTGTGATACTGATCAAGTAAATAATGAGCGGCTACGGTTAAGTCTTCGATACTTAGATTAGATGAACAAAAATTAAAATAAAGAAAATTAATTAGACTAGTAAAAAAGGATAGTTTTTGAATAAATTAGATGTAAATTTTAAACCCAAGTAAGTTTCTGTTTAGGGTCCGTTTGGTTTAATATAAAACCGTAAAAAATAATTTTTTGTGAGAAAATTTTGATGGAATTATTTTTTTTTATATTTTGCAGTAGAAAATAGATTTTTATCGATATTTATTTGGTTGAAATAAAAAAATTTACATTTATTTAGATCAATGAAAAATATTTATTCAGTTTAAGTTTTCATTTTTCACCAAAAAATAATAAAAAAAATTTTAAATTTTTTTTTCAAATCTGTAAAAATATTTTTACAAAAAAATACTTCTACAATGATCCAAATAATATAAAAAATATTTTTCATACTAAAAATAATTTTGTTAATTTGCGCCGGGAAGAGTCCTTGTTTGGTCTATGGATGACGTGGCGCACTATGTCCAAGCAATAAAGCTTCCAAGTATAGAGAAGGACCGGTCACCAGTACCCTAGTTAGTTAGTTAATTCCGATTCGGTATAAATTCTGTACGGATATAATTCGGATAAAATTCGTTTTTTAATTTTTAAATTCGTTGAAAAATACGGCTATAAAACGGATTTGGTAATTATTCTTGGTAATTATTCGGATACGTAATTTATACGGATATTATACGTTTACGTATTAAAAATTCGACATCAAGAATTCGGCTATATAATAAATATATAATAACTAATATACTATATATATTATTTTTATGCTTTTTATATAAATTAAATATATTCAAAATTATAAGAAGGCTTTTTGCATAAAAAATTCACTTATTTTGAAATTTTGCAAAACCGGATCACCTTTTTCATTTTTTGCTTTCGGTCCACTATTTTAGCAACCGACCAAAATACCCTTATGTCTTTTTCTCTTTCCTCTTTTTTTTTTTCTCGTTCTTTTTTTCCTTTTTCTTCCCAGAGAGCGGCGATGGAGGGGACGGACCGCCGCCTCCTCGACACCGTCGCCATCGCCCGCGCCGCCCTCCTCTACGCCGCCACGGCCTCCAAGACGAGTGGAGGCGCGAGCCCGAACTACGACGCGCGCCACTCCCACTCGCCGCACTCCTCACCACCCGCTCCGCCTCCGCCCGCGCGCCGCAGCCGAGCACCGCTCCGCCCCCGGGCTCTGCGCCGCCGCCCGCCGTGCCGATCGCCGCGGCGTAGGGGTGTCAAACGGGCCAGCGGCCCGCGGCCCGCCCGCCGGCCCGGCACGGTAGTGGGCGGGCCGAGCACGACAAAATCTTGTAGCGTGCCGTGCGGCCCGGCCCGCCGATTAAAGCGGGTCGTGCGGCCTTGTTCCTGCGGCCGATAGCCGGCATGGCCGGCACGACACGGGCCTGGGCCGTGCCGGGCTTGAGAGGAAGTCCCGGCCCGGCACGGCACGGCACGGCCCGGCCCGTGTGGCCAGTGCCTCCCGAGCCGGGCCCGGGCTCGGAGTTGGGTTTGGGGCTTTGGGAGTTGGGGCACCCTGCACCATTGACAACCCCAACTCCCAATGCTTTGGGAGTTGGGGTTAGGCTTTGGGCTTCCCAAGGCTGTTCCTGTCATAACTTTGGGGCTTCCCAAGGGCTATCATAACTTGGGTAGATGGACCAAAATGCTCTTCCAATTTGACGGTTGGGAAGGGCATTTTGGTCCAAAAATTTAAAATTTTAATATTTTTAGAAATGCATTTTAAAATTTTAAATATTTTCACTTATATATTATTTTTTAAAACATAATATTTTTAATTTTTATTTAAAAAAATTTAAAATATTTTTTAAATAAAATTAATAAAAAGCCCGGCCCGTACGTGGGGGCGAGGGGGGCCGTGGGGCTGGGGTCCAAGAACTTGGGCCGACGGCCCGACTTTGGGAGGCCGGGCCGGCCGGGCCTCTAGCCCGTTTTGGCCCGATAAATGTGGCCGTGCCGGCACGGCCCACATTACATCCCTACCGCGGCGCCACCGCCTCGGAGGCGGAGAGGACGCGGCTCCGCGGCTCTTGCGTGGGGAGCACGAAGATGAGGCGCTCTCGCCCGGCTCGAACATGGCGCGGAGCGCTCCCGCAGCGCCACGGCGTCGCGGAGGAGCGTCTCGGCGGGCGCGCGGCGACGGAACGCGCGCACGGCGAGCGCGCCGAGCTCGTCCCGAGCACGAAGGCCCCGCCCGCCCGGCGCTCGTGGGGTCCGCCGACGCCCCACCTCCACCACGCGCCACCCCGGGAACACCCGAGGGCGTTCGAAACGGGCGAGCTCGAGAGAGAGTTGAGAAGAAGAAGAAGAAGAAGAAGAAAGGAAAAAAAATCGGAAGAAGAAGAAGAAGAAGAAGGAAAAAAAATCGGGAGGAAGAAAAAGAAGAAGAAGAAGAAGAAGGAGAAGAAGAAAAATAGTGTAACGGTGTAAAAAAAAATAAAAAAAATAGTGTAATAGTGTAAAAAAAAAAAAAAGAAGAGGAAAAGAAGAAAAATTGCATAATTTTATCTAATTTTGACTATTTTATTCAATTTTGCACTATTTCGCTCAAAATTTCATAATTTTTTTTCTTTTTCTTTCTATTTTTTACACCATTACACTATTTCTTTTATTGTTTTTTACACCGTTACATTATTTCTTTATTTTTCTGTTTTCTTCTTCTTCTTCTTCTTCTCGATTTTTTTTCCTCTTCTTTTTCTTCTTCTTCTTTCTCGATTTTTTTTCTTCTTCTTCTTCTTCTTCTTCTTCTTCTCAATGTGATTGGTCGTCGCCGCCGACCGCCGCACCGCTGCCGCTCACATCGCCCGCCTCCGCCGTGCCCTCACGCTCAGGCTCGGCTCCGCTCCCGCCTCGCGCGCCGCTCGCCGTCGCCTCTGTTTTCGCTCTCGGGAAGAAAAAGAAAAAAAGAAACGACGAGAAAAAAAAAGGAAAGAGAAAAAGGTATAAGGGTATTTTGGTCGGTTCTTTGAAAAAGTTGACCGAATCTGCAAAACAAAAAGGTGGCGATTTTGAAAGTCAAAATAAGTGAATTTTTTATGCAAAAAAGCCTTATAAGAAATATATATTTATAAATAAAATTATATATATATATATATATAATGATTAAAATTAATGAGAGGGACGTGGACCTCCTCTCATGCGGTCCACGAGTCCACATGTGGACCGTGTGCAAGACTGCCCCCAAAATCTCGATATTTTTTACTGTTCTTCTTCCACTTTCTCCGCGGACTGCCTCGGGGGTGAGGGCAGCTGCCGCTGCGGCTTTTGCTCCCGGCACCGGCCACGGCGGCGGAGGAGGACGGCGATGACTGGGACGAGTTCGGCGACGAGAGCAGCGATGACGCGATCCTCGGCCGTGAATCCGCGACCACGAGCCTCGGCTGCGAATCGCGAATAATTTGCGAACAAGATTTTTGAGAAAGAACTCCCGTGTTTTTTCGAACTTTTCGAAAAAATTCGAAATGGAACGTTTAATATGTTTTTTTTTTAATTCGCGTTTTAAGTGCCAATTAACTAACTATGGTCACCACCCAATCCTTCGCGTTGAAAGGAAGACCCAATCCTTCGCGTTGAAAGGAAGAGGTCAAACTCGGATCTACCAAATACACCGGGTCCATCCCGTGGGTCCCGCAGTTACACCCAACCTTCCCGCGCGCGCGCGCCACGGATAACCGTGTCGGTGGGGCCCCAACAAGGCCTTTCCGATGCACACGTGTCGCGGCGAGAGCCGCTCTCGGGGCTCCCGCCCCTGGCGCGCCGTACGAGGGCCACGAGTTAATTTTGCGGGCCCACCGCGCTCCCTCAGTGGTACGTCCGTAATTCCCGCGATAAAAGGGTGGCAAATCCGACACACAAAACGATCCCCTCGACCACTACCACCACCGCCCCCGTCGCTTTCCCCGAGGAGGGACCCCACCACCCCGCCCCGACCAATGGGAGCCCTCGCTCGGCCCTTTATCGGCGAATCGTGGCTCGCCTCGCCCGTATATATTAACACTAACACTAACCCTAACCCTAACCCTAGCTCTAACCCGAACCGTACCTCGCTCCGCGCGTTACCCTCCTCGTCTCCGCTCTTCGCTCGGTTCTCCTCCTCCTCCTCCTCCTCCTCCCCTGCATCGGCTTCGAATTCGAATTCGGCTTCGTGGGCGTTGGTTGAGAGGTGGGCGTGGGCGTGGGCGAGGGAGCGGAGGAGAGGAGGGGGAGCGGCGGCGGCGGCGGCGGCGGCGAGGGTGGTGGCGGTGGTGGAGAGGGAGAGAATGGCGGGGACCGGAGCGTTCGACGAGATCGTCGACGGGGAGGTGTTCAAGTACTACGCCGAGGGGGAGTGGAGGAAGTCGACCTCGGGGAAGTCGGTTTCCATCATTAATCCCACCACTCGGAAGGTCCAGTACAAAGTGCAAGGTGCTTGATCCTCTTCTTTTCTTTTACATTTGTGCTTTTAATTTTGGGTGGTATTTTCCGCATCCTTGGAGTGTGATTCGGATTTGTTTGTGATTAATTTTCGCAAAGATTATGTTTTCTTTTGGGTTTTTTGGAGGGTGATTTGAAATTGGATTGTGATTGATTTTCGCGGAAATGTTGTTTTTACCAGCTTTTTCTGCAATTTTTTTTTACTTTAAAATTTGATCTTTTTTTTCTCGATAGGGTTGAATTAATTTGGGTGGGTCTCGATTTTTTTTTTTATGAGATTCGGCTCTGTGCGAGGTTTTCTCTTGCAAGTTCGGATTTTTTTTTTTTCACTTGCGTAATAAAATTAAAATTACCTTGAAAAAGCTAAGAATTAGATCCGCAAATACGGTAGCTTCTTAACGATTATTATTTTTTTTTGTTTTTAACATTGTATACTATATTGGATTTTGCTCTATCTCTGATGGGTTTCGTAGTGGTCAAATTCTATTCTAACCGAGCTCCTTAATTGTCATCAAATATTTATCCTTTTTCCACGAGCTCTGTGATGTTCGTTTTCTTGAGAAATTTCTATGTTCATTGAATGTTGTTTGCTATTTCCCTCTAATTCTTTTCTCTTCAGAAATTTTCCTCTCAAACTTGTTAAATTTTCTTGTTTTTTGTTAAACAAGTTAAAATTTTGCTTCTTTTGGTGTGGTCAGCATGCACGCAGGAGGAGGTGAACAAGGTGATGGAGGCAGCGAAGGCGGCGCAGAAGGTGTGGGCGCGGACGCCGCTGTGGAAGCGGGCGGAGCTCCTCCACAAGGCCGCGGCCATCCTCAAGGAGCACCGTGCCCCCATCGCCGAATGCCTCGTAAAGGAGATCGCCAAGCCCGCCAAGGACGCCGTCTCTGAGGTCCGGTAGCTTAGCATCTGCTTCTTCTTTCAGCTACAACCACCTCCAAGAGCAAGTTTGGTGAACTAAAAAGTTTTGAACTTCTGCAATGACAGAAGCAAAAAAAATAAATAAATAAATAAAAATTGAGGCCCAAAAAGCAGAATCTTGAAGTATAGCTTTTAATATTTCTGTGGAGAGAAGCTGTTTGGAGGAATTTGAACTGAAAAGCTAGCTGTGCTTCTCCTAAAAGTACTAAGTAACACTTTGTCGAACAGCAATTAGACACTATGGTCCTTTAGCTCCAAGAGTTTAGAATACTCCTTAGGCTGTATATTTTGTGTAAATTTACCCTCCAAGCAGATGTAATGTTCTTTTTTTTCTATCCGTCACATATTTTGTGGTGCCATTGATGGATCTTTGCCCTGCATATATTGGACTATTCGTGGAATGGATTGTTCCGGTAATGAGCCTTTTTGGCCTAGCTAGAGCTCCTTCAAAACTGCTATTCAAAAGAGTTGTTTGAAAAAGTACTTAAAAGCATGTTTCTTAAAATTCCAACGAGAAATTTTTGCGGAACCTTCCATTTTTGGGTCATCGAAGCTCAATTGAGCTTCCCGCTATAGCTAGAAGTTTTAGACTTTTGTTTGCCAAATGTTTGGTTTTGATATCTCTAAGAGTAGAGAAGTTGTTGCCAAATAGAAGAATCTTGTTGTATAGTAATGCTTTTCTTTATTGGTAATAGGTGGTTAGGTCCGGTGATCTCGTATCGTACACTGCTGAGGAGGGTGTCCGGGTACTTGGAGAGGGCAAGCTGCTTCTTTCGGACAGCTTTCCTGGCAACGAACGCAACAAGTATTGCCTTGCTTCTAAGGTATACATATTATCTATTCTTAATTTTGTTTTCTTTTATGTTACCCTCCTTTTGTGGACTTGGTAAAATTCCATGTATTAAAAAAATCCTGCAAAAACTCAGCAAACAGAAACATAGTGAACGGTCCAACCTAGTTTGGGCTTACATAACTTTTGTGATTTGGCGGTGGCTTAGCTCGACGCAAATGTCTCTTCAGATTGATTTTTGGTATTAAATGCATTATTCTCATACCATCAACTAACAAAATGGGTGGGTTCCTTTCTGCTTTGCTGGATGTTAGTAGTTTTGTTGATTGTAATTTATAAATACACTTGACTTTTAGGTATGTGGCTCATTTAGTTTTCCTTTACTTTTTGGTGCTAGTCTTCTCAGAGAGCAGAGTATTCGGAGAAAGTGACCCCTCACAGCCTCACCCAACCTGCAACCACCACGTGCAACACATTTTATAATCTCAGGATTTCAGATTGATTTTTCATGATGTGCCAGAGTTTATAACACTCGAACAAAACAAAAAAAAAGACTGTTCAATTAGGTGAGGATGGTAAATGTTGAGAGGGTGAATCAATGGCCTTGAAGTAGGAAAAATCTTTCTATTATTCTTGAAGAGGATGACTTTCTTACATATGCCCTTGGTTTGGGGGAATAGCTTAGAAATTAGTTAATTAGTTAGTGACTGTATTTTGTGCACTAGAAGATTAATGACTGTATTTTGTGCACTGGAAGAAAATGGGTGTGAAAAACAGTTGGGGTGGTAGGGGTATTTATTTTTTCAGTTGCCAAAACAAGTAGCTATTCATTTATACTGTGGCATCTTTTTTATGTTTAGGGCATTAATTCTGACCTAATCAGATACCGTGTCGATTTTATGTGGGGTCAGTTCTTGGTTGTTCCTAGTTAGGCTGTATTAATATTTGTTTGATGAAAACATGGGCTTTATTGGCTACAGTTTAAGAGTGGAAAGATTTCTAAACATGTTACGGTATTAGTGGCTGAAACTAATTATTATTTTGGAAATGTTTATAATGAATATACTAACCAATCTATCTGTAATTCATCAGTGCTTAATATTTGAAAGGACAAAATTATAGCAACATGTCCGTGTGGAAACAAAAGAATCATACGAAGAGAGAGTTTGGATGCGAGTGAATTGAAAAACTTGTACCTTGAAACTTTTACAACTGTTGACCCACCAAACTAATTGTTAGTACCTTAATTGATTCCTGAATTGTATGGCTATTGAAGCATCACTTTGCAAACCTTGGGAAGCAAAGCATTGTTCACTTTGAATCTTTAATTAACATGACTCTGGCTGTGTATTACTTTGTGGCCTAGTCATAAAGAACTTTTTTTTTTTGCTACGGACCAAAGATTGCAGATCAGAAGCAGGACAATTAGTAATGATTGGCACTTTGGTTTGTGATCTCTTAAAGCTAAGCACTTTTGAATTAGAAGGAAAAAGAAAAAGTGTAGGAATTCAATTGAAAGGACAAAAAAGGAAGAACAGAAAAGTATGATAGCATGAGAAATTAGGATAACCTGAAGTTAAGGGAAGAAAGAAAGGAAAAACAGTAGGAAGATATGAACTGTAAAACGAAACGAGGAAAACGTTAAAAAGACTAATTAGTAATAGTACTCGAAATCAATTATGATATGTTGTTCTTTATGTTTATGTTTGTAATAGTCACGTGTATTATTGTAGATACCCCTCGGAGTTGTTTTGGCAATACCACCATTTAACTATCCTGTGAACTTGGCGGTCTCCAAGATTGGTCCTGCATTGATTGCTGGCAATGCTCTTGTGCTCAAACCCCCTACTCAGGTATAATAGATGAAACACACTTGTACACTCGTATCCTTAATATTTATAATTAATCAAGTTTTTAGTAAAAAAAAATTGTCACTTTTTGTGAATTATATTGTTCAACCAGGGTGCAGTCGCTGCTCTTCATATGATGCACTGCTTTCACCTGGCCGGTTTTCCAAAAGGCTTGATTAGCTGTGTCACGGGCAAGGGCTCAGAAATTGGAGATTTTCTCACAATGCATCCTGGGGTCAACTGTATAAGGTTCTGAACATTGAGTGTTTGAAAGCTTTTACGGATCTTATACTATGGTGTTTATACAAACCTTTTTTTCATTTTGTTTTTCTTCTTATTGCAGCTTTACTGGAGGCGATACTGGCATTGCCATTTCAAAGAAGGCTGGAATGATCCCCCTTCAAATGGAACTCGGGGGGAAGGATGCATGCATAGTGCTAGAAGATGCTGATCTTGATTTAGTTGCTGCAAATATAGTAAAAGGAGGTTTCTCTTACAGGTAATGTAGCATAGTCCTTTATCGTTCTTCCTGCCAGTCTCCTGTGCAGTGATTGGTAGGTGAACAACAGGGGGGTAGCTCAAATTTTCCCTCTTATTCTGTCAAAAGCAACCGAAATAACCTCAGGAAGTTTGCTCTGGTCAAATCAAATTATTCTAGGATAACAAAAATACGATTCCAACTAAGTATTATTCAACTAATGTCTGGATTCATCATCAGTTTCTTGGTTTATTATTGTTATCTTTGTAATCCTACAATTAATCATATGAATCCAAAACTGACCACAAAATTAATTTTGCCCTCATTAATTATCAGATAGTGGGATAATCTAGGGTTTAAAAAGTTTTTCCCCCCGAAGAGTATTTTGTTCTGATAAACAAAATCATGTTTTTATTTGCTCTAAGCGTCGTAAGATTATGAACAGTATCTACCTCTGCTGTTAGTTTAACTATGTGTGTGGGAAGCAAGTATGATTTCTTAAAGTTAGTGAGGCCTTATTTTCTCCTTGCTTTCAACCAATACAGCGGCCAAAGATGCACTGCTGTTAAGGTTGTCCTGGTGATGGAATCAGTAGCGGATGCTCTTGTGGAGAAAGTGAATGCCAAGCTGGCGAAACTCAAGGTGGGTCCACCTGAGGAAGACTGTGATATAACCCCTGTGGTGACCGAGTCGTCAGCAAATTTCATTGAAGGCTTGGTTATGGATGCCAAAGAGAAAGGGGCAACATTCTGCCAAGAGTATAGGAGGGAAGGAAATCTCATCTGGCCGTTGCTTTTGGATCACGTCCGTCCCGATATGAGGATCGCTTGGGAGGAGCCCTTTGGTCCGGTCTTGCCGGTGATTAGGATTAGCTCAGTCGAGGAAGGTATCCACCATTGCAATGCCAGCAATTTTGGGCTCCAGGTATGTTAGTCTCGCTTTCTAGGTCTGCCGTCCCGGGCACCTACCTCTCTCTACTTCTCACATATACCCCTCAAACAATACATTCTTTGGTGAATGCCCTTTCCGTAGGACATTCTTAGAAAATAAAAGCACATTTTCCTGGCATTTACAATCTTCATAAGGGTATTTTTAGATGACATTTATGATATTTGCAACTTTTGGACAGTATAGAAAATTATAGGTTGCCTAGGGATATGAGTAAATTTTGCCTTTTTACATAGTCTGGCAGTGGCAGCTGGCTTTCCTTATTCTCTGTCTGCTTTTACCTTTGGATAGATAATGCAAGAAGTAATTGTTAATCCCAGGTTTAGATACTTGCCAACATTACCTTTGATGGACAATGTAACTATATTTGTTCCGAAGAGTTGGTCACACAAATATCTGCATGCAGCTACTACTTTTCAGGCATTTATTCACTACTTCTCTCCTGTCTGCAATCAATTATTTTAATTGTAGTTTATAATTTCCTCCGTTCGATCTAATGTAATAGTTATAATAATAACTGAGATATTCCCGACACAACAGCAATAAGTTGCAGCAAATAGTGTTGGTGCAGTAGAGTTTATATACTCTATTGTTGCTTGCTCCTTGTCCTTGGACATTCTAAAATCTTCTCCGTAGGCAAGCTGACTCCTAGACGCTTCACATGCCACAGGGATGCGTCTTCACGAGAGACATCAACAAAGCAATCATGATTGCCGATGCGATGGAGACGGGAACTGTTCAGATCAACTCAGCGCCAGCTCGTGGACCTGATCATTTCCCCTTCCAGGTATTGATCTTTTTATATTTGAGTAGAGCTGTTGGAACCATAGTTAGTTAATTCGGATTCGGCAAAAATTCGATATGGATATAATACGCATAAAATTCGTTTTCTAATTTTTAAATTCGTTGAAAAATTCGGCTTAAAAAATGAATTCGATATAAAATATAAAATATAAAATATAAATAATTTATATTTAAAAATAAAAATTATAAGTGTTTTATTTATACTTTCAATAATTCGGCAATAATTCGCGAATAATTCGGCTGGCTTAAAAATTCGCGAATAATTCGCTTTCTTTGGGAAAAATTCGTAAACGGGCCGTTTAATTCGGATTTTCAATTATTCGCGAATAATTCGCAAATAATTCGCGAATTTACTAACTAGGGTTGGAACAAGCCCGAGCAGTTTGTGTCATGAAATCGCCCTAACCGCTTCCTGCCGAAGCTAAAAGCGGGAGTTCCAAAGTTCAGATGAAGCTCATTTCGGCTTTCTGTTTCGACCTAAAGCTATATAGACTTCTATTGGAAATGATTTTGAGCAGAAAAGTTGTTCCACGAGCTACGCGTGGAATGGGCGTTAAGTAAATCTCGGTTTGGCTTGTGCTTTGCAGGGTCTTAAGGACAGTGGCATCGGATCTCAGGGGATAACTAACAGTATTAACATGATGACGAAGGTCAAGAGCACCGTAATAAACCTCCCGGCCCCCTCTTACACTATGGGCTGAGAGATTCGAGTAAATATTAATCCCTTTCTTAAATAAATCACTGAGGAATTCGGGATCCTCTCTCTATTTCCAGTTGCCTGCATATATTCTGTTGTTCTAGTTAAATAAGATCAGATAAAGAAGGGTCTTCGCTAGTTTAGATAGTCGCCGTGTTTCTCTTTCTTATTGCTTCACTTATGCGAAGGGAGTTGGAGTTGTATCAAGAAACTGAGGATGAGCATTTGTATCTCTTTGTGTATAATGTAACACGTAGTAAATATTATGTAATGTTTATAGCCCTGATGTTGAATAGAGGGCATAATAATTGAGATGAATTTTGGTTGGTCAAATTTTGTGTGTATGTGTTCTCATAGATTATCTTGTTGGTGTATTGCAGTTGGTTCATGGTAAAGTGTGACTTGGAGAACTTGAATCAATGAAAATGCATGATAAAGTGTTTAGGGTGTGTTTGGTTCGAGTTATCCCGATAGGATTACAGGCAATCCTGTTAAAATTATTGTGTTTGGTTCATCCGTTATGTAATATAGTCATTAATATAGCATTATAAATCGAGCAAGATTATACCGAAAATATTAACTAGAGGGGGATCGTGTATCTTGCATTACTGAAAATCGATAATACTACATATTTTGTAGAACGACATGGTGCACATTTTGGATAGAACTATTATCTATACATCTATACATTGTTATAATAAAACAAATATAAAAGAAAAATTATGTAGTCTTCTCTTTTCATTAATAGTGGGGAAAATTTCAAATACCACCCATTTGGTCTCGCACATTTTTATTTTAGCACACTGTAGTTTAAAGTGTATCAATTTAGCACTCCGTAGTTTTTTTTTTTCTTTTTATTATCTCCTTCACTAATTTTTTTCATTAAAACGGTGACAAAGTTAAAACTAAAAGGTGCTAAAGTGAATATCCGATAAACTTGGGTGGGGTATTAAAAGTTTTTTGTATATAAATATTAACAGAGAAGACGATGAAAAAAGAAAAACGAAATCACATGATACTAAATTGATACACTTTAAATCATAAGATACTAAAGTGAGAAAGTGTAAAACGACAGAAACGGTATTTGAAGTTTACCCTTGTGAGGGGAGTGTTATAGAGATATGACAAAATGAGCTTCGTTTGGAATTGGGGAAAGATTGTGTAATAGATATATTTTTTGCAATCCCATCGGAGAACGCAGAAGCATATCCCTATATGTTTTTTTTCTCAACTCTATTTTATCTAATAACGTTAGATAAGTCTTAATACCAAACTAAGCCTTAGGCCCGTTTGGCAAACCACAAATACAGAGTGATCGGCCAACTTACTCTATTATTTATAGAGATCTCCGTGTTTTTTTTTTTTTTTTTTTTTAAACTCGGTCCATTAGATTTAGGACATTCCAACAAACTAAAAAAAATTACTAAGTAACTGAGCCTTACAGTGCAACACTAAGGAAAAATAAGATCGTTTCTCAATTTGTCTTGTATAATTTAATTAGAGTAAAGCTACTGTGCTATCGAAAGTATAGCTGATGCTTCCGATTTTTCGGCTCTTAGATCAGCCATTTTGATCATTTCTAATATTTGCATTAATACTATTATCTTATGGGAACCACTCAACCCTAGGGATACTACTCAACCCTGGAAGAGCCGCAATCATCTCAACCATTTCCGATCCAACGGTCAAAAAGACAGAAGCGTCGTATTCTCTATACTTCCAATAGCATAGTAGCTCTACACATTTAATTATATTATTTTTAGTTTCATACTAGATATGTATGCATTTCATTTTTATATGTATACCTTCTTTTATATACATTTGATCATGTTGTTAGAGTGCGGCTAGGATGCTTCCATAAACATGGAGGCCTCCGTGCTTCCACTTTGTTTTCGATGTTCGGACTTTCGAATCGACGATCAGCTCCGTTAAACTTGATCTAGAGTATTTGAAGTATCTAGAAAATAAATTTTACGATTTTTTGATATCATTTGCCTAGTGATCGAAGTGTCTCAAAATCAACGGCTGAAAATAAAAATCTTACAAAATATGATGATATGACATTAAAATTTTAGATCAAAGTTATTGATCTTGTCTTATATGGTATAAAGAATTTTCTATCAAAATTTCATGTGATTTGGATATTTCTACACCGTTAAACCCGCAAGCTCACCACGGCCATTAAAATTATTGATTTTGAGCCCCTTCGATCACTAGGCAAATGATATCGAAAAATCACAAAATTTATTTCCTAGGTACTTCAAATACTCTAGATCAAATCTAACGGAGCTGATCATCGATTCGAAAGTCCGAATATCAAAAACAAAGTAGAAGTACGGAGGCCTCCGTACTTCCATAAGCATACCAGCCCACTCCATGTTGTTATATAGGTACTGCACAAAAAATAAAAAAAATTGAGCAACGCAGAACTAAAATCTACAAAATTTATTTAGGAACATTTGTTCAAGGAGCATAATAATTCTAAATTTCGTACTCAAAATGATTGGACCAAAAAAAAAAATAAAATTGGTTTAATATTTCAAAAATAATAAATGCTAAATTTTTTATTACTGAATTTCAAATGGATCAAATGAATGTCATGAGGTGCACGTACGAGAACACGTGTCACAAATCTAAAAGTCTCTGAATATTTTTGGCATTAATAACACAGTGCATATTTTGGATAGAACTAGTCATTTAATCCTTTTTTAAAGTTACTCTATTGATCGTGTGCACAATATTTCTAAAACTCAATCACAGTGAATTTCCAATTAAAATTTAGTGTGTTAATTAGATACTTAGATCTATACTATAATTAAAATTTCAGGTATTTTTATATTTTTAAAATATATAATTTTATATTCCATTCTATGATATGGACTTATAATTTCATATTTGTTGTCAAGACTCCTAGAATTTGGAATCTATAATAAGATATAATGACTAAATTTCTTAATCCGATATAGTATTTTGAGCGGTGATTAATTAGGTCTAAAAGGTTAAAATGATTAAGTGTGTTATGACTATAGTAATTCTAGAATGAGTGACGCTTCGAGAAATGGGACGTCATAGTTGGTAACAGAGTTAATCGGCAGTTGAAAGTGTGAGACGAGTCTCGACTGAGCTAGCAGTGAGTAGAGCACGACTCCCCCCGACGACTTACTTGGGTACTAGTCCATGGATCATATGGAATAATGTTCTCTATAATTACAATTTAGTAATGCGGGTCGACTACTATACTATTATGAGTCCGATCGCTCTCGTACTCATAAATTTTTTTCGATGATAAAGCTTCCGAATCGACGATCCATACCGTTAAATAACACACAGCCCAAGATCACCGGGCGATGTGAGACTCATCTCGCTATCCTTGTCATTCAGATCCGGGCATAACCGATCGATCGCCTTGTCATTCAGACTCCGATATAGCTTATCACCTTATCTTTCAAATCCTAACTCAGTCGAGAATCGTCACATATTTTCGGACAGTGAACTGGCTCTGATACTAAATGTAACGACCCAGCTCACTAGCAAAAATAACTCGTTGGGCCAACTACCGGCTCAAAATGGTTAAGTCCAGTTATTATTACTAGTGTCTAAATCTCTTATATACTCAATCACATCCCCATTACGTGGGATTATTGGGGTGTGATATTATCCCTCTCCCTATTCCCAATCCAAACACAATAAACCTATGCATATAAATGCATCAATAATATATATAAAAAAAAAATACTTTTCTTGCAAACAAATTATATAATAATTTGCAAACTATACAACTTAATACTTTAGCTTCACTGCTCAGCACATTAGGAAACTGGCAATAAAATGGATTAAGTTCTGTCGAGTGATATTTACATCTTTTTGAGTATTTGATTTGATGCCCAATTATTTTTAACCTTTTGATTACTCGTCTTCTACTCTTTTTTCAATCTTTATTTTTTTGATATTTTTTTTTCTTTTCTTGAGGCCGATGATGCCTCACCTTATATAACTAAATTTATTATTTAAATAAATGAAGCAGATAGCATGTTATTTTTTTTTTTTTTTAAAAAATTAAGTTTAAACTTCAAAGTTATAAGTCATACTAACCTCCTAGTAGTTTATTATTCTTTATTGATAAACTATCACAATGGAGTCCGGCTGCTATGCTATCAATAGCACGAAGCACTCGGTGTTACCAAGTTTTTCGCCGTTAGATTCGCCGTTAAAATTTCAAAAATATTTTCAAGAAGGGCAAAATAACCAAATTCTTCTATAAAATAAAAAATAAGAAATAATTTTTTAATATATTTCTGTTATTTTGAAGTTGATTTTCGATATAAATTGTAAGAAATGGACAGGATGGTGATAGAATTCTGACGGAGGGAGATTAATATGATAATTTGAATTATAAAAAAAAAAAATAAAATATTTCTTCAAATTCTTGCTTAATTCATCTTCCTATTGAATGAAGCGGTAGCATGCTATCTTTCCCTGAAAAAAAAGAGAAGAAAATAATAGTCCTGCTGGGATACTATCGATAGCACCAAACGTTTGGTGTTATTAAGTTTTCCACCGTTAGATTTAACCCTTTGACTATTTTCATCCATTAGATTATAGTATTAAACTAATAACTCACTCAAATCTAATGGACCTATATCATCCTAACCGTTCATTTTTTATTTAAGCGCTGAAACCTAATAAAGACAAAAACGCCGGCCGCTATCGACAAGATACCAGTCAAAAAACAATTTTTTTTTTTTTTTTTTTTTTTTTTTTTTGTAATTTAGCAGGAAAAGAAAAAACGGCGGCAGCAGTGGTGAGGTAATGCAGCTGCCACGCGGGACGCGGAGGCGAACGCAGAAGCAAAAAAATGCCCGTTGCGGACGCCAACCCCTGGTTTCTTAACCCCATTCCATAATCCTTCCCACGTCCGCCCACCCCCTCATTCACGCTCCTCACCCCATCCCCCCCTCTCTCTCTCTCTCTCTCCGAGACACAACACAACACACACACATACATACACGAACGAATACTCTCTCTCTCTCTCTCTCTCTCTCTACATATATCTCTCTCTCTTCTGTGTGTATTGTGTAAATAGTGAGGAACGATTGAAGCGATGATATTCATATCCCCTCCTCGGCATTCAGATACACTCCCCCATTTATTACAATGACTCAGCGCACCCCAATATAAAGACAAGGAGGATGCTATAAGTAAGAGCGGAGGAGGCACGGAAAAAGGGAAAGCGAGTGCGAAACAATCCCTCCCCCCTCTCGCTTCTCTCGTGAGCGACGCGATACGAAGCGAGAGAGAGAGAGAGAGAGAGAGAGAGGGAGAGGGAGAGAGGAGAGGAGGAGGAGGAGGAGGAGGAGGAGGTGAGCGAGTGTCGTCGTTCTGTTCTCCCTTGGGTTCTTGTTCCCAAACCCTAACCCTAACCCTAACTCTAGGTTCCTCTCTGTGTGTGTGTGTGTGTGTGTGTGTGTGTGTGTGTGTGTGTGTGTGGGGGGGGGGGGGGGGTTTTTTTTTTGGTTTTTTTGATGTGTTGTGTGTGGTTGTTGATCGTAGTTGTTCGAGCTACCGATCCGGATTTCTAGGGTTTTTTTTTTTTGCATGGTCGCGGGAGCCCCGGGCGACAGGGGGGGGGCGGATCTCTAGCTGAGGGTGGGGTTGGGGGCTGGGGGGGGCGCGCGCCATGGCGAACGCGGAGAAGGAGCAGGAGGAGCAGCTTCGGGAGGTCGGGGGGAGGCTCGGGTCGCCGCCCGGTGATGTTGATGAGCTCCTTGCGCTTCTCGATGTAAGAGACCTATATTTTGCTTTTTTTTCTTTTTCTTTTTCCTTCGATTTTTGCCTACGAATCCTTGCTTTCGCTGATCGTTTCAATGGGTTAATGCGTGGAATTACTTGATTTTTTTTTTTGTTCAATGCTTGATCCATTTATTTGTATGTATTGTCCTGTTAGTTCTTTTCAAATGATTATAATTATCATCTTCAATGTGATTTGTTGTAGTGCTGAAGCAGTGAGGCGAGCTCGTGGGTGCTTGTTAATCGTTTTAATATCATTATTTTTGCATTTTAGAGACACTTTTGCATGTTGCATAAATGTTATGTAACTGGCTTAATGCTGATCCTGGAAGTAGAATTTGCCATAAACGTGGTCAATTTTTGCTCGAGACTGAATTTTCGTGCTATTACTATTCTCCGACCAGCAATTAGCTGATTCTGTAGTTACAGTTTTGATGATTCGTTGATCCGAATAACTGCTGATTGGAGATCTAGAAGCAACTTTTAAGCCGACAGTTTGTGAGCGGTCAAGCCGCTGCATAACGACACACCGCAGAAGCGGTGTGCATGTGCAAGCCGCTGCATAACGACATACCGCAGAAGCGGTGTGCATGTGCATGTGCATGTGCATGGCTGCCACGTGCGTCTATATGGCGCGACGTTAAAATTATCGGCAGTATTTTATCTCACTTAAAACACTATTATGATGGTCTTTAAATTAGAAATGGATCGATATATAGCAAATAAAGTTGAGAAACAATATGTATTTCTTAAATATGGCAGGTTATGTGGTGAGTTAGGATTCTTCTTAGTGCCACGTGGTCTGCAGGTATATATTTCTGCGTATGAAACCGTTAACGTACAATAAAAGCAAGTAAACAAGCGAGCGATGATAGATACGTAATGAGGAACCCAACTTTCTAGAAATGTAACATTGGAAAAATATTAATTAAAGAAAAGATATATAACTGGATTCTAGTGCCATAAATGTATCACGTACGCATCACGCTCAATCTAGTGTTTGCAAACTCTAAATAAGAAATTTTGTGCTCATAGGGCAGTTTTAAGCCCTGCGCTCATGCAATCATTATGGGGCTGCAGTTGCATATGCAGCTGCATACGTGGTTCATGCATTCCTTTTAAGAACATCCCGAGTGAAATTTTCTGCTCAACTGGTGGTGCTTTTATAGAAATTATATAAGTCCAAACAAGTCGTAGGTGCTGACTAATGGGTTTGATTTCATCCCCTGAGAAAATGTGTTGGAATCACCGGATTTCACCTCAGGTTACCAGTGTGAAGAAAATAGGCGCACAATAACGGAAGTAGTAAAAGTGATATAAAGCGTAGTGCTATGATATTGTATCCAATAGCCTTCCACTTGACTATTTCAGGCTGGAACAAGAAGTTCTTGGCCAACCGTTCGGCTGTTTAATGCTGGCCTGGTGACGATTTTGAACTGTTTGGCACTTAATAATGGCCTCCCCTTATGGTTCATGCCAACCTTGCCAAGTATTGACATGTATCATCCCGCGGCACATACGGTGCCATTAGCAAATTAATACAGTTGTGCTGCTGAAATTAAAACCATGGTTTTGAATATATTCTCCTTATTCCATGGATAGCTAGTCTGCAATTCTGAACTCCTCTACATTGGTTGAGGAGTATGTTGGAAATTCTTTTCTGTAACCATATGTTTGTAATCATGTGTGGTAGTCTCTCCATTAAGAAATGCTCACAGTTTTATTTTTGTGCTGGTAGAAATGAATGCACTTCTTTTGCTATATATCACTCTCGTTCATAGTTGTTTTGAGGGTTTTGGGCCTATTGGTTATTGCATGTGGATGAAATTCTTTGTTTGTCATGCGGACTCTAGCTTAATTTGATGATTACAAATATTTTAATTCTTTATTGATGTCTGTTTTAAGCTATCTGTTTATATCCTTTGCAGCTCCCAATTTTGGTGTGCAAAGTCTTGAAACGACATTTCCTTTTCTTAGGTTTCTAGCGCACAATCTTGCAAACTAAAGTAACATCTTTCTCTAAATTATTAAATGATAATGGCCGCGTTTAGTTTTAACTGCTCATTAAATCAGGTTATGGCAGTGCTTGCTTTTCTCATGGAATTGTTTCAAAAATTGTTTGCCTGTAACATTGTTTCGTTCTTGCATCCAGCAAATCGAAACCTTTTTATCAAGAGTGGAGCAATCACCTTCCCAGTCGATGTCAAATGCGATTCGTCCTGCAATGAAAGCCCTAGTGGCTAAAGCCATTCTGAGACATGATAATATGGATGTAAGAGTTGCTGTAGCTTCATGTATAAGTGAAATCACTAGAATTACAGCACCTGATGCTCCATATGATGATGATGTAATGAAGGTATATTTTCCTTTCAACTTTTGTCACGGCTAATTGAATTTGATCTGGTACTTAATATCACAAAGGTGTTAATATTTCTACTTTGAGCTCATAAATTTGTTTACATCTATTTTTTGACTGAATATCAGGAGGTATTTCAAAGAATTGTGGAATCCTTTGATAAGTTGGATGACATGTCTAGTCGATCATATTCGAGAAGAGTTTCCATTCTTGAAACTGTCGCGAAGGTCCGATCTTGTGTTGTGATGTTGGATCTTGAGTGTGATGACCTTATTCTAGACATGTTCCGCAATTTTTTGAAGACAATAAGGTATATATATTTGCCAATGCTTCTACATTTGATTTATTTTGGTCCTTGCCTTCTTTGCTAGTTGCCATTAGAGGGGGATTCATGAATATCTACCTAATGCTGCTACAGTAGCTATGGTCCAGTTATGTGGGCTTTGTTTTGTGTCAATGTGAGACAGCAATATTTTGAAACATTTTTGTTCCTTCTCTGAAGCTGTACATGGTGCCGGAAATAAAGCCTCTTTATGTCATAATTTTATTGTAATTTAGGTTACCTTCCGGGCATGTTTGGTTGCCTGAAAGTAACATAGGTGAAAAAAGTCACTTTTGCAAAAGTGACTCTTACAAAAGTCACTTTTCGGTTCGATTGTTTGGTTGGCTATAAAGTGAAACATGAAAAACTATATTTTTGTAATTTTGATTCTTTAATTATATATAAAGAGGTGAAAGTATAAACAAACAACTTATACTCACAATTTATTTAAAAAAATAAAAATAAAAATTATATTTAGAATTGAAAGTTATATTTTTAAATTTAAATTTAAACATAAATCTGAGTTGAATTTATAATTAAAATTTAAGACACAAATTAAATTAACAATTTGAAGTTAAAGTTTAAGTTTTAACCCATAACTGAAATTAAATTCTAAAATAAAATTTCTACATAGAAATTAGAACATTTATTCAAATTTGAATTTATAATGTGAATCATGTTTTAATTTGCTCTTTGATTTTAAATTCTGAACTCAAATATGAATTCACAATTTAAATTAAAATTAAAATTTGAGTTTAAATCACAATTCAAACTGAACATTTGAATTCATAATTCAAATTCAAAATTCAAACTGATACTCATTATTATTGAAATTAAATGTAAATAGCAAATTTAAATTTGAATTTGAATTTCAACTTAAAAATTTAAATTTTAAATTCAATTTCAGTCAATAGTTTGAATTTATAGTTGGAACAATTTGAATTCAAAGTTCAAACTGAAGTTCTTAGCTAAAAATAATTTGATTAAAAGTTTACATTTCAAAATTTAAATTTAAATTCTAGAATTCATATTTAAATGAAAATAAAGATTTTAAATTTTAAATTTAAATATAAAGTCACAAATTTGAATATAAAAATTTTATGTTAAATTTGAATTTACAAACAAAATTCAAAATGTGATCACAATTTTAATTCAAATTTAAAGTGAAATTCAACTTTAAAAATAAATTCAAAGATCAAAGTTAAGACCAAATATAACCTCTTAGCTAAGCCTTTTACTTTCGGTGACTTCCGAATTTTTTGAGCTGAAGTAAAAAAAGTGAGATTTAGTTATAACTCACTTTATTGGCCCACTTTTTTATAGCGATTTTCATATTCACTTTCGCAAACCAAATAACCGATAAGACGTCACTTTTCAAAAGTGTCACTTTCGATGGTTCACTTTCGGCTAACCAAACATGCCACTTTCGATGCTTCACTTTCAGCGAACTAAACATGCCCTTACCCATAACCTGAAGTATTTCGGTTCGAACATGAAATTTTTAACTTGAAACAAGGATGACCAAGCTACTAGTTGGGGGTGTGCCACTGGAATGGTACGGCATGCCAACACAGTGTGCTAGTCACACATAACGACAAAATTGGCATGGTGTGTGCAATTGTTACTGCGCTACTCTGTGTCATGTGCAGGCATCGCTTGGCATCTGGTGGCATGGCCAGCTCAGAAAATCTAACTTTGAATAATTAAGGAGTACATTATGCCACAATCATGTAATCCTTGAATCATCATTGATTTCTTATTTTAGATATAATGTCATGCTTTTAGTAGCTAACAAAATCAGAAGAATGGATCTTTTAGGTGGTTTCGTAAGGACATTTGTTAGGAGTCTCCATTTGATTGAAACAACTAACTGTCTTGCACAGCTATCAAAAGGGAAAATTGAGAATGAGAAATATTTTTGTTTGATTGCCCTTCAATAAACGCCATTCCAATGCTTAAGTCGATCGGTCACACCACTTCTTGTTAGAAGAGTTGTTCTTTTCTATAGGCGCTATAAGATTTCCTCCTTTATATTAGGTTATCTTGAGAAATCGTTGTCTCTAATTTGAAATTTTTTATCATTAAAGATTGTATAGCATGCTATAGCAATATTTATATTGAGTACGATGGACCAGTCTCTTAAGTATGGTGCTGTTTCAAACTCACCAATCTGATCGTTCCCTGAATAATTGCTTGTGTATTTGCTATTGAAGTGCACATGTTTTTATTTTCAGTTCAAACCATCCAGAAAATATTTTCTCTTCTATGGAGACAATAATGACGCTTGTGATAGAGGAAAGCGAAGATATTTCCAAAGAACTTGTCTCATGCCTTCTAGATAGTGTGAGGAAGGGCGGCAAGGTATGTATTGTTAGTGGGGTCATCATCCGTTAGTTGAATGTGATTATGCAATTGTCTCACTTAAATTCTATGTAAATTTATCTGTTTCTCAGGAAGTTTTGCCAATTTCGTTCAGACTTGGAGAGAAAGTAATTGGTAACTGTGTTGAGAAACTAAAACCAGCCTTTGTGGAATTCGTTAAGCCATCTGACATTCCTTTAAATGAGTATAGTAAGATAGTTAGCTCTCTGTGCGATGAGAATGCCGACACTGCAGGGCAGAATGATGTTTCTGGGGTGAGTTTATTTTGTCAATTTTTCTCCTAGGCCATGAATGAACATGTTGATTCTGTTGTAGATTTAGTATTTCATAATTCTGCAGCCTGGAAAGAATGTAGATTCTGCATCATGAACTGCATTTTTGGTGCCTTAATAGCTTATTGCCGTACATATGTGTTGACTGCTTAGCTGAATCGCATGGTTGTGTGTGCTGTGCATGTCTGGGACCACCATTTACCGAGTTGTACAGACTAGATGGCATGGGCATGATACGCTGCAACAATGGAGACTGATCTTGTTGTGAGATAAAGATATCCTTACACTTATTGGAATTGTATAGCAGTCTAAAATGATGTAATAACACTCTTTTCTGGTTCAAAGCTTCATGTTAATAGTCTAGTGTTGATAAAATGTAGGACGCTATAGTTGAAGATATGGTATAAAAATTACATAAATAAAAAGGAACGGTACAGGTATAGAAAGTCTTCTAACCTCTCAAATATGAATCCTCCGAGATGAATATCAGTGCAGAGATGGGTTTACTAGTTATGGATAAAATTTTATCTGAGCTTCGTATATCATATCATAGTATCCTAATATACAAGTATATAATCATATGTCGTTGGCTCGCTCTATTTAACCGTCGTCAACCTGACTTGTACTGTAGAAAGCAAGGGAACATCTCGTCATTAAGGTTTCTTCAATATAGTAGGACCTTGTATATGGATATTATGATGTCTGTCTCAAACTACCCTTTGATGTTCTTTGCTTCTGCACAGAACTATGATACATATTTAAAGACTTGCTAATATTAAAACAATGAGCACTACAGGGTTCGTTCTTCTTCCTGTTTTTGTTCTTGGATATTGTCGATCAGTTCGTATTTTAATATTTGTTGTTAATTGTTTCCCTGAATTTGTTGCTACAAATATATTTTGGCAGTATTGCCTTTGAAGTTTCTATAATTATATATGCACTGACCGTGCTTGTTTTAGCTTTTGTTTTGTGAGCAGCGACATGAGCACTAATCTATGTCGGTATCAATTCTAAGTTGTTAATTATGTTATGTACACTCATGAAATTTCCTAGATGCGATAACTGATGACTATTGTGCTCCACTTCTCGTCATTTTATTTACACTAGCAGGCTTTAGCTCATGCTTGATGTAACTGCTATGTTTCTAGAGCTAACATACTGCATTGTCTGTCAAGAATTTAGTTATTAGTCTTTTTCTAATAGAATATGCAATTTAACTTGGTTAGTTTTCTGATAATCTGGTTTTATTCTTCAGGCCGATGATAGCAAACAGTCTGAGAGGACTGTTTCCGATGAGCTTCCTCAGGTCTGCAACTATCAGAAATGACTTTCAGTGTTGGGTTTTTTGTTTGCAACTATCATAAATGACTTCAAATTTTTTTTTTTTAGTTAAATTGTCTATTTCCATAATGTTTTTACACTCTCTTTGATTCAAGTGCGAAAATGCTTAATTTCCACACACACATTTAGGAATCTACGAAGGTGGAGGAAAAAGCAGGTGATCCTGAAGAAGATGGTGCTACTTCAAATAAGTTATCGAGATCTGCGGTGAGCAATGGTACAGTTGCAGTAGGTAATGGCGAATCCCTGCAAGAACCAGCTCATCCTAAAGAGAAATCTGGGAAATCTTGTCGCAGTGGGCAATCAAACAGTACTTTACCCGACAATGAAGCGGAGACAAAAGACCATTCTATGGCAGATGGTGACAATGAAACACCAGTAGTACTTGGCAGGAGGAAAGGTCGTGGAAAACAAGGTGATGATGCTCAACCTGATGGTACATCTGGTAATAAAATTGAATCATCTGTTCCAGTGGGTTTCAAAAAAACAGTTGACCTTCAGACAGTTCTGAAGCCTCATAATGTAACTTCTGATTCAGCTTCAAGAAAGGGTCGACATCCTAGATCAAAAGGATCTTCCGAAAGAGTTGGGGAGAGTTCTGAAGCTGACAATACAGCTTCATCTGGGAGGAGGAGAGCCAGGGCAAAGGTGCAAGTGCAGGATGAGAAATTACCTTCCAAACATACAAATATTAGTAAGGATTTGGAGGTTGTGAGTGATTCAGAAGGAAAGCCTTCAAGGCGCTCATCTAAAAAGGAAAAGCTGGATGATAAAACACATGGCATTGTGATAACTGATGTGGAGCCAAAAGTACAGAGGCAGAAAGAAAAAGAAGGGTCGGCAAAAAAGATTGCTGACGGAGAATCATCACAAAAACGGCGAAAAATCAACTTTAAGAACCGGAATGAAAAGATCAACTCTGAAGAAGATGTATCTGAAGATGTCAGTTTAAAGGTAACTTTGTGATTAGTGATCCTTGCCTTGTCACATGACACTGTCCGCACATTAAGGCTAATAAAATTATGCTTTAACCCATAGTTCATAAAATTTATAATTGGCTCAGATGTACGGTAAATAAAATTGATGGCATGTTCTGTTAGGGATTATTAGAACTTGTTGAATTTTGTAAATAAAATACTTCATCCAAATCAAACTAATTATAAAGTAGGCCTTTATTAGGGAATTGAGCAGAGAAGAGAGAATCCTTTAGGTTGTTGGTGACTTACCTGATACCTCCTGTTATTGATGCTGCACTCCTTTGGCTTTATCACAAGGCTTAATTTGATTTCTTTGGAGATGAGACTTGTATGGAGGACAAAAATGTAGACTAAGCAAATAATGTGTAAGTGGTCCAGCTAGTAAAGTGCCCTTTGGTGGACCTTGATGCTTAGGCCATGCTTTAAAAAACCCAGTAAAAGACCTAAATGTAGAAATTATTGCTGTGCTGTCAGTTAAATGGTGTGTTCTGAGGTGATTAGGAAAGATATTAATGCTATTGATTAAGAAATAAAATAACTCGGGATGGATATGATGGTGTAACATCATTCATATGGTAGATTCCAGTTGATTTCTTTTGAGATGAGCCTAGTGTAGGTAAACCCTTTTGCGTGGGTGTAAGGATCAGTGAATGTGAATCGAGTCTTGAGTTCTGCTTGAAATTAAAGTATTTCTTCGTCCAAGTCCTTAGACAACCTTCTTACTTGTCTTATAGTACATATGAAGAACTGTGGAGACATCATAGCAGCTTGTGTCATTATAGATAGTTTCAAGGAATAAAGTAAGCTCAAAAGCTTATGTATCACATAGTTTCTTTGTGCATGGCTTTTGGCCCATGCCCCGCAAAACTAGTTGCAATTTTGAATGAGTCTCTGGTGATCTATCAGAAATGATTTCTTATTCTTGTATCTATTTTCTGCTTTCTCTTACGTATTCCCTCATTGTTGTACTCTTAACTTCTATCAGCCAAAGTGCCAAACATCATGGCTGGTGTCCTTTAGTTATATTTTCCTTTGGCCATTTATATTTTTCTTGCTTTTGATTGTACGTTTGACACAAATAACGGGATATTTGCATTTTGTGAACCTACTTTTTCATCTGTTTGATATCCCATGAGGCATTTAAGTTCTCTTTTTATTTCTCCCATTATCATGCTTCTTATATAAAATTCATTCTCATACCTTCTCTATATGTGACCTGTAGGCTGGAATGCATCTCTTAAATTTAGCCTTATGGAAGGTAGTTGTAGTATTGAACTTGGAAATCGAATTTGTGTCCATATTTGTCTTTTCCCCATTAATTTCTTTAGGTTTCTTGATTTTCTCTGTCGCAGTGAATAATTAGTGTGTTGTTATGTATCTTATGCAGGAAATGATTTCGCGGGAGATTGCTATGAAGGCATTCGGGAAAGAAAAAGGCAACTTGGGAGAGAGTGGTGGATCTAAGAAAAAGCATGGCCATGGGAGTGAAGAGGTTCCACATCTTATCTTTGTGCTTGCTATTCCTAATCTAAGATGTAGAAGTTATCTTTGGTTCTACTATAAAGTTTGGGAGTCGAGAAACTTTAGTTTCTTTAAAATATTTTTATTAATTTAAAAAATTTTCAGTTGAAGAAGCTTGTGATGTTCTCTTACTTATTATTATTATTTTTAACCTTTGGAATTGTCTATTTAACAGTTTTCATGAATAGCGCAATTCTGCGTTCATGTGTTGCTGTTATGGTTTTACATATTGAAACATCAGTAAATTTGTTGTATCTGAAGTGGTATGCTGGTTTAATATGAGTCTTAAAGCTCATGCTGATGATTTATTGTAAAATCAAATATTAACTCCAGCCTGCAAGGAATATATGGCGGATTTTTTAATTTTTTTATGCCATTTGAAAAATATTATCTTCTATATTTCTCCTTTTCATGTTGGGTTGGCATTTTTATTAAGAAGTATTGAAGTATTATCCTAGTTTCTGTACTTTATCTCTTCATGGGAGCTTGAGTGTTTGATTTGTACGAGTGAATTTCGCATCAGTATTGGAATATTATCTAAGTTTTTCCACTCATTGCATACTGGAATAACTTAAACGCATAGAAACCTTTTTGTGAGAATCTTGATAAATTATTATGGATTCATCTCCGATATTATTGAAACATGTAGTATTGGACTACTATGTTTACTTTATCCGGTGTTGTTCTGCATTGTAGCTTGTGTTTGATCCTAAAGCAGAAAGTACTTCATGCATCTTCTATTGCTTTGGTACATTTTAATCTAACCAGTTAGCATGTGTATTATATTAAAATTTCACAGGTAAGCATTTGCTTAACAATTGTTTCATGCTTCACAATTTGTATTATTTCAGTATTAATTTTGACTTGTTTTGTAGTTCTTCAAACCTTTAACTTTACCCGCTGAACTACATAATTTGTTGATTAAAATACCTTGCTTTTGATAGGCTTCAGCATCAAGGCAGAAGAAAGACCTTAACGAGCGCCTTGTTGGTTCAAGGATTAAAGTATGGTGGCCAGAAGATCAAACGTAAGTTAGATTTCTATAGACATCTGTTATTACTATTTTCTTTTCCTTAATTAAAATTCTTGATGTTTTATGTGAAGTATCATTAATTTTTCTGCTATTTCTGTACACATTTGTTATTACTGTATTCTTTGCCTTAATTAAATTATTGATGTTTTATGTGAAGTATCATTCATTTTTCTGCTATTGATTTATTGGTGTACAACCAGCATATAGATTAATCTACTTTGTGAGTCTTATGAGTATTGTTTTTGTTAATAGTAGTTATTTTCTTTACATGCTTATCTTATTCGCAATAGCAGCTATTCTGTTTTTGTAGGCTCTATTTGTGTTCGATATGCATGATCTTACATACGATTCTTCTGTTCGCTGTTTAGGCAGTCTGTAGTTGGAAAATGAATTTTCATGGCCATCTTTTTACTGTAAATGTAATCATAATTTGACATGTTGCAATTGTTAGTTTAATTGATGTTTCATTAGATTATGGCTTCTAAGTAAGGTAAGCATTGTTATGGTTTGATTCTTCAAAAGCAATTCGAGTTGGATCTGGAACCTCATAAAATATTACTGGTGGGCACTTTTTTGCATGTTGTAGTATCACTTGTGCATCAAGTGCTACAGGAAAATTTTAGGTGCACAACAAGTATAGCAGTTTCATACCATGCAGAGGTGAGAAACATAGTTTATTTTAGCATGTCTACAGAAATTAGCAAGTAGCCCGAAACTGATTGGACAAAATCTTAGTTTGTCAAATTCAAGGATTGAATGTAGCTTCGCTTTCTAATTATGAATGATATAATAGCTTAATTGATCAGATTCCTAAATCACTTAGTACAACCTAGGGATGCTGACTTTGGTAGGCTGGCATTGAACTTGGTTGGCGAATCGTGAGGATGTTCTCTTGTGGAATATTTAATTACATGACTTCTTAAGGTCCTTGTATGAGCCAGTCCACACGCATATTCACAGGAGTACTATCAAGCGTGGATATTTGGAGTCTAATATAATATACCAATGCTTGCGAACATTTTTATAAATAGGCAAGTCTATCAAATAAAATTTTCCTTTAGGACTCAAGAGTCTAGAGTAAATTAGATGGATAGTTTTAAATAGGATGCACCTGGGGATTAGTTCTTATTTATGCGAAAGCTATCCATTTTAAGTGGGATGTCCATATGGTGGTTCCCATCTATAAGAAATAACAGGAATGGCATTTTGACTAAATCATAGATGTCTCACCATGACAATTATCGTTGAGAAGATAGCCTATTGGACATGGTCTTGATGCCATTAGACAGAAGGCCCTTAGGGATTAGAAATTCTTTGATAACCATTTGAGTCTTCTTCTGCTATCGCTTCATTTCATCTTGCAACTTTTGTGTTTCTTCACCATCTTTTAGTCAGTTTTCAATGCCATCAATAGCTATTTCTAAAATAAGTTAGTTATCGACTGCCAATACACTTGGGTTCTGTAAGCTTTCCAGTGCAGAATCTTATATTACATGTCAGGAGTAGATATTGAATATTTATTCATGGAGCTTAGAGTTTCCTTTGGGGGTAAACATTGGATATTTAATTATATGATAGGGTTCGATATTGGATATCTGTTTGTGAAGGTCTTAGATTTTTCTTTTGAATTGCTGATGAGAGTATTGATTTTACAGGATTTGGTACTAGTTTAAATAAATTCTCTCTCTCTGATTTCAGTACCTGCCAATTTATGTTGGCAGCAGGAGACAGTTTTTAAAACAATAACTAAGACATCCTTCAAACTCCGAAGTCAAAAGGTTTGCTGCTGTAGTTTTTAGAATGGCAACATTCATATACGCATCATTAAATAGAAGCACAAATGGTACATGTCATATTTAAACAGATTGTCATTCTTGGTAGATGCGAAATAAATATTAGATGCCATATCTGATAAATGCAGCAGATTGATTTTTTTGATTTTTAATTCGTTTTACCATCTGATGCTTGCTTTTCAAGCAAACTTGGAAAAACTTATGACACGCTTCCAAATTGGTCTGCCGTTATTTGCTTCGCTGGGCTTGAGATATGCCAAGTTATTGTGAATAACTGTTACATCTTGTAATCCTTTTCAGAGTTCGAGCATTTTGTGTTTTGCAGGTTTTATGATGGTTTGGTTGAGTCATTCGATCCTTCATCAAAAAGGCATAAGGTGGGTAGATTCATCTATATGCTTGTTTTAAATCTTTACAGCTTTGTTTGCAATATAATTTCTTTTAGTATTTAATTATTGTATTTTGTTTCTACAGATTGTTTATGATGATGAAGATGTAGAGATATTGCGTCTTAAGAAAGAGCGATGGGAACTTATTGAAGGTGGCTCGAAAACCGTTATGGTGTGTAACATACCATGATTCATTTAAGTATCACTTGTCTTGTTATTCTTTTTAATTTCAAATTTCATTTCCTCTTTCGGCAGGGACAAGTGAAGGATGTTTTGGGTCCTGATGTTTCAGAAGTGTAAGTGTTTTTCCCCCAAACAAGTATGTTTTGTGCCAATTGTCAACTGATTTCATTTGATAGATCGACTTGGATGCCAAAGCACTGGGGTGTGCAAAACCTTGATTTAGTCCTAGATCCGAAGCATTGAAATTTTTTTGGTGTACCCAGTGCTAATTTGTAAAATCTACTGTCTTTTTTTTATTAGTTCTTGTGTTTGGTTGCATGTGAAAGAAGCATACTGAAACTGGGTGCATTTGACTTGATTTATATTTCCATTTTTGTTTTCATCAAGTTCTATGACATTGAAGGCATTTTGGGGTTGGCATTTTTAATTTCATTATTGTTGGTTCGCGGACTCGCCGTAGTTCAAGGAAGAAAAACGAAAAATGGAAAGACAAAGTTATAAGTTATTAATGTATTTTACATAAATGTAGAGATTGCAAGCAAACAAAACTAATGAAGGCCATCCCTAAGGTGCTTTCAATTGCATGGAACTTGATGAAAATTGGAAACAGGAAACTGAAAAACACGAAAAGCGCACTACACATTTGGTGGTCTTTTCTTTGGATTTCCTTTTTCTGTAAGAAGATTATTCTGACTTAATCAAACATGAAGCTCTGCTGATTTGGTTCTTTTATCTGGCTGCCTTTTGGCAGGCTGGAGATTAAAAAACCCAAGGGAAGTGGAGGTCGTCCTGCAAAACAATCAAAGGAGGAAACACCGTCAAAAAGGTAAATTAACAGGCGAGCTGCACTAACCATTTATGTTAGTCAGTGAGTCATTCCATAATGAATGATCCTTATATTTTCTTTCTATTTCCTTTATTTTTGCAGCGGTAAGGAGTCGAGTGGTGGCCAAGAGGGGGATCATCCAAAGGGTAAAGGCCGATCAAAAGGCCGATCAAAAGCTCTTGCGCCATCTAATGATAATGATGGCTCTAAAAGCTCAAGCAAATCGATAGAGAAAGCTTCAATAAAGAATAAAGAAGAGAAGACGCCTAAAGGTAGAACTAGGAATAAAAAGGAAGGTAGTGGTGAGGTTGATGCAAAGTCTAATGATGCTCTTTCTGGTGTGGATGAAACCTCAAAGCCTGATAGGATATCGATGAGTCGCTCCAGAAACGTCACCGCCACATCAGAGGATGACACTACTGCTGGCAAGAAGCGTAAAAGGCGCATTGCCACACCTAAATCTGGTAATGAAGCAAAGGTGACTGTAGGTTCGTCTGAGAAGGCTAAGGTGAAGGCTCAGAATAGCAAAGGTTCTGGGAAGAAGGTGGCCTCGTCTGAGAGGGCTAAGTCGAAGGTTCAGGAAAGCAAGGATTCTGGGAAGAGGCAGGAGTCATCCGAGAAGGCTAAGTCAAAAGTTCAGGACACTGAGGGTTCTAGGAAGAAGCTGGAGTCATCAGATAAGGCTAAGTCGAAGAAGCTGGAGTCATCAGATAAGGCTAAGTCGAAGAAGCTGGAGTCATCAGATAAGGCTAAGTCGAAGAAGCTGGAGTCATCCGAGAAGGCTAAGTTGAAGGTTCAGGAAAGCAAGGTTTCTGGGAAGAAGCTGGACTCATCCGAGAAGGCTAAGCCGGAGGTTCAGGAGAGCGAGGGTTCTGCGGAGAAGCTAGAGTCATCTGAGAAGGCCAAGCCGAAGATTCAGGAGAGCGAGGGTTCTGGGAAGAAGCTGGAGTCATTCGAGAAGGCTACCTCGAATGTTCAGGAGAGTGAGGTTTCTGGGAACAAGGTGGATTCATCTGAGAAGGATAAGTCGAATGTTCTGGAAAGCGAAGTTTCTGGGAAGCTGGAATCATCCGAGAAGGCTAAGTTGAAGGTTCAGGAGAGCGAGGGTTCTGAGAAGGAGGACTCGTCCGAGAAGGTGAAGTCAAAGGTTCAGGAAAATGAGGGTTCTGGTAAGGAGTCTTCTGAGAAGGCTAAGTTGAAAGTTCAGGAAAGCAAGGGTTCTGGGAAGAAGCTGGATTTTGGATCTGCTAAAGCACAAGGAAGTGAGACTTCTGCGGGAAAGAAGCGCAGGAGGACAGGTGCAATTTAATTGGTGAGGTAACATTATAGTTTTTCCTAGTTGCATCTTCTGAGGTAAATAGGTCATCCATTTTCGACTTTACCTTTTTTGCGTTGTATCTCACCAATTGCCCGTGGCTGGTGATGTGGCCAAATAGCTGATAGATGTAGGGATGTTGTGGTTGTTTGTCTAGCATTTACTTTGTTGGCAGTTAGTGTTGGGTACATATCCTGCAAAAAATATCAATAGCTGACTCTTATGCTTATTACCTTTTTTAAGTTAAAAGAAGCCAGTTTAGATGGCTATGTAGGAGAAAGAAAAATCCATCCCAATGGGCCATTTTGACTTTTAGAATTTCAAAGTTGTAGGAGAAAGAAGTCTCTTTGTCTCTCTTCTGATCTCTCAATCTTGAGGTGTTTGTCCATTTACGTAGTGTCTTGTTTATTGTTTGGTTTATTTTGTTGTGGTGATCTAGTCAGAAAGCCACCCTCTTATCTTTTCTAATTATGCAGTGTTCTATTCTTTCAACTTTTAAGTTGATGTGACTTTGCTAATATTTTCAAGCGGCAGTGCCTGTATAGAAACGCTGCACTGTTGTTGTTTTACCCATTGATATAGGCAAAATCCCCTTTGGTATTTTTGTAGCGCACGTTTATTTAGTGGGAAGGTTAAATCAAGTTTTATCTAATCTGAATAGTTTAGAGGGGAAAAAGAAAAACGAATCTAAAGAGTCTAGTGACAGGTAAATTACTTTGTTTTCTTTTTTGATTTTGAGCCCGTAGGCACGTAATTGGTTTTTGAACTTCTATCAAAATCACCTACCCTTGTTTTTGTCTTTTTCAAGTATATTGAAAGCTTTAACTGTTATTTCCTTCAGAGTGCCATTTATCAGAGTGTCCATAGAGAGTTATCTATATGCAGCAGTGAGTGAAAATTGTATTTGTAAGAGATCAATCTCATTGGGAAGGTCATATCTAGTGGATGATGATATGGTAAATTTGAATTAAAAGTGGGTAGGTTAAAACTTAAAATGTATTATAGGTCGAAATATATGTAGCCCTTTGAAATACTCTGATTTGCACCATATCTCCTTTGATAGTCGAAGCCAAGAATTTAAATGCTGTGGTACTAGGTTGTGCCGAACAAGAACACTTGCCAAGGCGTTGCGTGCTGTGCTGTGCTGTGCCAATGTTTGCTGTGGACAAGATATGTGTTCCAGCAATAATTTGGCATGAAATTTTTTTTTCTTCGGCACTGGTGGAGTCTGATTTGATTACTCGTAATATATTCTTTATCAAATCTATTGTATTATATTGATTGATGTGATTATTTGTTAATTTCAAAGAAAAGAGGGTTTTGAGATGTGCTATCGGCATAGAAGTCAATTGTATTGTGCCGATATCTTGTGCACGCCGGGCAGAATCTCTGCCTATGAGCACTTAATTTTTTGTTCGCCAAAACCCATGGAGAACTCTTTTCATGCTGTTCTTCGTCTTCAGAGATAGATTGTACACTAGGATAATTTTTACAATTTTTTTTTTTTTTTCCGATGCTGTGATTGGAGAGGTTTCTCACAAATGAAAGGTTCCTGTTTATATTTTAAATATCCGCTGGGTATTGTGCAACTGCAGTATTTAGAGTTGTTGAGTTTTCTGTATTTAAGTGAAAATGTTAATGAGCTTTTTTTCCCCCTCCGGTGGCTTTTCTTTTTTGTGTTTTTTTGTGTGTGAATGGACTGTTACTATCCCTGTGTGAGATTTACCATTTTAAGATGTTTTGGAGATGTTGCAGCAGTTGATTTCCATAGTGGTTCTGCAGAGTGATGTCGAAATTGTTGCTAGCTATTCCTGTAAATCCAGAGATGGGGAGATGAACGATTTTGTTTCGACATTTGTCGAAATTGTTGCTATTCGTGTTTAACCGCGCCTGAAACACGGTCCCACCCTATTGAAGCAGGAATGGAGCTTGCTATGCGCCGGTCGCAGTGGAATACATTTGATTCTCAAATGATGTTAGCTTAACTTACGTAGTGTTGAAGTATATATTAATCTCACGTTGATTAGAAATCAGAATTTTGGCGTATGAGGTTTTATTTATCTATTAGCTTAAGATTTCGGAGTGATCGGCCATCTGAGTCGGTAATATTCTAGCTATGCAGTTTGCTCAATTGGATTTTTGAAGGTTATAGGGTTGGGGGGATAGCCAAAAAAAGCTATGTAAAATGTAGCTTAAAAGACTTTTCCCCAATAGGTTTTGTGAAGGTTTGTGGAATCGGCGTGTTATGAAGGAAAGGTGTGGGAAATGTAGCCTAGACTTTTCTCTGAGATCGGTTTATTGCAGTACATAGATGATTGGTTGGACCTGAGTAATGAGTGAAGCTATTACTGTCCTTTTAGGTTCTGTTTACATACAATGTTACTTCGGGTTCACCACTGTTTGTAAATTGTTCATTCCTTTTCTTTTCTTTTTTATTTTTTTCTTAAGGTAGTGTTGTAATAATAGGAAAGTTTGGGTGCCGACTATTTTGTGTGGTTTGTATACGAATGGGTGAATGCTTAGGTAGTTGTGGTGCATAGATTTATGTTTTATTTATTTGCTTTACTTATTTTTGATTATAGGCCCTAATGACTATAGTTCACCGAGGGTTCTTCGTTCACTCCACCTGGATAGAGTTTGGTGGACTCTCCATATAATTTTTATTACTGTCGAATCTCACTTCCCCAGAAAGGAAAAGAAAAGAGAGAGAGGGCTTTGGTATCCCGACATAGTGTTCTGTGTTAGTAAGAAGAAATTGAATTTCCCTTTGCTACATGTGCCAATGCATCATCATCATCATCATGTAGGAGCTAGGAGCGGTAATAACACTCTTCTTTCTATCTTTGTATACAAATAATCAATCAAAATTTAGCATTATCAATGACCGTATCCAGTGCGATTGACTGAGTACTGGATGGTTGGTACCTGAGCTCTCGAGTTCCAAGTCTAGTTACTTCATATTTGCAATCAAGTTTATTTATAAAAAACAAACGTAGCAAAAATCTTGTTACCCTTCTCTCAATAATAATAGAGTATAAAAGAAAAACTTGGCGATTGGTATCGAAATTTTAGATTCGAATTTTAGTTGATTAATATTTTCGACTAACTTTATTTTTTAAAAAATAAATAAATTGGATAGTATGCTCTCTTTCTTTTTTTTTTCTCTCTCTCTCTCTCTCTAAAAAAAAAATAAATAAAAAATTATCACATATGAACAGAGGGCCAATTGCGGCAAGAGTATGGTGGTAAGATTTGTATCCTCTTATTTTTCCACCCTTGTTATCAAATTTTTGTTTTCCTTAGATGCTGAAGCATACCTTAATCCCCCACTCCCCCTATATTACTCAATTTTTTTTGGGATTTTTGACCAACTCCGCCACCTTTTTAATTCCAAGCACAAACCATAATAATTCACCTACATTAAACCACAAAAAAATAAAAATAAAAAAAAAGAAAAGAAAAAAAAGAAAACACGAAGAAAATGATACAGCAACATACACGCGCGCGCAGAGAGGCGAGCGCGCATATCATAACAACTATTTAACAAAATACATAATATAATAATAATAATAATAATTATTATTATTATAAAAAGAAGAAGAAGAAGAAGAAGAGAGAGGTAATAAGAGCCGTGGGATCGTCGACGTGCCCCGCTTTTGTAGAAGAGGGAATAACGGGGCCGTCAATCACTCCGTCACGTCGCCGTTAGTTAACCACGTGAGCTCCTGAGGGAGTGGTGGGAGGGGGAGGAGGAGGAGGAGATGGCGGAGGCGAGGGAGATGGGCATGAGGCAGAGGCCCTTCCCCTGCAGGTACTGCATGGCCCTCCCCATGTCCTCCTCCTCCTCCATCATCTTCGCCACCTTCTTCTCCTCCTCCCTCCCCGTTTCGCTCTCCTTACCATCCCCACCACCCCCGCCCCGCTCCCCCTGACCCACTCCAAAAAAAAACCCTTCTTAATATTATGGTTGGTATTCAAGATCCCAAGTCGAATCCCGGTTGATTCACATTTTTAGCTAATATTAACCGACTGTTCCTAAAACAAGCGAAAGGATTTGATGATTGACTCAAGATCCCAAGTCAATCTTGGTTGATTCACATTTTTCAGCTAATTAGTTTATCTCTAAATGAAATAAACAAAGCTCTAAAATGTATCAATTTAGTATAATGTGGTTTTATTTTTTTTTCTTCTTTTCGTCAACGCCTCCATTAACTTTTTGTTAGATTATATGTAAAAAATTTCAAATATCTTATCTAAATTTATTGAATATTCATTTTAATACCTTTTAGTTTAACTTTATCTCTCGATTTACCAAAAAAATTATCTGACCAAAAAAAAAAAATAAAACCATATATGGTATTAAAATCAATACATTCTAAAAGTGAAAAAGTGAAGAACCATAGGAGTGGTATTTAAAGTTTACGTTTTAATTCAATAAGCCCTACTGATGTTTTATCGATACGGCACGGTGCGATAGACACAGTCTGCGACTACAAATCTTAAAAAATATTTTTTGTACGGATGTAGGGTTGATAAAAATTAAATTAATTTTTAAGTAAATTTTTAAAAATTTGATATGATAAAAATAATCTTAGACCCACTTACTTTAGAGTGGGTAGGTAAAATTGCTCATAATAAGCATTTTAAAACTCGTTAAAAGGTGAGGGGCAATCCGGGAATTTCACATATGGGGGGCATGCGTGTTCCCTGTCCCGAGTCCCGACGAGTCGCTATCAGCCGGATACATAACTAAATATATTCAGATAGCTAATAATTATGCGACCTATAGAGGCATAAGAGCCGAATCGGGCCCCACAATTACCCAACAACCCAATAATCTTTTGTTTTTTTTGTTTTAATTTTTTTATATATATTATTTTTTAGAGACAATTGCATATATACTCCCGAAAAATTTCCGATTTTTGATTTATCCTCTGTGGCTAATATCAAAATATCCCTCCTACGTTCCAACATATTTCTAATATACCCTTAGAGTTAAAATCATTAAGTAACTCATTATCTCGTAAAATTACTATTTTGCCCTTTTCAAATATACCCTTCTACCATCATCGTTTTCTTTCTTATTTGCCCCTTAAAGTCAAGGGCACAAAAATATTTCGACTTTTGGTTTTTTCCAATATACCTCTATCGTCACCAACCTTTTTATTTGCCCTTAAGTTAAGGGTAAAATTAGTATTTTAATTTTTTTAACTGTGGTAGATATTTAACTCACGTTTAATCCATTAACTTAACGGGGAGATAATCGGGGTATTTTGCAATAACGGTGAACGTATGAGAACATTTTAGAAAGAAAAAAAAAGGAATAGATCGGATATTTTCAGACGCATGAAGGTATATAGGCAATTATCCCTATTTTTTATTTAAGAGATAGATAGTGCCTTAGCTATCTGCTTTGTTTATTTTATTTAAAAATAAAAATAAATTTTTTGATTAGAATTTGAAACAATACCTGCGTGTATCGACGTCAAGGCTTTTCTTAGCGTACGATAGGGACGATCGATAGTGCAATATATATATATATATATATATATATATATATATATATATATATATATATATATATATATATATATATATGTGTGGTTCTAAGCCGTTTTTTTTTTTGATGGGGTCTTGAATCGTCATTCAGTTAAACTTGATTTAGCATATTTGAACTATCAAGAAAATAAATTTTACGATTTTTCGATATCATTTACCCAAAATCAATCATTTTTAATAATTGATATATACCGTTTGCAAATTTAACGGTATCCAAATGAGATAAAATTTTGATAAAAATTTTTTATACTATTCACATCCAGATTAATATCTCTGATGATAAAAATTTTAGTCATATATCATCACTTTTTATGAGATTTTTATTTTTAGTCATTAATTTTGAATACGCTAGATCAAATTTAATGAAATTGATCGTCGATTTGAAAAATTGTTCGTCAATTCAAAAATTTTACTATAAAAAATAACTCAGAAGACTTACTCTAGTTATTATTATATATATAAATAAATATAACAAATAAAAGAAAAGGAGAGAGAAAAAGATGGGAGAGATACCTGCGAGGAGAGATCGCCCACAAGAGGAGCAGCAGCTGCGGCTCCGCCCAAGCGGCTCACGCTTAGCACCTGAGGAAAAATTTCGACCAATAAAAAAATTGAAGAAAAAAAATTACCAGGTATAATAAAGTAAGAGTAAATTTACTCTACTATCGAAAGTATAAAAAATTTGGTGCTTCTGACTTTTTTAACGCTTAGATCAACTCTTTTGATCATTTCTAATATTTGGATTAATATTATTATTTTGTGAGGACCATTCAATCTTAGGAGTAGTATTCAATCCTAGAGGGTAGTAATCATCATAACCGTACAATTATTGATCTGAGGGTCAAAAAATCAAAAGTATAAAACCGTCTATACTTTTAATAGCATACTAGCTCTACACGTGAAGTAATTAATTTCAAAATATAATATTTTAGTAGTCTATAACTTGCACTTTTACTTCAACTTTGCTGTTTTATTTAAGTATAAATTTTAAATACCACTTCTTTAATTTTGTACTTTTTTTACTTTAGTATCGTATGATTTAAAGTGTGTCAATTTAATATCCTGTGATTTTATTTTTTTCTTTTCATCAGTTTTTCGTTACCATCTCGTTAAATTATACAGACAAAATTTTAGATAACCTTGATACACTTTAAACCATACCTTGACTTGGAGCTGGAGGAATTTCACGTAGTCGATGATCTCGTCCAGCATTGACGCTTTATCCGTCTGTATAATTCCAACACGTTATCAATTTAATTAAATTAAAATAAAGCAAAATTAAATATTAATAGAACTCGAAAACTTTGCTCCGAAGTTGTTGCTTTAAAACTCGTGCATTATTTATGGTTATGAAGGGTTTTAGTGTTTGCAGAATTTATTTATTTATTTTTTGTTTTGTTTAAGATTAATCGTTCGTTGAGTTCCTCCGAGCTAAATATGCAAAGCGACCAAAACACTCTCCTGCAAATTTTATTTTGGAAAAACATTAAATACCTCATTGTGATTTCATTTTTTTTCACTCTAATACCGTAAAGTTTAAAGTGTATCAAATTAGTATTCTATAATTTCGCACCTTCTCACTTCAGTATCTTATGGTTTAAAATGTATCAAATTAATACCCTATGATTTCACACTTTTCTTATTTTAATATTCTGTGACTTAATATTTCATTAAGAGAAAAATAAAATCATAAAATACTAACTTGATACAAAAATAATTATAGGGTACTAACTTAATACATTTTATGGTATTAATAGCACCAAGTCATTTGTGCTACCAAGTTTTTGGCCATTGGATTGAGAGATGTGTGGTTAGGATGATGTGGGCCCCCAATGGTTAAGTGAGTGGTTGGTTGAATAGTATGATCTAACGGGTGAAAATAATCAAAGGGGTGGATCTAACGGCGGAAAACTTGGTAGCACCAAATGCATGGTGCTATCGATAGTATCCCAGCCGGACTCTACATTTTAAACCATATGATAATAAAATGAAAAAGTGCAAAACCATACTAACTTGATACCCTATACCACAAGGTACTAAAATAAAAAAGTGAGAAATCATAAAAAGTTTTTAAAGTTTTTTCTTTTATTTTTTATTAAATTTATTTCATATAAATTTATATAAATACAGTAAATTATAAATATATTTTTATAAAATTTAATTTTTATATATTATTTTTGTAAAAATCTTAATATTTTTAAATATATTTTTCTTGTTTATTTTAAAAATAAAATAATATTTTTACCTTGTAAATGTTTCTAAAAAAATTTCAACTGTTAATAAAAAATAAATAAAAAAATTAATTCATTTCATTAACTAATTAAAATTAAGTATTTTATTTAAAATTAATTAATTTTTATTTATAATTAATTAATTTTTTAACAGATTTTAACGACGAAAATATATTTAAAAATATCAAAAATTTTATAAAAATAATATATAAAAATAAAATTTTATAAAAATATATTTATTTATAATTTATTATTATATTTGCATGAAGTTACATAAAATTAAAATTTTTTTATTTATTAAAAAATTATTATTTTACCTTATTTGCATTTGGTACTAATTCTTGGAGCGCTTTCATCCGCTCTGCTATTCTCTCCCTCCGAAGCTGCAAACACAAAAGTGGTCAAAAAAAAAAAAAAAATCTTAATTTTTTTAAAAAAATATATTATATTAAAATTTGTACAAAACTGAAAAAAAAAAAAAAAACAAGAAAAAGGGAAGCGGTTACTGTCCTGAAATTGAGGCTATTTACTGGGGGTGCCTCGACTCCGCCGCATAAATCAAATTATGCATATTTTAAATTAAATTTTTTAAATTTAAAATTTGGGAATTATAATAGAGTTTTTTTAAATTTAAATTTTTAAAATTTGAAATTTTAGTTTGGGAATTTAAGAGCTTACTCTCTCAGCGATACTGTGGGGATCCGTTGCTTGGCCTCTCCTCGCTCTCACTCTTTGCTTTGGCGCTGTCGTTGTCGTCGTCGCCGTCGCCGATGCATTCGTAGGTGCGATTCCGAAACTCATTGACGCTCTCGGTTGCTATTTTAGATTAAAATTTTAGTTCAAATATTGTGTTATTTTGTTTGTTTTTTTTTAAAATTTTGAAGAAAAAGGGGGAAAAAATTGGGAGATTAATGGGGAAAAAAAAAACCTGTGTGGCCGAAAGGGGAAGAAACCCACTGAATCCACCAGGATAAATCCGATCACCGACCTAAATTGAGCACCAAATTATCAAAAAAATAAACCCTAAAAAGTTGATGCGAATGCGAATTAGGTTTAATTTTTGTGGAAATTGGGGATTTGAGGCTCGTACAGAGGGATTGAGAGATTTGAAGGGAGAGGATGGGTCGATCTCGCCGCCCCCGTCACCGATCGCTGGGGCGAGGAGGCCGAGCTCCTCGGCGGAGCTCGCCGGGGCCGAGGCGGCGGCGCCGCCGATGGGATCGTACGGCGTGTAGCGCGGCGGCGGCGGCGGCGGCGGATCCTCCGCCATGTGGTCGCACCACGCGGCGGAGGGCGCGGCGGCGAGCATCTGCTCGAGGAACTCGTCGCCGCCGCTGACGCCGCCGAGGAGGGGCTGGATCCCGATCGCGCTCAGGGACGCCGCGATCGCCTGCATCTCCCTGCTACAGGGCTGCATCGTGGGGCAGGGTTCCCAATTTCTAGGGTTAGGGTTAGGGTTTGTGGAGGGAGGGAGCTCGCGCGGAGGAGGAGGAGGAGGAGGAGAGAGGAGGAGGGAGACGGTTACGGTAGTGTCGTTGGTGAGTCGGGGGTTATTTATAGTGGGCGCGAATCGGGGATTAGTTTAATTAAGTGGCGGGGGGCGTAATTAATGAGGTATTAATTACGGATTTTGACCGCGATAAGGATTTAACTTTAAATATATAATTATAATTAGGGAACGGGGAATTAAAAGGAATTAGGGTTTCGGAAGTACCCGTGCTTTCAATGTAATAAAACTTTTTTGCGTGGACCATGTCCGCCACGTCAGCTAAAATTCGTAGGCTTTGCTTGAATGTATAAATATTTACTTATTTAGTGTATTTTTTCAATTTACTCGAGAAATGTGTAGTATTTACTTAGATGAGAAGCGTGATCGAATGTTTATAATAAATTATTTCATAACTAAAATATGTTATCCACCAAATTGTAAAGTTATGAAATTTTTTAAAGAACAGAAAATCAAGCTCTTACTAATGCAAGAAAATTTTTAAACTAAACAAATTATCATCAGATAACTTATTTCGGTATTCGAATAAGACGTAAGAAGTATATAGTTTTTGATGGATAAAGAATATGGTTAAATATTTTCATTGCAATGTTAATTATTTTGGTCTCCAAGTTATTTTTTTTAGAATAATATAAATGATCAAATTATTTTGTAGGTAAAATATACTGTCCTGCGAATTTATGAATGTGAAAATTTTTCAATAAGCCAAAACTAAACTTTTTTTTTTGCTTTCAATCATATAATAGAATCTTCGCATCGAATAAATTATTACTAGATATGTTCTTTGGATATCCAAATAAGACCATAGTATTTGTAATTGCGCTAAATCGCTATATAGTGATTTTGCTCGTAATGCAATATACTTTTTTTTTTATAATTGCAGGTAAACTTTCAAATCATTTTTATACCAAATTATAACGTGCTAGAATAAGTTATCCATTAGTAATTTGTTTGGTATGAAAATTTTTAGGTGCGAGTGGATGATAGAAGTTTGCTTTTTACTTCTTTTTAAAAGGCATCGATCGTACGTCTTAGCGACCAAATACTGCATACTTTTTGAGCAAAATAAAAAGATGTACTAAATAAAATATATATACATCCAAAGAAGGCTAAGAGATATTGAATTGTAATTTATGAAATATTTGGAAACTAAAGTGCTTGAGTAAAATGTTCTGAAAGGAAGGATCTGATTAGCTCAAACTTGCGCCAAGAGATCTCGCCACAATGTAGCGCGATGGTGAAAATCTTTGACCTCGATAATATTTACATAATGGGTTAATTTCATATAGACTCTTATATATATAGTAAATTATAAATATATTTCTACAAAATTTAATTTTCATATGTTGTTCCTACAAAAGTCTTAATATTTTTAAAATATATTTCTTTGGTGTATTACCGTTAAATCACTATTTATTTTATAAGTGAAATAACTTTTTTACCATCACAAATATATTCCTAAAAAAATTCCAACGGTTAAGTGAATAAGCGTAAAAAGGTCAATTCATCTCATTAACTAATCGGTTAAGTATTTTATATATTGTTAGCTAATTTTTTTTAACGAATCATAACGGTAGGGATATATTTGAGAACATCGACTTTTGTAGGAATAACATATAAACTTGAATTTTATAAAAATATATTTATAATTTACTGTATTTATAGGGACCTGTATGAAACTAACCCTTACATAATACGTCTTTTTCACCGTGGCGAAATCTAATTCTACTGTGACGGCAAAATGCACTGCTATTATCCAGAGTCGTATAGTAAAGATAAAATGGATGGCAGATCACTACAGAGTGCACACGAGAGCTTGTGAACCTGGTCCAGGGAGAGGTGAGAAGCGGGTGGGGCCCAGGGGAGGGCGACAAATCACATCCGTCAGATCGTAAGATCGATCCAGGACGGCCGTGATCTTTCTTCTGATTGGTGGACTCGTGGGGTGAGTAATAATGACGGGGTTTGACCAATCAGGGAATGGGGAGGAAGTGGAGAAACCCCCAAAATGAAAGTCAGAGTCCATAGAGAAAAATTTTCGCTGCACCCGGTGTATAAACACCTCACACAGGAAACATTCTAAAATGCTGCGGCTACACCGTCATATTTTTGTTTTATAAAAATATTATTATTTTTCTTAAAAGTAAAATTTGATTGGCTCAGGCCAAATATTATTATTTTTTCTTAAAAGTAAAAATTGTTATTTTTATCTTATCGTTAGGAGCAAATAGTAAAAATAGGATAATAAAGTAATGCTTTTCACAAATCACAAGATAAGTAAAATATAATATTTTATTATCGAATAATCTATGGTTTATAACCTATTAATGGAATTCAAAATAAATGTATCGTTTTGTTAACCTGCTTAACAGATAGATTCTTATCGTGAAGCAGAAATAAAATCACAAAATAATTATTAATTCCAACTCTTTGAACGATAGGATTGTAAGCGAAAATATGCTTTATAGTAGGGCAAAGTGAAGTTTACTATACATTCTAACTTATTAATTAAATGTGTTCTATTTCAAGCTTAATTCTAAGTTATTGGATGCATTTTATGATTTTTTTTTTTTTGAGAGAAACTGTGAGAGAGCGAAAATTTAGTTAAACAAATTAAGACGATATAGAGTTGAAAAAGTTCTCAAAAGAGGACCACACAAGATATTTTTACCGGACCCCAATTAGTCAGTTGATCACCTTGTACAGTATTTGGAAGAAGTGAGAATTTTATCTAAAAGAGAAGGCGTAGTAACATTCGACGAAGAACTGAAGCATTTTGAATTTCGTTTCTAGCATCCCAAGTAAACGATTGATTAATCGGACCTTAAGTGGATCACTTTAATAATCAATACCGAGTCCGAGAATATCCGAATTTGTTCTCTTAAGAAATATGGCTGGTTTAAGCACTGCTTTAATTTTTTATAAATTGAGCATTAGATTTTATTGAACCATTAATGTTATTGAATCACATATATCTAACTAATAAATTTTCAAAATGTATAATCATTTACATACAAGATCTCTAGAAGTTCCATATCGCGTCTATTAAATTAGATTTTGATTACGAGAATCTGATCATCGAATATTATATACTATTTGGTTTACTGTAATGGCATCTAAATATTACAGCTGATCAGTAAAATAAATACCCAACTACTGCGTTTCAAATTATGCTCAAATCAGACGCAGTTAAAAAATATGACTACCAATCCACTTATCTCCTAAGAAAAAAACTACAGTTACATCATTTGCAACTACGGGATGTAAATATAAGCTGTATCTCCAACTACACGCATATATTTAAAATTACACAACAAACTAAACTGATCTTTAGGTGCGGCGCCCAGACTGCACGTGTACATCTGGTATAGAAAATAATATCTCGAGTCCCCGTGTGGTGGCACGTGCGGGGAGGGGTAATTTGGGCATATTTTGGCACGTGAGATCGTGTGCTTTTGACCGTTGACTGATGAAGAGAGAGAGAGAGAGAGAGAGAGAGAGAGAGAGAGAGGGGGGTTTTAATTGGGTCAGTGGACACAAATTGGAATCCTAGGGTTTATTGGATACGGTGTAGCTCACTTTAGGGACAATTATGCGACATGATTAGGATAATTTTACATTATCAAAATTAGTGCATTTATTTTCAGAGGGGGGGGTTTAAAAACTCAGACATAGAAAGGGAGAAGGTATTTATGAGGGAGAAAAAAATAGTACAAAGAACCCTTAAACTTTAGATATTTTGTAAATAGGTATCGAGAGGTCGGGTGTGCTTATTAGCAGAGCCTCCGTTTTTAGTTGATGATGGAGCTGCGAATCGACGATCGCTCCTTTGGACTTGATCTAGCGTATTTGAAGTTTTTAGAAAATAATTTTTACGATTTTTTGATGTCATTTACCTAGTGATCAAAAGGATTGAATAAATAATTTTTAATGGTTGATATCTGTAGTTTTCAAGTTTAACGGTATAGAAGTATTCAAATCAGATAAAATTTTGATACAAAATTCTTTATACTATCTACAACAAGATCAATATTTTTGATCGAAAATTTTAGTGCTGTATCACCACTTTTTATAGGATTTTTATTTTCAACCGTTAAAAATTATTAATTTTGAATCTTTTTTATTGCTAGGTAAATTATATTGAAAAATCATAAAAATTATTTTTTAGGAATTTCAAATATGCTAGTTCAAGTCTAACGAAGCCGATCGTTGATTCGGAAGCTCTATCATCGAAAATGGCTTAGGAGCATGGAGGGCTCCATGCTCCTAATAGCACACAAAACCTACTCTAGGTATCTGACTCTTAATTTATTATCGAAATTTCGTCGAAAAGTTTAAAGTATCCCTCTTCTTAAGGCTAATTTAGATGTTAATCTTTTTAGAATTTAAGAGGTGTGAGCAGGACCAAAATAAAGCATAATTTGATGCAAGAGGACAATTGATACATTGGATAAAGTGTAGGGGGTGGTTTTGTAATTTAGCCAAAACTTAATTGTTGCGCAAACAAGCTCTAGATTGTTACACAATAATAGAGGAATCTACTCTAAAGATGTAAAACCAAATTTCACCATTTATATGAAAATGTAAACTTTTGGGAAACACAAAGAGAGAGTGAGTGTTGTATTAGCACCTGTTTGTTTCTTTTGCTCACTAGTCCTAGCCAACTAAACATTACACAGAGAAATAAATTGAATGTCTAAACATATATAGCTCATACAGCCAAAACATCAGAGTGAAGTTTCCTTAATTTCTGTAAAAAAACAACTCGTGTCCGAACTTTGTTACGCACTCTGCGAAGCGTGTTTATGAATATTTGCCGCCGTTTGCTGTAGTCGATGTAAAGAAAAGAGCTGCTCCAGAGAATCATGCATAATCTGGCATTGCCTTCTTTAGGAATGTGATTGGTTTGGAATCCTCGGGCGCAACCTCGTCAAACGAAACATAATACTTCTCCTTATCGTATACGTGGCACGTCGTCATTATCGTCTTCATGAGACGCCAATTCCAGTTTGCTTCGTTGAGATACTGTCGATAAGAAAAAAAAAAGAAGTTATTATTGAGGAACTGGAGACGGAAATCATCTACGAAGAGAAATATAGATGCACCTTGCCCCAGTTTTGGAGGAGTGCCTCGTGAGCTGCACGGAGATTGTAGCTCGGGATCCTCGGAGAAATGTGGTGCGGAATGTGGACATTAATATCATGGCAAAGGATCTCTATCCTGTTAAAAACAGTATAAAAAGGTTGCGAGTTATCGCTAGGAGAAGATCTCGAAAGTGTCGATGTTACAATGCAAAATAAACTAGTGATTACCTATCATGTCCCAATAGTTTCATTCTGAGTTTTGATGTTTGATGCATTCCAGATCCCTTGTGCATGAAAAATATAAGGATGTATTTACGGCCCGCAAATTTTGATAATAATACAAAACCTTTTCCTTTATGCTATGCCTCTTCCTAACATGCAATTCCATATTTGATTTCCTTAAGTTGGGTCGATGTACTTGATACCGAGAGTTATTTTCTAGGCCAAAGTACACCTCATGATTTTAGATTTGCTTCCGTTAATGCATACTATTTAGTTTTATTATGGCAGCTTCTAACTCCAATTTTTTTTTTGGATATTAAGGTTTGTTGTTAGGTATCCATTTGTTTGCACCGGTTAGTCGATTGATCCTAGTCTGTCCCAAAACTTAACAAACAACGAAATCAAATAAAAAGAATGATCCATGAATAATCATCAGGTTTTGAGTGAATATTACCAGCGAGGATAGTTACAGTGAACCGTGCCGCCAAGTTGTGCTTGAGCAGCATTCCACTCCTCTGATGCTTTGAAAGGTATATGTGGAGCAGTATGATGAACCATTGTAAATGTGCTCATCTGAAATTTAGAGTACAATTATGATAAATAACATAATCGAAATTGATTATAAGATGTTTTAATTTAAAAGTTAGACATGCTTGGCCTTTTTGCAAAAGAAAATCCACAAGTTTTGTGAGAATTTGAAAAGGAATACAGGGCAGGCATTTTCCATTTTCGCAACTTTAGCACATTTTAATAGAGCATTTAAGGCCAAACTGCCCCTCGACTCCAGAATCATGACGCACAACTTAAGAGGATTGAAGCATATTTCTGAACTGGTGGTAAGTCCGGATGTCACTGGCTGTTTGGCCCTAAAATTTGAAAAGTCTGCAGGAGTTGCACGAACCAACAGGTGATAAGTTTTGCAAAATGAAACGAACAGGATTTTTGGCAAAAAAGCCAAGAACCTCAAGCAATGGAGTGTCCCAACGCTTGCATCATAACAAAGACCAGTTCTTTAGTAGTAACTAGAGAAAGGGCAAAAAACAAGCCTAAAAATCACCAAAAAAAAATTACCCAAAAATGATACACCATCCACGGCATGAACCAAAACTTGAACCATCCTACTATCCCCGTCTTCAAAATAATTAACGGCCATCCTATCGCCATAAATGCAAATACACATGCTAAGCTTATCTTCACTCTTCCAACTTCGGTAGGTCTAAACTTTTTCAAGTCGAAGTGCCATGTCAACCTGCCGAGTAACTTGACAGTGTTAAGAGAAGTAAGTATTCATCGAAACAAGAAAATATATTGTCATATTAGCATATTACATGCATATCATATATGTTAAAATTATGAAAATGGAAGTGTGCACGGTACCAGTGAGCTATTGACATCCAAGGCCTGATGGGGCCGTAACCGAGAATAATTGCTTTCCTTAAAGAAGAAGATGTGTCAATTTCCTCTTTCCAAACTGGGTGCCAGGCAGTATCTTCTGACAACCTGGATATGAGGAGCAAAGAAGGTTGAGGATGGTGCCAAAATTTCAGTTCCTTTTATTGTCCGACTGTGCAACATGTTGTATAATAGCCGAAGGAGCAGATAAGCTATATAAAGTATTAGTATTTCAAAGTAGAAATGCATTTCTATACCGAAGTATGCTTGATGGTTACATGCATGTATACATTGACTAGTTGGTATTCAAAGCAAACTTTTAACCTATTGTAAATAAAACAAAAGAGCCAAAGTTGCAAAGAAATTGAACATAAGATGGCAAACTGTTTACCTTAACTTCGCAACCTAGTTGGGGTTGGGGGGGGGGGGGGGGGGGGGGGAAGGGAAACACAAGGATTAATTTCCTGTGTACACCTCAAAATTTGTCAAAATTTAATGCACCATTTGGAATATATAATATCATAGAATGACCTTGTCGTCACCATCTGTTAAAAAATGCCAGCTTAATCCAGGTTAAGTCATAATTTAATACAGACTGAGAAATTTGCATTCTCACTCCTCATTTTCCACCTTCTTCCCAAATGCAGAGATGTCCCAAAAGGCCAAAATGGGAATTTATGAAGCGTACAGTTAGCTTCTAATGAATTGGTACTAAAGAGTACTTATAATGATTAATAATGCTTTCGGGGCATTTTATGGTACTTAATAATTCTGGGAGGGTAAATATGACACTATAGATAGCTGGATAGCATGCATTTAATTTTGTCTAGAAGCAAATATTTGTCGACCTACTTTATATAAACATGTTAGATTAAATATTGTATCTGATTTATATAATGTGTTAGATTAAATAGTAACAAGAAAAATCTGCGTGTGTGAATATCCTTTAATTATACGAAAAAAAATTAGAACAGAAGGAGACAAAAACAGTTTTACAAACAAGCGGAAGAATCAGAAAAAAAAAAAATCAAAGCAACAAGTCAAGATTTCCACATAACACTAATGTGAGGAAGGCTAAGAAAAGTAGAATACAAACATATTTGTTTTTGCGTGATGTCTGTCGTGCTTAAACCGCCAAGGTTCGTAAGGATATATCAGCGGCAGAAAGGCAAGAGTTCCAACAATATCTTCCACCAGTTTATTCCTTGAAAAGGACTTGTGAGCACAGTCATGGCCTATGACAAAGAACTTTAGAAAGACAAATTAATTAAAACATGGAAGAGCATAGAATACAGTAGAAAACGCCAATACATGTAGGGATGTCAATGGGTATGGATACCCGAAAAATTATCCGAACCCGAACCCGAACGGGACGGGTATACCCGAGCTAAACGGATATGGATTTGGTTATGGATATAAAAAATAAAAACCCGACGGATATGGGTACGGATATGGATTTTGTGTATACCCGACCCGAACCCGAACCCGAATCCGAAAAAATTATATATATATTATTTATTTATTTATGTAAAATATAAAATATATAAAATATTATAGTAAAATATTTAATTATGTTTATTTATATAACATGAATGTATTTTGATTGTATTTTATTGTGTTTTAAAATTTTGATTTTACTATAATATATTTTAAAATATGATAAAAAAATTCATTATATTGGGTTTAGGTTTTCGGGTTCGGGTTTTCGGGTTCGGGTTCGGGTTTCGGATTTTTGGTCGGGTCCGGATATGGGTATGGATTTTTAAAATCCGTCGGGTTCGGGTTCGGGTTCGGGTATTAACTTCGGGTTCGGGTTCGGATTCAGGTTTTTGAAAACCCGACCCAAACCCGACCCGTTGACATCCCTGAATACATGTGCGCATGAGAGAGAGATGGGCTAGGCAAACTCACCCCTGTCGCTGCTGTGCCAGTCCATGCCCAAGCCAAAGGAAGCAAATACCATGGAGCTTTTGCAATTACGAATATTCCGAGCGCATATGAAGTGACAGATATCAAAACTGACATCCAGGCCTTCAAGTCATCAATTTCAAACACCTTCACAAAAAGAAAGTTTCTGTATAAAAAATATGAGAGAAGAAAAAAAAGGAAAAAAAAAAACAACCCCGCACTAGCGAGTCAAACCTTTTTAGGGAGACTATCCATGATGTCTTTCAAAGTAACGTCATCTGGGAGTGGTTCCCCGATTTGTGTGAACCCATACTTTTCACTTAATTCCTTTCTATTCTCCTCATTGTCTAGCAATACTGGTTCTATGGGAAGTACTGCCGCTTGCACAACTTTATTTGATGTCCTATAGGGCAAATGTTGATGCACAAATTTTCTCCTCTGTTGGAAATTTTTCTTCAAACAAAATATGCCTGTCCGGAAGCAAAACATGACGCACCAGTGATTTTCATAGCAATCAAAATTAGAGTAACTGCATATCTCACCACAATGTCTAGAGCTTCTGGATGGAGCAGGAAGCTGAAATAGCTTCTCATCAGCATCAAACTTGTTAGGAGGTTTCTGAAAAAAGTTAATAGGGCTTCTAGGACAAGTCTACACGACAGAATTTTGACATAAGCTTCATGCAAGCCACACAAGCCTTGCTAATCTAGGAGCTTGATAGCGAAGGCTGCTTTTCTTGAAGCTCCTTAAGAGATAGAAAACTACCGACATCCAACGGAATGCTTATATACTATTGAATTGTGTCTTCTATACTATCGAATTGTGTCTTGAAAGCAAGCATTGGCATACGAGTCTAATCTCAATAATGTAAATAGTCAAGTTCCTTCTTTTGTAATTGTATATTTATACAAAAGAAACCTCCAAATGACGACAGGTCCAAGCTTAATAATCTCCCTAATATTGATCCTTCATTGTACAAAGTTCCATTCACATTTACCTCGTCATTTGCTCTAGACAATTACGCCCTATACATCACGAAAAATTAGATGATCTTTCAACATTGTGCATTTAATTCATAGGAAGCATTTGATGAGAAGCAAACCTCAAGCTCTACGGTTTTCACCACAAAATACGACTTTGCAGGTTCTACAAGAAATAGCATTCTCTCGATGAAAACCTAAACTCATCAAACATATATGGGATCTTATCTTGATAATGAATGCTATTACGAGCATGTAAAACCTAAATAATATCCGAATTAAGCTACCATTTTCCTCTTTGATTACTAAAAATAGTGTTATTTACTACCCTAATCTCTCTGAAAGCGGAAAAAGCACAAAAACTGACAAACTGTCGCCATATGGTATAGTTACTATTTGATACAAAGTTATATGAGAAGTGCTATTGGAATTACAGCTTTTACATGTAGCAGAATCAGAAGCTCCGAATTTTGAGCTTCTGCTTTTCGCTACAGCAGAAGATTCAAACTTTTCAAAATCACATTTTTTTGCTTTTCGCCGCAAACGCAAAAGCTCTAGAAATTTCCGATTGCCAAACACTAATCTATTATTACACAAGGAACTGCAGCTCAAAGCAGAAGCAATTTTCCTCAAAATCCACTCCAATCCCACACCGAAACCACCCAAAATCAACAAGAACAAGCGATCAAAACCATACCCGGGTAACATCTCGGCCTCCCACTCCACGACGACCTCCTCTGCGGCACCTGCTCAAAAAACCCCCAAAAAAAGCGCAAAAAACACCAAATTTGAGCACCAAAAAGGGGGGAATCCAAATGGATGGTGAGCGATTCGTGAGATTTACCTCTAAGCGGAGGATGATAGGGTTCGAGAGCTCGCACGCCATCATCCGCTTGAGGCCGCCGCACCCTCTCTCTCTCTCTCTCTCTCTCTCTCCGATCCGTACGTGGGAAATTAAAGAGGGGGATTTGGAGCGGCTACAGTGGAGCGCATTTTATTATTGTGCGTGTACTCAAATTAAAATAAATAAAAATAAATAAATAAAAAAAAATTGGAGGAGTTTTTAGGGTTGCGTCGTAGCCGTTGGAGTTGGATAGGTGGGGACGAGGCCCCCCTTTGCAACCACAAGCATCCTCAAATTTTTATTTTCGGAGATTAATTGCATACAGGTCCCTACAAATAGGAATATCAATGAGTACGAATATTCAAAATTTTATCTGAATCCGAATTCGAATGGAGCGGATATATACGATACTAAATGGATATGAATTCGGATATGAATATCAAAGATAAAAATCCGATGGATATGAATTCGGATATGAATTTTGACTGTACCCGACCCGAAACTGAACCCGAATTTTTTTTTGTATTATATATAATATATATAAGAATTTGATGTTAAATTTAAATTTAAATTTTAAAAATTTAGATTTAATGTAATATATTTTAAGATATTGAAAAAAAAAAATTGTTTCGGGTTCAAATTTTCGGATTGGGGTTTGGGTTCAGGTTTTGGATTTTTGGTGGGGTTTGGATTTGGATATGGATTTTTAAAATCCATCGGGTTCGGGTTCGAGTCTCCGGTTTGGAGCCGGGTTCGGATTCGAGTTTTTGAAAATCCGTTCCGAATCCGACCAGTTGACATCTCTACCTACAAATATAGTAAAATATCAATATATTTCTATAATATTCAACTTTTATATGTTGTTCCTATATTCCTGTCGTTAGAATTCGTTAGAAAAATTTAGTTAACGTTAGGTCAAATACTTAATTCTGATTAATTTTTGACAATTTTGCTTCTTTTATATTATACTGTTGTGCGTTTTGGAAGGGCATATTAATAATAGTAAAAGTAAAAATATAAGCAGTTTTCTAACGATAACAAACCAGAGGGGTATATTTGAAAATATCAGAATTTTTGTACGGACAACATATAGAAATTAAACTTTATAAAAATATATTTATAATTTACTATATTTGTAGGGATATGTGTGCATTTAACCTAATTTTTGGAAGGTAAATATGCATGGAGAACCGCTTGATTGTAGGATATTTGGAAATAGCTTGTTCAATAATTATTTCTGAGTAAAATCGTGTAGAACTAATCTGAACTATGAATCATTTTGAATCAATGGTCCAATATTTTAAAATTTTAATTATAGTATCCAAACTTTTAAATTGTTTGATCTAACTCAGTCAATGATATTTTGACGTCAAAATTTATAATTGCAAGATTTAAATAAAATATACTAACTAAACTTGCAAAATTCGACTCAAATTAAATAAGATTGGACGGTAAACTCAAAATTTTGAAAGATTCTGTAGTCAAATTAAAATAATTTATAGCTCAGATAAGTTCTGTATATTTTTACCCTTTTTTTTTAATTGAGAATTCTTGAACTTCTACAGTCAAATTCATCTACTAAATGAATGAAACAGTAGTGTACTATCTTTTTCAACAACAACAAAAAAAAAGAATAGGGATATTTGCACACTTAAAAAGCACATGTAAATATTACACCATATATTTATTCAAGTGCAAATATTTTCTCAGTCGTATCAATACTATATTTTAGTATTAAATAAATAAAAAATTTTAAACTTTTAAATTGGTGGTTATAAAATTTACATTTTGCTTTGTGAGACCCCAGATAGTCCTATATATAAGATATAATAGGGCTAAACTCTTAACCCGGCTTAAGCATTTTGGATGGTGGCAGGCAAGAGGTTAAGAGAGTTAAGCATGCTAGGACGGGAGTAGTCTAGGATGGGTGACAGGAAGTTGGGGCGTCACGGTTGGTATCGAGCCAATTACAGTAGGAAGTGTGATGAGTCTACTGAGCGGATCTGGATGACGGGCTAGACGAGTCTCACATCGCCCGGTACTTGTGAGTCCGAGCTGACGAGACGTCGGGACTTAAAGGAGAGAAGATTGTGAGACCCGGATAGTCCTATATATGAGATATAATAAGCGCTAAACTCTTAACCCGCAAGCATTTTGTATGGTGGCAAGGCCCAAGAGGTTAAAAGAGTTAAGCGTCTAGACGTGAGTAGGATGGGTGACCCCAGGAAGTTGGGGCGTCACAGCTGCAGTATCTCTAATACAAATTCAAGTGCAAAACTTCTTCCATCAATGATTTTTCATCCTCAGAACGTCCAACTTTGGCCGGACCTAGTCCATGAACCAAAATGCCACAAAAGAAGTCGCTCCTTAACATTTGAGGGCCGTGTCTTAGTTTGGTATTGAGATCTATCTAACGCTATTAGATAAAATGGAGTTGAAAAAAACATATAGGAATATATACTTCTGCGTTCTCCGGTGGAACCGCAGAAAATATAACGTAATCGACTCATTGCGATATGCGAAACGTAATATTACGTACATAAACAAACATAATATTTTTTCAACATACTTTCTCACCGCACGTAACTCAATCTCCCCACAATCTGAAATAAAGCCTAACGTTGTTGGATGAGAGGAGTTGGGGAGTGAAAGGATATAAAAATATACTTTTTGTTAGAATAGAGAAATTATATTTTAATTTAATCAACTACGATACGTGTAACACAGTATTATTTATAAAAATAAATAAATAACACAATATCTTCTCAATCTGAAACGATGGATTATGCAAGAAACTTGTAATATACGGTAGCTGATGAGTACAATCAAATGTTTAAAATAATATACCATATTATACCTTTTAAGTTATTTTCTCAGAATAAAATGAGTTATCTTACTAAATTATAAATATCAAGAATTTTGAGAATCAAAATTCAAACTCTCTCAGCTTCCAATGACAAAAGAAATACTTATATAAACAAATTATTACTTAATTAATGACTTATTTTGATATCCAACCTGAGCTTTAATGGTTAAAAATATCTTTCATATGACAAAAATTACTATTTGAGATTTTTCTAATTAAGAAATGGTTAAAAATATTTTTCAGATGACAAAAATTACTCTTTCGTTAATATTTTGTTAAATTATATATAAAAAACTTCAGATATCACACTTAGGTTTATTGAATATTCATTTTTGTATCTTTTAGTTTTAACTTTGTTACTAATTTAACGAAAAAAATTAGTGAAACGGATAATAAAAAATAGAGTACTAAATTGATACACTTTAAGCCATAGGGCACTAAAGTGAGAAAGTGCGAAACCACATGGATGGTATTTGAAGTTTTTCAAAAAATTTTTATAATTTTTTTTTTATAGTTTTCCATCTATTTGGTTTAGTTTTTTTTTTTTTTTTTTTTTTTTCAAATTTATTAAAAGCTAGCATTTTTATTTTTATTTTTAAATCCGGAAAACGAAAATAGTAATTTGCCATGAAATTTTTTTTTTTTTTTTATTTTTCTTAAAACCAAAAACACGGAAAACTATAAAAAAGATGTCATGAAAAGCTTTTTTCTCAATATTTTTTTTTCACACTTTTCTAACAAATCAAACACCCCCAATATAATTTATCGACTATGCAACAAAGATTCGAACAATTAGGTTATTTTTTAAAACGCCGGTATACAACTCGAAGTTTCAAAAAAAAAAAAAATCACATATAACATTTTGTTTTTGTATTGGGCTTGATATAAGAGGCCCAATTTGACCTATATAGCCCATTTGGCCCAACTTCATGTGGGCCAATTTGTTATGCTTTAGGCCCAATAAAATGGATGAAAAAGCGGGCCCGTGCCGCGCCCGTGTTGGTTCTTAGTTTTTAGTTGTCCTGATACTGGAGAGAGAGAGAGAGAGAGTGTTGAATATAAAATAATTAGGAAAATTTCATGACTATAATAATGTTACGTCCCTTCAATTAAAGTTCGAAATATTATCAATGCTTCCGTAAACATCCGAAATATTCTTAGATGCTTTTACTTTTCTTTGTTTCTACCTTTTTCCACACATAGTTTGCCGGATTTAAGTGAAAATTTTATTTTCTTTAGCTGAAGCTACATTAGAGCTTCTAAAACAGTACATATTTGTAACTAAGTTCCAAGATTGGTAAAAAAACTCAGCAAAGTTTTTGTTAATCCATAACTCATGCACACAAATGCAACACTGTTTTAAATTAGATGTTACCACAAAATGTCCTCAATATGTATATATTGCTAAACAAATCTCTTGAGAGATATTCTTAATATGATGTAAGAAGTTCTTCTATTCACATTGAAAATTATTTTCGGTCTGCGACAAGCTGAAAACAAGATCATATTCTGAAAGCTCTTAGTCCTGATCCGTCGTCGAATGCTGAAAGATCCTCCCGGAGATGGCGGTGGCGAGCGCGGCCGTGAAGTTTGCGTCCTTCACCAGCGACGACGCCAACTGGTCGACCAGAGTCCTCCGGAAATCGGGGGACTCGATCTCCCTGCAAGCTCTGACGGCGCCGGGCCACGGCCCCTGCCGAGTCAAATCGAGTGTGATCATCGGGCCCGAGGGACTGATCGCGACCGAGCACGGGTACGGGGCCCCGTTTTTGCCCGACCCGTTAGCCGCCTCGCCCGGTGAGTGGTGGCCGTGGTTGTGCTGCCCCTCATAGGTTGCTACAAGGATTGATTTGTCCTCTGCACTTCTTTGCACCTATTTATTGGAACAAACAACATAAAATAAAAGTGCAAAATTGGTATTAGTGCTTTGATTATAAGTAATTAACTCACTTAATTGTTGTTAATTATATACTAGTTGATCACAATTAATCAAATTACCTTCTTTTTAACGGGACATGAAGGTGCAAAAGAGCATCTAAAGTAGGCTCTAGGAGAAGGGTTATCTCTAGTCACTTTTTGCCCATATTTTCTCCATTGGTACCCATCTTTAACCACCTAAGAATATGCACACACACACAAAAGAAAAAGGAAAAAAAAAAAAAATGGTCACTACACAAATTCACACAATTCTCTTCAATTTGATGCGCAAAAGAGGTGTGCAAATTTTCGCGCAACTAATGCCACTCACTAGGCTCGAATCGGCGGGATCGGTCCGCACGTAAACCTTCGTGACCTTGGACTTGGGCTCTTCCCGCCACCGCTTGCACGAATCGTCGCTCGGCGAGCTCTCGATGAGCTCGCTGGCCCTCCCGTCAGGCTTGTCGTCGACGCCGATCACGTCGATCTTCCTTTTCCTCCCGGGCGACGCTTCTCTCGGAGAAGGCGACAAGCTCGCGAGACTGTAAAAGCGGCCTTGGAGGTCGGTGTAGCTCGTGTACATCGTGTCGAGCACTTTCGTAAGTCTCTTGTTCTCCTCGTTCATCTTATTAAGCTTATCTTCCAAATTCTCGGCCTATAAGAATATATAAATATACATACATCAGAACATCAGAACTCCGCAGTTAAGCGTGCTTCAGAGAAAACATGATCGATCTTAACAATAATCAAAAACCGACCACCCACCTCTTCTTTCGTCGCTGCATCCCCTCGAACGCGCAAGCGATCGCTTTCTTTTTCTTTCTGCTTAATCGATTCATCAAACAAGATATACTATTAGAACACAAAGCATGAATCCAATAAGTAGTAGCTAAGAATGGAAAGTGAGAATCTACACTAACCGAAGCCCGATCGGGGGACGGGAGGGGCCCAACGGTGAGGTCGAGGCTTAGCGAGGGGGCATCGAACCACGCCGACTCCATCGACAATTCGAGAAGGCGATAAATCGATTCTAGGAGATCAATTTTGCTGCTTAGACTTTTGATGAGTAAAGAGGAGGGGGGGAGGGGGGGGAGGATTTGAACTAGAGCAAATGGATGAGGCCTTTTTATAGAGATGCAATGAAGTGATTGAGATGATTTTTTAGAGGACTTGAGAGGAAACTAAGGAGAAAGAAAGGAGGAATAATAGCTAGGTTGATCATTACTTCATGCTCTTACATCATCTGTGCTACATCATACACATGTTGAGGGGTTGATGTCATCATAAGGAGCTCATAAGATAAGGAAAGGATGATTCAATTTGAAAGGAGACCTAATGCCAAAAAGAGGCAAAGTACAATTTGGAAGGCATAGAGGGGAGAATAAGTGATCCACACACCATGGTGGCTAAGTCCTTAGTCTTTTTGGTACCGAAAATTATCGCACGCGCTCGGTGCACGCACCGACACCTACGTCAGCTCTGCACCGCACTGGTCTGGTCGGTCCGTCTCCCTCTGTGCTCGGACTCGCGATTCTAATCCTGCTGCTGCCGTAATCGAAAGAACTTTTCAAACTTCTCTGAGCCCCGGAGTTCTAAAATTAAAAATTTGAAAGAATTGAAGAGGGGGAGAGAGGCAGGGGAATGCGGTGCATGACTAGGGTGGTGCACCGGGTGCAGGGAATAGTTTCTTCTTTAATTTGTGGGTGTTGATTAGTCAATCTCGTGCTCTTGACTTGGAGAAATTGACTGCTGGTGCCGCGGTATCCTAAAAGAGATCTCTAAAAAGAATTTATTGATCTCCTGTTACACTGATACATTTTATGTAAATTATAGTAAATAGTATATAGTATATAAAAAATAATGTTTTAAATTTTAAAATTACTTATGATTTGAAAAATATTACCATGTCACATGTCACCGATTCAGGTTAGTATGACGTTGTAAATACTTAATTGTTATTATATTTTCATAGTATGTATAATAAAAATAAAAATATATACTCATGTGCTTTATCATTTTACGTACGTACGTACGAGAAATTACGTTGGAAAAATACACTATTTGTTTTCGTAATATTGAGTTTCGCATATCGCGATGAGTCGGCTACAATATGTTTTCTATGTTCCCACCGGAGAACGCCAAAGCATATCACTAGCTATATACTTTTTTTCACAACTCTATTTTATTTAATAGCATTAGATAGGCCTCAATACTTTACCAAACACTATTAGATAAAATAGAGTTAGGAAAAAAAACATATAACGATATATATGTTTCTGTCTGCAGAAAATATATCATAACTAACTTACGCAATATTACATACGTATTACGTACAAAAACAATTAAACAGGCTAATTTTCTATTATACTTTCTCACCGCACGTAACGCAATCTCTCCGTAATTCCAAACGAAGTTTAAGTATAGAATTTAATATTATTTTGAAATATTATTATATAATATATAAATAATTAAAAATATACTCAAAGTGTATATTATTAAAAAAATAATGCATATTTTTAATTAATTATTAAAATATAAAATAAAAAAATTTAGGCGATTCTTATAAAATTGGACTAGTTTACTAGTTCGCTGATTGAATCATCGGTCTGAAAGGGTTAAAGCTGATTTTTAGCCGGTTTGATTTTGTGGGTTGAACCGCCGCCCTAATTTGAGCACTGAGTCACGATCGGACCGGTCTGGCCGGCAATAAGAATTCGAAGCACCTATATATAAGAGAGACTTGAGGTAATTTTCTACAGAATTATTGGAATAGTTTAGATTTAAACTTTTAATTAAACATGATCTAAATTTTTGAATATATATATAAATTATCATTAACATCACTGAAAAAAAAATCAACATCATCATTAAAAAATCAAGTGTTTTCTTTATTATTTATCATATGAGAATATATATGTTTGTTTCGACACTTGAAATTCTTAAAATCTAGATCTTTAGTTTTAAATATGAAGCTATTTATTTGAATACAAAATTTTTTCTAAATTTAAAATTTGGAAATCCCAATGTATATATAGACCATATATATATATAGTCGATGCAACATTAATTTTCTCCGTGGCTGGGATTTTTTTGCTCTTTGTGTGTCACGTTTGTGTGCATTTTTTTTGCTTGTTGTGTCATATCACACACATATATATATAGAGAATTGAGCTCCTATGTTTTTAAAAGATTTGCTCATTAGTTTGTAAGTTTTTGGATTGATAGATGTGCGGTTAGGATGATGTGGGCCCCTTTGAGTTAAGTGGGTGGGTGGTTGAATAGTACAATCCAACGGATGAAAATGATCAAAGTTATAGATCTAATGGTAAAAAATTCACAAGCACCAAATTTTTAGTGCTTTTACAAGCACGATAGCCGGACTCTCTCTCTCTCTCTCTCTCTCTCTATATATATATATATATATATAGAGAGAGAGAGAGAGAGAGAGAGAGAAATAATAATTTTTTTTTTTTTTTTTGAGGGATAAAGGCCCACGCGTTTATTATTTATTTATTTTTAGGTAGTGTTTGGTTGAGTGGGAATGGGAATACTTTATTCCTCTAATTTCATCACCAAACACTAGATGAGGATAAACGTTTATTTAATCCTCCTCTTAACGGGTTATTCTAGAATAACCCGTTAACCCGTTAAGAAATTATTCCACCTTTTTGGTGGAATAACAATTTCTTCTCTTTATACCTCTACTAATTTAATAATAAAATATTATTAATTAATATATTATATAATATTTTATTAATTAATTAACTAAATTAATAATTAACTAATTTAATAATAAAATATTTCCTAAATTAATAACTATTTACTGTGTTTATATATATAACTAATATATATATATATATATTTGTACTTAATTATTAATATATTCTTCTAAGAAGTCTATGGACTATGGTCTATTATTATGAAAAATTCTTTTATTTAGGCTCGCATTTTTTGTCCTCATCTTTAATTGATCTTGTGTTACAAAAGAATAGAAGTACCATTAGTTTGAGGACTTGGAAGACCAATGTGAATCTTTTTTTTTTTTTTTTTTTTTTCTTTTTTTATCATTTTAACATAAGTGGATAAAATGTTCAAACTTTTCGTCTGGAATTATCAGGAAATTGCATCATGCTATAAAAAATTATAATTAATTAAAAAATATTTGTTTTCATGCATAGTATTACTTTTCGTATATCACAATGAATCTCCAATATATGTATTTTCTAACCTACTAAAAAACAAAAAAAATTTTTTTATATACTTCTGCCTAATTTTATTTTATCTGCTAGAGTTACTGTATTAGATGGATTCTAATAACAACCAAGCAGAAGTTATACGATGCCGTATTTTAGGGTTTGAAAATAATTTTTTTTTTTTTGGAAGACGCTACCCGCTTCGCTTTATTTCTTTAAAAATAAACTTATAAAATGTGAATCAACTAGGATTCGAACTCGGGTATCAGGTACCAACCATCAAGCCCTTTGCCACTTGTTCTAGGGACGGTCGGTGTTTGAAAATAATTTTTATAATTGCATATATATATACGACGAGGATATTAGTTTTGATTACTTTATACACGCTGCCCAAAATATTATATAAATTTGTCAATATATCAACAGCTCACGAAAGCGAGGTCCTAGCTAGCTAGTTTAAAGACCAAAAGCATCTTTTTTTTTTTTTTTTTTTCTTTTTATTATTGGTGGTTTGTTGAAGTTGATATTTGTACAGTGTGAATAGGATGAATGCAAATTTCAGGCTGGACAACCGAAAAATTAGACTAAAGACTATGGACTCTTTGGATATGCGACAAATAAAGTAATTTTCTAACAATGGAGAACAAAGAAATTTTTTTTTTTCTAAACTATAGCTTAGAGTTAAAATAAAAAATGGATTTTAAAGAACAAAAGAGGAAACAAACTATAGTGGATTTCTAAGTTACTTGCTTCTTCGAGTACTAACAATCAAGCTTTTAGCCAACCGTGTTAGATACGGTCAGTAGTGAATTTCCTAACTTCGACCTGAAACCATAGTTAGTTAATTCGGATTCGTCAGAAATTTGGTACGGATATAATACGCATAAAATTCATTTTCTAATTTTTAGATTCGTTGAAAAATTCGGCTTAAAAAATAGATTCCGTATAAAATATAAAATATAAGATAATTTATATTTAAAAATAAAAATTATAAGTTTTTTTATTCATATTTTCAATAATTTGGGAATAATTCACAAATTATTCGCGAATAATTCGCAAATAATTCTGCTGGCCAAAAAATTCGCGAATGATTCGTGTTCTTTGGGAAAAAATTGTGAACGAACCGTTTAATTCGGATTTTCGATAATTCGCGAATAGTTCGCGAATTTCCTAACTTCGACCTGAAACTCGCTAGTTTGGTTTTTTATTATCTTTAAAGGATAGTAAAGGGGAGATTTCATGTATGCAGTTGAAGTAGGGCAAGTTGTGTAGCTCCTAATGCAAGTACAATAACTTATTATTTAATTCAAGAACATATATATATGCATGAATAAAAAAAAGTGCTTGTCATAGTTCATAACAGTCAATATATGTGAAAATTTAGCAGCTAACTTCAATTAATATACTTGACTTGAAATATATGTTCATTATTTCTGTGGAAAGAACAGCTTCTTCTACATCTTCAAATTAGGAAATTCAGTGAAAAAACTAAAGTGAAAAAGAGAAAGAAAAAAAGAAAAAGTAGATCGATCGATCGGAGTGTGCTTTTCAGTTGATGAGTACGTTTTCCACTTTAGAATTGATTAAATATGCATTAATTTTTTTAGGACTTGACTCCAATTTACTTGACTTGAAACATATATGTGTATATATATATATATATATATGTATGTTCGCTATTTCGACGAAAGGAATATATAGTATGCGTTCATATCCTTAAAATAGGAAATGAAATGTTCATACGCCACTATATATATGTCCTCAATTCTGTTGTAGTGAAAATATGAAATGAAATGTTCTCTTCATGACATTACATCAAAATCGACGCTCGCGAAGTTGTGCGCCATTCATATGCCACTATATATATATCCTCGAGAACTTTTCGATAGGAGAATTAAATTAATGTGTTGAAAATCTCAATTGATTTCCCTTGCTTGTTTCCTTTTCTTTCTTTTCTTTTTTGTTTTTTCGCCGAAAATGTTGAATTAATTACTTCTTAGAGAGCATTTGGTAGAATCAATGCATATAGAAGATGAAGCAAGTTAAGTATATATCAATGAGTAAAACATGATAAACATTTGAGACTATTTGAGATCCTTAATTGATTTCTAGTCAATTAATAGATCTAGGAGATGAAGAGTACTAAAAGAATTTTTCTTTCCTTGGCCAAATATAAGATAGAAATTAGACTTGAAAACTTTAGGCACCAAGCAAAAGTGCATTTTCAACTAAACATGAGGAAAACATTACTCAACAACCATGTATGCTGTATACATCATTGCTCACCTTGTCAAAATTAGGTATCTTTAGTAATTTAGTTTGAACTAAATGCATGTACTTTTCATTAATTTTTCATGTTCTTTTTTTTTTTTTTTTTTTTTTTTTTTTTTTTTGAGAGATAGGTAAAGCACGCCGCTTCGTTTATTTCGTTAAGAAATAAATTTAGCAAAAAATATGAATCAACTAGAATTCGAACTCGGGTCTCGAATATCAACCATCAAGTCCTTTGTCACTTGCTCTAGGGACAGTCTGTATGTTCTCTTTAAACGTAAAAATAGATTAACATGATGTTTCTATTTTATTTTTATTCTAGATAAGAAGTATATATTGAAACCGGATTACATGAAGATGATCTAGCTAGTGGTTTCTAGTCACACTGATTAGGATAAAGATCACAAAAGTGATATGAAAGATCACAGAGATTTACATAAAATTTTTCATTAATCAAAAACTTTTTTTTTTTTTTTTTTTTTTTTTACAGTAGATAATCAAGCTTATTTATAATAACTCAATTTCTACTTCTAATTATTATCAAACTCTTGATTTTAAGAGTTTTTCTAATATAAAGCTATCTAACTTTAGTTTAAAACCTCCAAACTCTCATATCCCTAATTTTTACAAATTATTCCACATAAAATTCTAAAAATCTAAAGAAAGACCTCTAAAATATATTAACAAAATAATAATTTCAAATTTTATTAAAAATAAAATTTTCAATCATCGATTTCTTAGCTGCATCAAAATAAAAATGTTGTTTAAGTACAAATAGCTACTAGATATTTTTTTTTTGAGAAAAAGGTAGGAAGCTACCTGCTTCATTCATTAAGCGAAATGAATTTAGCGTACATGATGGAAGCAGCTAGGGCCTCCAGACTGAGCCGGCGTCAGAAAAAAAAAATGAAAACAAAATAAAACGGGAACACAAACTAGACAAAGAGAAACAAACAAAATGGGACCACAAAATAGACATAGTGAGCTCGGAATAGTTCAAAGTGCTTCATTCCGGCCTCTGATCAGAGAAGCGACACGTTCGATAGCCCAGGAAGCGTTTTGAGCCTCAGCGCCGAAGCAAATGCTGTTTCGCTCCGTCCATACGACCCATCAAATTGCCACCAAGTAAGTTAAACTTTTCGATCTTATTGTGGCCTCGGGATTCTCTGAGGTCTGTGTCCAAAGCCTCCGCACATCCCCGCGTCCGAATAATATTAAATTTTGAAAAGACGCTTTGTACGTATTACGGGAACCAACTCATCACTATATGAAAAATGCAGTCATAGAGACAGTTTTTAGTTATTGTCGAAACCACTTTAATCGCCTCTATTAACTGTAGTGGCGGTTGCCACACGATCGCCTCAAAGCCGATCCACAAGATATTGAAAATAGAAAAGCGCACTACAGAAGATTATTTATTTATTTATTTCTAAAATTTTAAATTGTTAGAGAATGATATTTAATTATTAATTTTATGTTCAATATAAGACATTTTCATATTTATTTTTTTTGTTTAAATTGTTGATTAATGTGAAGTTGTTGATTAATGAAAAGTATATATAGGCAGCACATATAAGGTCAATGATTCTCAAATTGAAAGCCAAATTCACTGCAAATATATAAAAAATATAGGGAAAACATCAAAAACCCCCCTCGTGGTTTCAATTTTTTTCACTTTAGTACCCTGTGGTTTAAAATGTATTAAGTTAGTATCTTGTGGTTTCTCATTTTATCATTTTAGTACCGTGTGGTTTAAAGAGTATCAAAATAGTACTATGTGGTTTTGCACTTTATCACTTTAGTACCCTGTGGTTTTAATTTTGTATCAAATTAATACCCTGTGATTTTTTAAACTATAGGATACTAAAGTGATAAAGTGTGAAACTACAGGATAGTAAAGTGATAAAGTTTAAAACCACAGGGCACTACCTTAATACACTTTAAACCATAGGGTACTAAAGTGATAAAGTGAGAAACCATAAGGTACTAACTTGATACGCTTTAAACCACAGGGTACTAAAATGAAAAAGTGTGAAACTACAGAGGGGGTTTTTGAAGTTTTTCCAAAAATATATTATATGTATTTACTTTTTTAATACACAAAAGTTCCCCAACATTAGGCTAATTGTACTTTAACCTAGAAACTTTAGTTTGATTCAAAAATGAGATCCACAACTTCAATTTGCCCTCTATATGGTTTAGCTCATTTTCATTTTACCATCCTTAGATTTTATCCCCTTATTGTTTATTCGAAAAAATTTACTATTAAATATGATAATAAAGGATTTTTTTTTTTTTTATTACCATAGAGTAGTTAAGTATAATTTTTTAAAATACAAGATAATAAAGTAAAAATGAGATGAACAATAGAATGATCAAGTATAACCTTTTGAATTACAGAGTTACAAAATAAAAATGAACTAAACCACAAGAGGGCAATTTAAATGAACCAAGTCAAATAATAGGACAAATTGAACAGTAACTTGTTGAGAATTTTTGATAAAAATAGTGTCAGTACGTAATTTTTATGAGGGCTTTTTTTGCAATTAGCCTCCTGAAAAAAATTTATTTTAAAACAAGCTCCAGCAAATTTAAATTTACAAAAATGGCCTTGACCCTGCCACGTGGACGGAGTGGGGTGTTAAGTTAAACACGGTGAACTATTCACCGTATTCCATATTTTTCTCTTTCACAACGTGTTTAGACACGGTAAATGATTCACCGTGTTTAACTTAACTATCGTCCCATGCGACTTAACTATTTGGCTCAGTCCCGCATGGCGATGTGGTGTCCACGTGGGCGGGTGACCATTTTTGTAAATTTAAATTTATTTAACTATTTTTAAAATATATATATATATATATATATATATATATATATATATATATATATATATATATATATATATATATATATATATATATATATATATATATTTTTTTTCAGGAGGCTAATTATAAAAAAAAGTCCTTTTTTATGATACGACCCTAGAGTTCGAGTTCATACGTAGATGATCTGTGCAAGTATTCTAACTAGAATTTTTTTCTACAGCTAAATAAGAAGCATAAATTGGAGTTTTTGTTCGTGATACTTAAAATTAGTTTCTACTTAACCTGCTGTAATTTTCTTTTTCATTTCTTTTAATAGTTTGTTAAAATACATAATTATTTGTGGCTTTTTCTTATTTGGAGTACAACAGAATTAGATTATAGGGACACATGTTTGGAACACTTTTGAGTAAGTGTCCCATTTATGCTAAAACTTAAAAAATCATCTACTAATGCCTAAATATAAAGCCCAATCCAACAAAAAATAAAAAATTACTCTACTCAACCCACCACACCCAGTCCATTTGGTCTGATTACAAACAGAAAAAAAAAAGAAAAAAAAAATCAATTACCATCTTTTCTTCTCTCTTCACTCAATCCACTGAAATTCTAGACAAAGAGCCATTTTCGTCATCCTCCTCCGCCACCGTAGCCAACGAGATAGAGTTTCGGCGGTTGCTAAATGCTTAAATAAGTATCGGTAAATTAGCAACACTTTTTTAGGTTATAGCGACACTCTTTAATCGTTACTTATATATCTAGCGACGCCACGTATAACAGTACTTTTTAAAAGCATCGGTAATTTTAGCTAGCAGTACTTTTTTGACATGTACCTATATTTAAAAGTGTAGCTATAGACCGTTTTTGTTGTAGTGACTCCTCATGCTATTCAAAATTTTCAAATTTATCCATAAATTACCAATTTCTAAACCCAAATCTCATCAGGGATACTGGGACATTTGAAGGAATTTGTGAAAATTATGAAGGGCATTTTGGTCAATCAGAGATATATTAAATATTTTAAAAATTTTAGAACGCCTATTAGATATTTTTCCTAATTACTTAAGATTTTAAAATTTTAAAATCAAGAAGCCTAAGCAAAACAAGAATTTAAGATTAAGGTACATGTTACAGTGATTGATACATATATATTTATTATTTTTAAAGCAATTAAAGCTATCTATATATGTTTACAGCCCAAATGGGTTGTAATCCTACAGCATTTTTATTCTATGACTATTTTAGTTTATCTGTTTTTTTTTTTTTTTTTTTTTTTAAAGAACTAAAAACAAAAAAGGGATGAAGAGTTAAAAATTTATTTTTATAATAGACTATATTTTATATTAAATTCAACCATCACTTTTTTCCACTATCCTTTATTCTAATTTTTATATAAAGTTATTTTTATTAACAAATTATTTTTATTAAATTATATTTTATATCAAATCTGACCATCACTTTTTTTTTCACTATTTTTTATTATTCTATAAAATTAACCAAACATAATTTCAGTTATTTTTTAGAATAGCTAGCAGCTTTACATATCAAATATAATTTTACTTTACTATTTAGAAATATAAAATTATTTCAGAAATAGAAAAATTTATTCCAATATTTATTATCTTCAAATCAAACTTAGCCTTAAAAATTTTTTTAAAATTTTTAATAATATTTAGAAAATTTTGATGAGCGGTGAGATAGAAAAAATTCTATAATGTAATGGATATATTGGTGACTGGCATAATAATGAATCAAATTTTTTTTTTAAAGATATATGTCCAATCATAAATATAAAAAAATATTTTTATTACTTTTATTTGAAAAGAAGAAAGATGATTGAGCTTGTTATTAATAACGTGATGGTGCAAGTGGAATAGCGTAGAATTTCTTCTGAGGTAGAGGACAAAATAAGCGCTGTTGCGCATTTAAGGAAGAAGGTTCCTCTGACTTGACCAAACTAGACACATAGTACATATCAAAAAGGACCACCTCAATGATAGAGAGTCATTTAATTTTAAGGAGTTTCTCAATCAGATTCTTTATTTGATTTTCTAATTACAAATAATATTATTATCAAATTAAATAGATGAGTGTGTTTAGTTTTATGTAAAATTATGAAAAAAAAATCTATGGAAAAAAAAATTTCGGAGGGAAAATTTTTTTACGCTCTCCAGTATTTTCAGTTATGATTATTTATTTGAAAAGAGTAAATAAATAAATAACTAATATATATATATATATATATATATATATATATATATATATATATATATATATATATATATATATATATATATATATATATATATATATATTTATTATACTTTTATGAGATAGAGACTCTCGTACTCATAAATTTTTGACCGTTTGATCCACTCTTTAATCATTTTTACCCGTTAGATTATACTATTCAACTAACCACCCACTCAACCCTAGGGGCCCACTATCAATCTAATCGTAATCACTCTCATCCTAGTCGCACATTTTTTCATCTAAACGGTCTAAAAGTTATGAGTACTAAGGGTCTAATACTCATATAAGTATAGTAGGCATATATATATATATATATATATATATATATATATATATAGAGAGAGAGAGAGAGAGAGAGAGAGAGAGAGAGAGAGAGAGAGAGAGAGCAATGCTTCGATACACCATAAGTATTAAAATTAAACTCTTAATTAGTAAAGGGTATAATTGAATTTTACATAAAGTAACTTATTAAATAGGTTACCAATTTGAATTAGTTAATATGACAATATTGGAAAAAAAATTAGTAGTATATACTAAATTTGTCAGCATATTTTATTTAGGTTTGTTACTTATCAAATTAGATAATATCAAATTTGTTAGGTATCAAACTGAAAAAATATTGAATTTAAATTTAAGTTTTGAAGTTGGTATTGTAATATAAAATTTTAATTTCAAAATTTATATTAAATTTTAAAATTTTGAATCTACATTGTACTTTTAATCGAAAACCAAATTTTAATTTTTAATTTAAATTAATATTTTGAATTTGAACTGAAAGTTTTATTTAAATTTGTGTCTTATATTTAAAAATTGAATTTGATTTATAATTAAGTTTGTTATGTTGTTTTGCATTTAAATTTATAATTTAGTTGTAATTTGAATTCCAACTATTGTTGTACGTATTTGAGAAGGTTATAGGATTTTTTAGTTGGATAAAACTGGTTTTGTAGACCAAAATATATTTCTATGACCAAAATACCCTTTAAATAGGTACCTAATGAATGGTACCTATGCCTAAATGGTAAGTCGCTTCTAGAATCATATTACATCTCAACCATTTATGCAAAAAAATAAATGGTCAAGATTTACATAGAGTTTAATTTTAATACTTATGGTGTATTGAAGCATTACTCATATATATATATATATATAGAGTTGGGAGCAGTCTCTATGCTATAAAGTCATCCACCATCCATCTAACAAGATGGATGGTGGAGATTGATTTCACTTTTAATGTGAAAAGTCATTAAGCTGGGTTAAAAAGTTAACAAAACTTTTTCTCTCTCCGTCACGCCGGTTGCATATTCATCGGCACGCGACAAATCCGCCGTATACAAAAGAATTTCTCCGTATACGAAGCGTAGTAGACTGTAAAAACATACAATGCTACAAACAGTAGCATAGAGCTAAAGTAAACTATAAACAAACAGGTAGGAAAAACAACCACTTTATATACATACAATCACAGATACAGAGTAACACTACTCGCTTCAGCGAGTTCAACTGTATGTACAAAAGTGTCCACAACCAAAAACTGTCCCTACCTGCAGGAGGGTCCTCTAACTCGGCACTCGACGGGGAAGGGCTCTAGCTCGCGTCGCCCTTCCCTCGATCCGACTCGAGACGGGCACGGCGGCGCAACGAAGTGCCTGCAACAACAGTGGAAGAAAGAGGGCGTGAGAACTACTATAAAAACAAGTAGTCCTCAGTGGGTACCGCCCTAAACACATCGGTCCACCCACTAAGTCTACAGGGTAAGCAAGAAAGTAAGAGAAGCCGGAAACACTCGACAGCTAACAAACCCTACACTATCCTCGCTCTAAACCACTCTCTCGTAGAATAAGTAAAAGGCCGACCCAATCTTACGAGGATCGTGAAAGCACCCGTCCCGCCCGTCGAAGCAACACTACAACTACCCCGGGGGTAGCTAGCGGAGAGCAACCCACAACGAGGCGCCGACACCAACGCAAAAGCACTAAGCCGGACTCGGAGCGGCACTCGTGGGCGCGAACCAACCGAGTATGCAAGCGTATCTCCGTCGAGCTCAATCTGCTCTCACAGCATAGTCAAGTACACAGTGGTCCAAGAACTAACACACCACGTGCCCCTTGGCACAACCGTAACCACACAAGACATCGGGTCCACCGTCAAACCCCGACGGTGCCCGACAACCACACGACTAGACTCTTGAAAAGTAAGCTCGGCATCCCCAAAGACGAGCGTAAAAACAACTACACTACCCGAGTATCCATCGCACTCCCCGGCGATGATACGGCACAAAACGGCTCCTAGAGCTAAATCCGGTAGTGTAGGCTAATGACGATCCAAAACGTGGTTTTCTCCTAAGTCAAATCCAAGTCCAACATGTATAAAACTAAGTACTTACTAAGCATGCTTCAAGTTAAGATATTCATAACAAATTCATGCATTAGAGCTATCACATATAAGCATACTTAAACTAACCTGAGTCTATACATGTTGACTATGAATACTTAGGAGCATTCCGATGTAAACCCACCTCTCAAGCGATCTCCCGGCGGCGAAGGAGCGATCCAGGTCAAGGTAATCCTTCGCTGATCCGCCGAGGTCCGAAGGCTCCCGCTGCGAAGAGGCAAAAGCACGATTTCACGAAATCTGCCGAAAAACAGCGGCTGAGAAAAGCTTAAAGTTAACTAAGCTAACCTTATCCAAATTCAGCGAGTAAGGTCTCGAAATCTTCGTCTCGCAGTCAAGAATCCAACGGTCCAAGAATCGCCGGATTTCGTCGCTTCTACGCGGAGCACGAGTCGAAATACGAAGAGTCGACGCTGAAATCCTGCAGTTCAGCTTTTCAGAAACAGCCCGCAACCAGCAGCCAAGTAAAGATGGGTCCCGACCGACCATACCTTGTCCGAATCCAGCGTGTAAGGTGTCGTTGGAAGCGTCTGGAAGTCACGGATCCAACGCCCCAAAAATCGCCGCGTTTCGATCCTCCTACACAGAGATATGGTCAAAATTCCGCAGGTCGACGGTGCTGCCAGCAGCAAGCTCGAAAATCCGAGAAAAGATGTAACGGAGGGAAACTTGATGGGCTACTCACCTCGAAACAAGCCCTAAATCCTTCGCCGAGTCGCGGTCGATGATCCGCACGCGAGCCGGGCTCCTCACGCCGTCTCGTCGTCGCAAAGTCGCTCGTCCCGTTCCGCGGCGCGCGTCGACGTGGCTCGGCTCCTCTCGAGCAAAGGAGAGCGGCGGCGACAGGCGAGCGGCGGCGGCAACGGAAGGAGAAGAAGAAGGAAAGGAGGAAGATGATCTCCTCTCTCTCTTCTCGCAATAAAAAAAGAGGAGTGAGGGGTGATGTGACAAGTGCCCAAAAAGTCAACGCACCATACTGCTTTGTACGTACAAAACCCACTTGTACTACAGACAAACAGTAACCCGAGAGCCTAATCGAGGGCCATACCCCAGATAGCTCGGTGGTTATACCGGTATAGCAACCAATCTTGTACCGGTACAAAATCGATTTGTACGAGCCTCACAGAAAACCTGCTATTTGCAGATTTTCGTGACACACGCTGCTCTCGCGTTCCCACGGGGCCCGTATGGCGTCCATTTGGCGCCAACGCGACTCGGACTTATCCCGACACTCGTCGGAGCTGTCGACAAGCCTCAGGTGCAATTTTCCAGGTCTCTACACCCCCCCTCTCTCTCTCTTTTGTCATTGATTATAATATTAGTATATTAAACTAAAAAAAACTACTCATGTTAAATTATTTGGTAAAATTATTTAGGTTTTTTTTTTTCTTCTTCCTATCGGAACGGGAGGTTTTCAAAAAAAAAAAAATTTATTGTGGGGGCTTCAGGATTTTTTTTTTTTTTCGTTTCAGTGCGGTTTCGAGGCGGGGTTCGCGACGGCGGTGGGGCGGCGGGCATGGGTGGGTCGCGCGAGATCGAGCCGCGCACAGCGACGGCGCCGGGGCGGGCATGGGTGGGTCGCGCCGCGAGGTTTCGTAATGGGCGGCGCGGGGCGGGCATGGGTGGGTCTTCACGCGATCGGCGCGAGGCGGGCATGGGTGAGTCCCGCGTGCGGTTTGGGAGGGACGGGTGGTATTCTAGGAGAAGGTTTGGGGAGGAGTTGAGAGAGAGAGAGAGAGAGAGAGAGAGAGAGAGAGAGAGAGGAGTAAAGAAAAGAAAAAATGACGAGAAGAGAGAGAGAGAGACAAAAGTTTCGTTAACTTTTTAACCTAGCTAACGTAGTTTTTCGCATTAAAAGTAAAATCAATCTCCACCATCTATCTGATGGATGGTGGATTTTATAGCATCTTGTGCAACCTCAACTCTATATATATATATATATATATATATATATATATATATAATTAGGTCGAATACTATTAGTAGTAAAACGCTCATTTTACTACCAAGTTTTTAACCCTCGGATGAAAATTTGTAGGGTCGGAATGATATTAGGTAGTTAACGTTAAGTGGTCCCCCTAGGGTTGAGTGGTCCCCAATGGGTTATAGTATTTAATCCAATGGTTAGAAATAATGATAAGATCTGATCCGAGGGTTAAAAAACTGGTAGCAACAATAGGATTTTACTACTAATAGTAGCCCATCCCGACTCTCTCTCTCTCTCTCTCTCTCTCTCTCTCTCTATATATATATATATATATATATATATATATATAGAGTAGGGCTACTATACTATTATGAGTAGTAGAGCCCTACTACTCATAAGTTGTTTTCGATGATAGAGCTTCCGAATCGACGATCCACTCCGTTAAATATGATCTAGAGTATTTAAAACTTCTAGAAAATAAATTTTGTAATTTTTCAAAATCATAATAAAGTCCATCAAATGGGCATAAAATGAACTAGAAATCGAACGATATCCTAAAAATAGATGATCGGATCCTTCAATTTAAGATCGTAGTTATTAATCTTTATCTAGGTAGAGAATAGAATTTTCTATCAAAAAATCAACCTATTTCAATTCTTTTACACCGTTAAACTACCAAGTATCCCATACCGCCGTTAAAAATTGTCAATTTTGTGAGCTTTTGATCGTAAGGTAAATGATTTTGAAAAATTACGAAATTTATTTTCTAGAAGTTTTAAATACTCTAGATCATATTTAACGGAGTGGATCGTCGATTCTAAGCTCTATCATCGAAAACAACTTATGAGTAGTAGAGCTCTACTACTCATAATAGTATAGTATCTACTCTATATATATATATATATATATATATATATATATATATAGAATCCTATGGTACTTGTAAAAGCACCAAGCATTTGGTGCTTGTGAATTTTTTATCGTTAGATCTACACCTTTGATCATTTTCACCCGTTAGATTATACTATTCAACCAACCACCCACTTAACTCAAGGGGGGTCACATCATCCTAACCGCACATCTATTAATCCAAGGGCTAAAAACTTACAAACACCAATGACTTGGTACTTTTAAAAGCACGGAGCTCAATTATATAGATGTGCGGCTAGGATGATATGAGTCCCCTTGGGTTGAGTGGGTTTGGTTGAATAGTATAATCTAACAGGTAAAAAATGATCAAAGGTGTAGATCTAACGATAAAAATAACAATATACCACGTGCTGCTTTATACATATATATATAATATATATATATATATATATATATATATATATATATAGTAGGACTACTATATTTTCATGAGTACGATCGATTTCGTACTCATAAGTTATTTTTCGCTCGAAAATAGCAAAGAACGAAAAGACTTAGTTTTATGAGAATCTGTAATACGAACAATCAAACAATAGAAAATTACTTTTCGAAAAGTATTTTTCAGAGTGATTTTACAAGAATTCAAACACACCCTAAGTAAAACTATAAAAACTTGTTTAAATTATACCTAAAATATAACCTGTCTTACTATAACTGTGTAATAAGAGATAACATGATTTAATTTTTAGGCAGTTCAATTTTTTTTTTTTTACTTTTAAAAGTTTGAATTTTATTATCTAATCTTCTAATTTATCTAATTTGAGTAAATAAACTTTATTAAAATATATCACGTGATTTTTACGCCTCTATGCATTTTTTATATTAGAGCAAGTGATGTGTTGAAATTTTATGGCAAAAGAGCCATTAAATTCTCCAAGTTGGAGGAATTGAAAAATTAGGTATTATAAACAAACTATAATTTATAAAAAGTTAGTGGACAATTGGATCAAAATGGGCAATAGTTTTAAGAAAAGCTCAATATGTTTTTTTAGATTAATTTCATGCAGGTTAAATAACAAATATATTTATACGAAACTTTAAGTTATATCTCTTCAAAAGTTGTGGTTCGTTCATATACATTCCTATCGTTTGGTTCACCGTTAGTTTTTTTAACAGTGAATGCGTAAAATAACTATTTTATCCTTACAAATTTATTTCCGCGAAAATCTATCTTTCTTTTTGTCTCTCCTCGCCTTCGTCACGGCATGTGTGGCGTACCTCATTTTTGCCGCGAACCAAGGGTCTCGTTTTCAACGTCGCTGATTCTCTAAGCCTCACCATCACCATGAATAAAAAGAAAAGAGAGAGAAAGATAACTGAGATTTAACATTGCAATACAAATTATACACATAAGGGGTAAAAAAGTTATTAAACACATAAAAGAATTTTTAAAGGGATAAATTTGATAACTTAAATTTTATAAAAATATATTTGCTATTTAATATTTTTGCGGTGAGCCGGATACAATTATTATTATTGTTTTGTTTTTAGGAAATTCTTCAAAAAAACCTCTACTGTGGTTTAACACTTTCTCACTTTGGTATTCTGTGGTTTAAAATGTATCAATTAATTTGTTTCCCTTGTGGTATTGTTCTTACCTTTTCGGTAGTTTTTTTCTTAATATTTCGTTAAATTATATACAAAAAATTTCAGATACCCACATAAAGTTATTGAATATTTACTTTAGTATCCTCTAATTTTAATTTTGTTACTGATTGAAGGAAAAAATATAAAATTTATAATAAAAATAGAAAAACGAAACCATAAGAGAAAAATTAATACACTTTAAATCACAGAGTATTAAAGTGAGAAAGTGAGAAATCACATGTAGTTTTTTTTTTTTTTGAAGTTACCCCTTGATTTTATGTACCTATATGTATTTTTCTAGTCATTGTGGGTCCCGCATGTTACATCAGGGCCACCCGTGAGTTTTCTACGGCCTACGTTAGCCGTCGTTGAAACTTTGTTTGAAGTACGGGGATGGTGTGTTTCACGCGTACTCTAATTACAATTTGGAAAAGGATAAACTTTTGTGTGGTTTACTTTTTCTTTTTTTTTTTCTTTTTTAATATTATAATTTTAATTATATTATTTTAGTTATCATATGTTCGGGATTAAGTAAAAACTTGTTATTTTAAATAAAATTAAGTTCAGGGTTAAGATAGGATTAGAGTAATTTTATTTTTGGTTGAGAATTGAATTTAGTTCAGATATAGATAAAATAATGTTTAGTTAGAATATGTGAGATAAAAAGGATAGTGAGTTATTATAAATACAAAATAAGATTTTGGTTGGAGTGGGTAGCTAATCCGACCCCACTAACCCCATACTTGCAAATAACTTCGGAATTAAGTGCTATTTCACTCCTTAACCCCTAACCAAACGGGGGCGTAGTGTTCTGCAATTAGTATTTTAATTTTTTTTCGCTAACTCTGTCGATGCTTTTATTATATTCATTGTTCACCATCATGCATTGCATTTGCACATTTAGTTGCACGCAGCGCAGCTTACAAATGCGTGCTCAATTCCTTTGTTTGGTATAGTGTAGTTGAGTTCAACCGTCAGCTTCCAATCGCACAAGAAAATCGCATAGCTTGGAACTACATCCAAATTCGTAGTTCCAATCAAGAAGACAGCTTGGTGAGGATAGAATCACCCATAAATTAATAATAAATAAATAAATAAATAAATAATATATGTATATAGGTAAATGAAAATACTTGTAAATAAACTCATAATAATAAAAAAATTTTAGACAATATTGTGCGAAACATTAATTTTTTTAAATTTATTTTATTTAAAATATAAATATAATTTTTTTCTAAATTTTTATAGAATGTGATGATGTATGTTAATTTAATAAGTTTTAATTAATTATAATTATTAAATTTGATAAAAAAAATGAGAGAATCGTTTAAATTTTTAAAGTTTGATTTACATATTAAAATTAAATAAATTAAAATTTTTAAATGTGTCGATTAATAAGTTGAAGAATTGTTGAAAAATATAAAAATATTATATATATCTACTTATTTATTTATAAGTAGCAAATTTAAATGATTAATAAATTTATACAATTATTTTATGTTTAGTGAAGGTAATCTCACCATCAGATATCCGAATAGGTGACAAAATTCATAAATACAACTATCGATTCATATTACCAAATGTAAGAAATGTAATCGCAGCAGAATCACAGAAAAACCAAACAGATTAGGTGTAGTTACAATCAAAGATTTGCAATCGCATGTATTTCTAACTACACTGTTTTTGCAACTACATTCAACCAAACGGCCCCTAAGTGGAGATGTTAATATAAATTTCTAGACCTGTTTTTGAGTGGAAATGTTTATATATATTTTTGGATCCGTTTCCAACTAAATTGATCCTTTTGGTAATATAACTAATTATTGTTAATGCAATAGAATCATAAAATTTAACAAAATCGTTCAATAAGAAATTAATTTTGATAATATTAACAGGATAGAATTGAGTTCTATTCAGTGTAATTTATTATTAATTTTCGAGTTATAAATTAAATAGATGTTGAAAGTTGAACTAAATTTATAAAATAAATTTATAGAAATATTTGAGATGGTGGAGAAGTGTAAGATGATAATTGGTAATTTTTAATTACTGGCAAAGGTAATTAAGAAATTAATCACGAGAATCTTGAGTGGTAATCAAAGAGTAAACTTGAAACTGGTGGAGATTTTAATTTTCAATTGTTAGGAGGACTCAAAAAAAAAAAAAAGATAAAGAAAGAAAGGGGACAAAATACACACATTAAATTTTGATTTATAAATTTTATTTTCTAATTTAGCCAAATTATTTCATCAAAATTTATTTTATAAATTTATGTATATGTGGCAGTTGATTCAACTGCCCCCTAACATCTAATTGAGTACTTAATTATTGCAAAACATATTCTCAAAACTATAACATACAATTAAATTATCACATGGTATACATGAAATAATGTGGTATGAAAGTCAATATCACATCATTTCTAATGTGTGATGTGACAATTAAATATAAGCCAGTTTATTTTGGTATCGTTTGGTTCGGATATAAGCAAAAACTAATTATTACAGAAATAGATAAAAGTATGGGAATAAAAAAAATAGCGTTTGGATAAAAATTAAGTTGTTTCGGGGATAAGAAAAATATTAGGTAGTTTTATATAAAAATAGAGGTGTTGGTAGGGATAATCGAGAACTACGATTTTTGGATAAAAAATTAGCGTTTGGATATAAAGGGGTTCATGTAAATATCCCATCATTTCTAATGGATGATGTGACAATTAAATATAAATCAGGTCCGTTCATTTTAAGAACAATAAATAAAAATTTAAAACACAGATAATTAATTTGAATTCGACAAAAATTTAATCACCAATATAATACGAAAAAAATTCATATTTTAATTTTTAAATTTGTTAAAAATTACAGCGTAAAAAATGAGTTCATCAATTATTCAGATACGCAATTTATACGAAAATTACACGTTCATCAATTAAAAATTCGAAATAAGCAACTCAGCTATTAAATTAATTTTTTTTAAAGATTTATGCGACTAGCATAAATAATAGCTATAATTCTCAAAAATAGAAAAATAAAGAGCTAAAAAATAAAATAAATTAAGTTAAAAAAATAATAATAAACTATATAATACACCACGATATATAAACAATGAAAAAAAAAGGTTCATAATTAAAAATAAAATATGTTAGATTTTTTTTAGGACGAGCGAATATAGAATTTATACTTAACATAAAATATAAGTTAATTCATACTTAAACATTTTTATTCCGCTAGCCCAAAAAATTTGCATTTTATTCTATTTTTTGAAAAAATTGCGTACAAACTATTTTATTTGGAATTTCAATAATTCGTGAACTAACTAATAGAGATTTAAAACTCCGAGATAGAGATAACAATTGAGTAACTTAAATTTACTCAAAAGAATAATAATTTATTAGTTAATTTTTTTACTTTTGTATATAAAAGTTTTATATTATTATTAATTAAGTTATTTGTAACTAAAGTTTGGTCACATATCAATTTATTTCCAACGCTTTCAAATATCACAATCAACGGACTATAATAATTTCGCAAACGTAACAATCAAATCCTTCATTGCCCTTCTCTGAAATTAAACAAAGATAGTGATTTCATCTAAAAAACACCAAATTAATGTCACATAAAAAACAATATTTAGTTTTAAAATTCTTTATAATGCATGGAGTATTTCACATGGGGTTGAGTTGCTTCTTTAAAAATTAGAAAGATTTGATTATTATTAATTTATATTAATGGACCTTTTGCTTTTTTATCCCTTACTATTATTCAAAAATTTTAAATTTATTCTAAAATTACCAAAAATACCCTTCTAAAATCAAATCCCACTGAAAAGCTCTTAAAAAAATAGAAATATTTGAATAAATTTTCAAAATAAAATGTGATTTAAAATAAAATGTGATTTAAAAGGTTGAGGACCAATGGTGTAATTAACCCATTAAATTTATAAATTTTAAAAAAAATAATTTAAGATTTAAATTTTAAATTTTAATTTTAATTTTGGATTCAAATTTAAATTGGAATTCAAATTCCGATTTTATATTTAATTTTAAAATTTAAATTTTAAATTCAAATTCACATTTGGAATTCTAAATTCTAATTTAATTTCAAATTTTGATTTGAAATTTCAAATTCAAAATGTGAATTTGAATTCAAAGTTTAAATTCAAATTTAGAATTGAAATCAAATCTTAAATTTAAATTTAAATTTTGAATTCAAATTTAAAATTTAAAATCAAAATTTTGAATATGATTTTAAATTTAAATTTCGGTTTCAAAACTTTCATTTTAAATATAAATTGAAAAATCAAAATCAAAATCAAAATTTTAAGTTTGAATTCAAAATTTAGATTCAATTAAAAATTTAAATTTAAAATTTGAATTTTAATTCAACTTTAAGTTCAAATTCAAAATTCTAATTTCTCATTAGTTTAAAATATTAATTTTAATATTATTTTTTAATTTAAATTTAAAATTTTGAATTTTTACTTTTAGGGGCTAAAATAAAAAACGTGCAAAGTTTTGGAATCTAACTACAAGTAAACGTTAACGTGACGATTTCATTAATTTTCTCCCTTCTTTTAATAGTTGGAACGTTATTGTAATAAAATCAAAAAATTATAGACTCAATTAAAAAAAAAAAGGGGCAATTTCATGGGTGCCCCTCTCAAACTTGTAAATTTCGTGAATACCCCTCTAAACTTCAAAATATCATAAATACCCCTTTATACACATTAAATTTTCGTAAATGGCGCCCTTACCGTTAACGGTGCCTCACTCTACCTGGGTTAACACGTGGTTAGATAACAGTTAAAATATATAATGACGAATTTACCCCTCCAGATGTCAGGATTATATTTTTGGTGAATGACGAATTTACCCCTCCAAATGTCATCTACCTAGGTATAGTTGCACTATCTTTGTTCCTCAACTTGTAAAAAATATACGATATTACATATTTGGAATTTAATTAATAATTATATGCATACTAAAGCATCACATCAACTTACCCTCTAATTTGGACATCGATAAAATCGTCGACTTTTACTGTGTGATTGTTTTGACATCCAAATTCAACATGGTTTATCGCAATCACAAATAGGAGTTGGATTATTGGGTATTGTAAATGACTGACCGCTTAATTAGCTCATTGCTGCTTAGAGAGAATAAGTAGAAAAAATGATAAGGATATATGGCTATGTAGAAAGGGCAAGAGATGCATAATTTGCTTGATGGAAATAAAGATGCTAACAAGAATTTAAAGTCTCTACCTATTTGACAGTTGCATAATTTATGAGGGCATTTGTGAAAAGTATTAATATATCCGTTGCCATTTTCTATATTCTATAGTTAATGAGCCAAGGGTAGAAATGACATTTACTATTTGTTCCGTTAGATTCAGACGGCACATTAACCGTAGGGGTATTTATGAGTTTTTTTTTAAATTTAGAAGGGCATTCATGATATTTTGAATTTTAGAGGGCTATTGATGAAATTTCAGTCTCCTATAGGGATATCTATGAAATTTTCCCAAAAACAAAAGATTAGAGACGCAAGTAAAAATTGGTACAAAAGTTAATTAAGGACGACAAGTGTAATTAACACAAAAAAAAAAACAAAAAATGATGCTTTTGTAGAAAAAGAGAAGATCGTAAGCGTCTGCGTCAGTTGGTGATTATGGTGGGCCGGTGTGGATTGTGGAATGCAAGACTTGAATTAACCGATGACCTTGAAATTGAAGTCAACTCAACAACCGTGTAATCTAATTATTAAATAATAACTAATAAATAAATGCTTAATTACGTCTCTCTATAATTTATTATTATTATTAAAATTAAAGCTTTATTTCTTCTATCATACATCAACATCCCAAAGTTATAAAAACGCGTGGAGAGAAAAAGAAGAAAAAAGAGACAAGAAAATCTTTGGATTGAGTCACGACTACAACAGAATTAGAGAAAAAGAAGAAAAAAGAGGCAAGAAAATTTTTGGATTCAGTCACGACTACAACAGAATTAGATTATGGCCTGCGAAATATTTTTAGAATACTTACACCAACTATTCTATTAATTTATGTCAAATTTTTTTTAAATCCTATTAAGACCTAAATATAAACATTAGTATTCTAAAGTAATTTTCAGTAACTAAGGATCTGATTTAACGATCAACATAATCGGATTCTCATGCATTCAAAATTTATAATAAAATAGTTCAAATTATTTTTTTTTATAAAAAATATTTTTAACAATCTAAAATAAGAAAATGGTCTATATGATGGTGTTTTCTCGTTTAATAATAAAAATAAAATAATTAAAATTTATTAATTTTTTATTGATTTTTTTTTAACTATTAAAAATAAGATTTTTAATTTCAATTTGAATTTAAGAACTCTATCACGAAATTAATTAATGATGGCATTTTTATGGAATTGTTGGGAAGTTCTGGTCAGGCCAATTCTTCTGAGTGAACTAAATGCTCAGTCGCTCAGTCGTTAATTTTACTTAAATAAACTTAACTGTAAATATAAATCAACTGTGATTCGAACTTGAGTCCTACCAACAACCAAGTCCTTGCCACTTTGCAGTGACGGTCGGTGATTGCACCATATAATTAGAGGAATATCTCAGGATTTCATCTGCTCTGATACCGCTTATTGGAGAATTATATATATATGAACCTAGATCGATTAGGTCCACATGAACCCAAAATGATCAAAAGAGTAGATCTAATAGGTGAAAATGATCAAAAGAGTAGATCTAACGGCGGAAAACTTAGTCGCACCAAGTGTTTCGTGCTATTAATAAAGATAAGAGGAGCTCATATATATATATATATATATATATATATATATATATATATATATATATATATATATATATATATATATATAGGGATAATTGCCTATATACCCCCATGCGTCCCGGAAATATCCGATCTACCCCGACTTTTTTTTTCTTTCGAAATGCCCCTCATATGCTCCAATCGTTATTCCAAAATACCCCTGCAGTTAGTCCCTGTTAAACTAACTCGAGTTAAACATAGGTTAAATATATACCAGAGTTAAAACCTAATTAAATTACCTATTTTGCCCCTATCTTATTAAACTATTTTCTTAACCTATCCTTTCTTTCTCTCCAGTCAAATTAAACGTTCTCGTCGTCTTCCTCCACCGCCACCTTGGCCGGCGCCGAGCACGCTGCCTCCCTCTCCACCGCTGTGTTCTCCCCCCTCCGCGCCCTCTGTTTCCTCTCCAACTCCTCCCCATCCTTTGTGTCTCCGCCGGCGCCGGCTAGTCGTTCGCTGCCCTCCGCGATTCCGGCGTCGCTGACGTCACCGGCGTCGACCTCCTCGATTTCCCTTGCTCTCGTCGCCGAAGTCCGAACTCCTCCTCCGCCCTAGCGGACGACGAAGCATCCCGTCCAAACTCCTAATAAGATCCCTGGCAGAGGAGCTTAATTAAGACCCATGCACTCCTAAGTCCTAATTAGATCCCTGGCAGACGGGCTTAATTAGGACCCATGCACGCGGTCCACGAGGCTACTTTGGCCTCGTGGACCGCATGCTCTCAATATATGTCATTATATATATATATATATATATATATATATATATATATATATATATATATATATATATATATATATATATATATATATATATATTTTATTTATATTTATAAATATATATGTTTATTTATTATATATAATATTTTATTTTTATAGAAAAATATTAGTATATAATATTTTATTTATAAATTTATAATTATTTGTTAATATTTTTAAATCTATAACTCTTATATATTATTAATATATGCTTATTATAATTTTAAATATATTTAATCTATATATAAAATTATAATAATAATATATATAGTATATTATTTATTATATATTTATTATATAGCCGAATTTCTTATATATTTAATCTATTATAATTTGAAAGTCAAATAAGAAAAACATTTGTTATATGAAGGGTATATAAGATAAGTTAGTTACGGTACAAGGGTATATTGGAATGGGCAAAATGGTAATTTTCAGAGATAACCTAACTGATTTTAACTTAACTTCGTGGGTATATTAGAAAGACTTGGGAACATAAGAAGG